>CM053034.1:93031625-93541625 GCA_028564925.1 Lithobates sylvaticus
AAAATAACAAACATGTCATACTTACATGCTCTGTTGCAGTGGATTTGCACACAGCAGCCTGCATCCTCCTCTTCTCGGGTCCCTCTTCTGTGATCCTGGCCCCTCCCTACTGTTGAGTGCCCCCCCAGCAAGCAGCTTGCTATGGCCTCACCCATGTCGAGTCACAGCTCCTTGTGTCCATTCAGACACAAAGCTGCACACCGTCCCGTCCCCTCTATTTCCTGATTGGCTGACTGGTTTTGATTGACATCAGGGGGAGCCAATGGCGTCGTTGCTCTGACTCAGCCCATCAGGAGGGAGAGTCTCGGATGGCACTCGTGGACATCGCTGGACAGAGATGGGGCTCAGGTAAGTTTTAGGGGGGGGGCTGAGGGGGGCTTCTGCACATAGAATGAATTAAGATAAAGAACCTTCTGGCTTTACAACTCCTTTAACCACTTCAATACCGGCGTATTGTCATATGACGCCCACAAGGTGGATCTCCCATCCTGGGTGGGCATCATATGACGTCTTTGCATTCCCGGCCGCCTGGGGGGGGGGCGCGCGCGCGCGCCCGCGGCATCGTTCGGGACCCGCGGGACCGTGGAGCTGTGTGTGTAAACACACAGCTCCACGTCCTGTCAGCGGAGAGGAGACCGATCATGTGATCCCAGTACGGAGGAACACTG
This sequence comes from Lithobates sylvaticus, assembly GCA_028564925.1. Taxonomy (NCBI): domain Eukaryota; kingdom Metazoa; phylum Chordata; class Amphibia; order Anura; family Ranidae; genus Lithobates; species Lithobates sylvaticus. Next base: position 93,032,294 of record CM053034.1, read on the forward strand.
ATCGGTCTCCTCCCCTTGTGAGTCCCCTCCCCCCACAGTTAGAATCACTTCTATAGGGAACACATTAACCCCTGCAGCGCCCCCTAGTGTTAACCCCTTCCCTGCCAGTCACATTTACACAGTAATCAATGCAATTTTATAGCAACGATCGCTGTGTAAATGTGAATGGTTCCAAAAATGTGTCAAAAGTGTCCGAAGTGCCCGCCGCAATGTCGCAGTCACGAAAAAAAAATCGCAGGTCGCGGCCATTACTAGTAAAAAATAATAATAATAATTCAATAAATCTATCCCCTATTTTGTAGACGCTATAACTTTTGCGCAAACCGATCAATATACGCTTATTGCGATTTTTTTTACCAAAAATATGTAGAAGAATACGTATCGGCCTAAACTGAGGAAAAAAAAATTGTTTTTTAAAAAAAAAATGGGATATTTATCATAGCAAAAAGTAAAAAATATTGTGTTTTTTTCAAAATTGTCGCTCTTCTTTTGTTTATAGCGCACAAAATAAAAACCGCAGAGGTGATCAAATACCACCAAAAGAAAGCTCTATTTGTGGGAAAAAAAGGACGTCAATTTTGTTTGGGTGTAACGTCGCACGACCGCGCAATTGTTAGTTAAAGCGACGCAGTGCCGAATCGCAAAAAGTGCTCTGGTAAGGAAGGGTGAAAAATGGCCCGGTGCTGAAGCGGTTAAAGACAATTTTTCTTCCTGAAAATAATTAGCACTGCAGAAACGACTTGGATGAGTAGATAAACATCTTAAACAATACAGAGCAGGTTTATTTAGTGCAAATAATTACTACTAGTGGTAGTCATGCCTGCTTCGATTTTATCATCCCATTGATGTGCCATTCGATCCAAACAATCAAATTGACAAACAAATGAATATACATCATTTCCCTTCCGAAAGACTCTGCTTAGATAGAATTCGACCAAATTGTCTATCGACCAGGCTGGAAAATTATTGATTGTGTTGCATCAATCAGTTGCACTAAGCTGCTTAGTTCATTAATTTGTTCAATCAGATAAAGATATTGCATGGTAAAAACAAAGATGCGATTGATAACTTACGATTGTATCTAACTATCAATTAAAGCACACTTCATTGTGTGTGTGGCACATTGATCGAATGGGTTGTCGACTATAGATTGATTCTTCCTATAATAAAGATTAATGAGAAAAGAAATAAATAATTTATCAAAGCATGCATGGCACTATAAGAAGTAAAAGACAATAAGCTCATTCTGACAAACACAAACAGCAAAGCAATCATGATAAACCAAACAAACAGAAAGTACTAGTATCTCAATAGTGTACTTTTAAAAAATGACAATGCAATTTAACTAAACAAAACTCCAAACAAAACTCCACATCAGCAAAAAATTCTAAATTTAACAGCGAAAACTAAAAAAAAAAAAAAAAAAAAAGTCATACGCGGGTTTTATTGTAAACAGTGACACCCCCCCCCCCCCCGCCTAAATTCTACAAGCAGGATGTGTTAATGTCTTCTAGCCACAAAAGAGTCACTAACCACTACTGTAAAAGTGTCTCCTATTCCAACAGTGACTACACCGACGCCCACCACTGAAACCTCAACGTCGACAACATACTCAACATCAACACCTACGATGACAACACCAAAGACAACAGTGAAATCGCATACGCCCACCACCTCTGAAACGACTTCATTAACAACACATTCAACATCAACGTCCGCTACTACTACAGCAATACACAGCTCATCAAAACCCACTACATCAGCCATTCACCAAACATCAACACCTACCACGTCTTCATCCACTCACAAAACAATAACAACTAACACAGTAACCACTCATACACCCATCATCTCAGAAACGACAGAAACTCATTCAACCACTCAAACAACTACTTCCCCTGTCAAGACAACACCAAGTACAACAGAGACCCCACGAACTCCTACTACTACTAAACCTACAACATTAACGCTGACTCCTACTTCAACCACTCACCCAACTTCTACGACAACGCCAACTACAACAATGAGCACTCGCACACCAACCATTTCAGAGACAACTAAATCAACAAATCATTCAACAACAACACCAACTACAACTTCAACCACTCACACAACTATATCTACTACTAAAACAACACCAACTACAACAGAGACTATACATACACCGACTACTACTAAACCAACAACATCAACACCTACTCCTACTTCAACAAGTCCAACATCTTCTACCACAACGCCAACTACAACAATAAGCACTCGTACACCAAGTACTTCAGAGACAACTATATCAACAACACACTCAACATCAACACCTACTACAACTTCAACCACTCACACAACTACTTCAACTACTAGGACAACACCAACTACACCAGAGACTACACAGACTTCCACTACCACTGAAACCACAACATCAATGCCTACTCCTACTTCGACCACTCACACATCTACCACAATGCCAACTACAACAGTGAGCACTCACACACCAACAACTTCAGAAACTACAACATCAACAACACACTCAACATCAACACCTATTACAACCCCAACACCTACTACAACCTCAACTACTCATCCAACTACTTCAACTACTAAAATAACACCAACTACACCAAGGACTACACATACTTCCACTGACACTAAAACCACAACATCAATGCCTACTCCTACTTCCACCAGTCACACAACTTCTATCACAATGTCAACTACAACAGTGAGCACTCACACACCAACCACTTCAGAAACTACAACATCAACAACACACTCAACATCAACACCTATTACAACCTCAACCACTCACCCAACTACTTCCTCTACTAGGACAACACCAACTACACCAGAGACTACACATACTTCCACTACCACTGAAACCACAACATCAGTGCCTACTCCTACTTCAACCACTCACACAACTTCTACCACAATGCCAAATACAACAGTGAGCACTCACACACCAACTACTTCAGAGACAACTACATCAACAACACACTCAACATCAATACCTAATACAACTTCAACTACTCATCCAACTACTTTAACCACTAAGACAACACCAACTACACCAGAGACCACACAAACTTCCACTACCACTGAAACCACAACATCAATACCTGCTCCTACTGCGACCACTCACACAACTTTTACCACAACTCCAACTACAACAGTGAGAACTCACACACCAACCACTTCAGAAACTACAACATCTACAACACACTCAACATCAACACCTACTACAACCTCAACACCTACTACAACCTCAACCACTCACCCAACTACTAAAACAACACCAACTACACCAAGGACCACACATACTTCCACTAACACTAAAACCACAAGATCAATGTCTACTCCTACTTTCACCAGTCACACAACTTCTACCACAATGCCAACTACAACAGTGAGCACTCACACACCAACCACTTCAGAAACTACAACATCAACAACACACTCGAAATCAACACCTACTACATCCTTAACCACTCACCCAACTACTTCCACTACTAGGACAACACCAACTACACCAGAGACACATACTTCCACTACCACTGAAACCACAACATCAATACCTACTACAACCTCAACCACTCACCCAACTACTAAAACAGCACCAACTACACCAAGGACCACACATACTTCCACTACCACTGAAACCACAAAATCAATACCTACTCCTACTTTGACCACTCACACAACTTTTACCACAACGCCAACTACGACAGTGAGCACTCACACACCAACCACTTCAGAAACTACAACATCAACAACACACTCAACATCAACACCTACTACATCCTTAACCACTCACCCAACTACTTCCACTACTAGGACAACACCAACTACACCAGAGACACATACTTCCACTACCACTGAAACCACAACATCAATACCTACTCCTACTTTGACCACTCACACAACTTCTACCACAACACCAACTACGACAGTAAGCACTCACAAACCAACCACTTCAGATACTACAACATTAACAACACACTCAACATCAACAACTACTACAACCTCAACCACCCACCCAACTACTTCCACTACTAGGACAACATCAACTACACCAGAGGCTACACATACTTCCACTACCACTGAAACCGCAACATCAATGCCTACTCCTACTTCAACCACTCACACAACTTCCACCACAACACCAACTACAACAATGAGCATTCATACACCAACTACTTCAGAGACAACTACATTAACAACACACTCAACATCAACACCTACTACAACTTCAACTACTCATCCAACTACTTTAACCACTAAGACAACCCCAACTACACCAGAGACCACACAAACTTCCACTACCACTGAAACCACAATATCAATACCTACTCCTACTTCGACCACTCACACAACTTCTACCACAACTCCAACTACAACAGTGAGCACTCACACACCAACCACTTCAGAAACTACAACATCAACAACACACTCAACATCAACACCTACTACAACTTCAACCACTCATCCAACTACTTCAACCACTAAGACCACACCAACTACACCAGAGACCATACATACTTCCACTACCACTGAAACCACAAAATCAATACCTACTTTGACCACTCACACAACTTTTACCACAACGCCAACTACGACAGTGAGCACTCACACACCAACCACTTCAGAAACTACAACTTCAACAACACACTCAACATCAACACCTACTACAACCTCAACCACCCACCCAACTACTTCCACTACTAGGACAACATCAACTACACCAGAGACTACACATACTTCCACTACCACTGAAACCACAACATCAATGCCTACTCCTACTTCAACCACTCACACAACTTCTACCACAACGCCAACTACGTCAGTGAGCACTCACACACCAACCACTTCAGATACTACAACATCAACAACACACTCAACATCAACACCTACTAGGACAACACCAACTACACCAGAGACACATACTTCCACTACCACTGAAACCACAACATCAATACCTACTACTACTTCGACCACTCACACAACTTCTACCACAACGCCAACTACAACAGTGAGCACTCACACACCAACCACTTCAGAAACTACAACATCATACCACAAAATCAATACCTACTCCTACTTCAACCACTCACACAACTACTTCCACTACTAGGACAACACCAACTACACCAGAGACACATACTTCCACTACCACTGAAACCACAACATCAATACCTACTACAACCTCAACCACTCACCCAACTACTAAAACAGCACCAACTACACCAAGGACCACACATACTTCCACTACCACTGAAACCACAAAATCAATACCTACTCCTACTTTGACCACTCACACAACTTTTACCACAACGCCAACTACGACAGTGAGCACTCACACACCAACCACTTCAGAAACTACAACATCAACAACACACTCAACATCAACACCTACTACATCCTAAACCACTCACCCAACTACTTCCACTACTAGGACAACACCAACTACGACAGTAAGCACTCACAAACCAACCACTTCAGAAACTACAACATTAACAACACACTCAACATCAACAACTACTACAACCTCAACCACCCACCCAACTACTTCCACTACTAGGACAACATCAACTACACCAGAGGCTACACATACTTCCACTACCACTGAAACCGCAACATCAATGCCTACTCCTACTTCAACCACTCACACAACTTCCACCACAACACCAACTACAACAATGAGCATTCATACACCAACTACTTCAGAGACAACTACATTAACAACACACTCAACATCAACACCTACTACAACTTCAACTACTCATCCAACTACTTTAACCACTAAGACAACCCCAACTACACCAGAGACCACACAAACTTCCACTACCACTGAAACCACAACATCAATACCTACTCCTACTTCGACCACTCACACAACTTCTACCACAACTCCAACTACAACAGTGAGCACTCACACACCAACCACTTCAGAAACTACAACATCAACAACACACTCAACATCAACACCTACTACAACTTCAACCACTCATCCAACTACTTCAACCACTAAGACGACACCAACTACACCAGAGACCACACATACTTCCACTACCACTGAAACCACAAAATCAATACCTACTTTGACCACTCACACAACTTTTACCACAACGCCAACTACGACAGTGAGCACTCACACACCAACCACTTCAGAAACTACAACATCAACAACACACTCAACATCAACACCTACTACAACCTCAACCACCCACCCAACTACTTCCACTACTAGGACAACATCAACTACACCAGAGACTACACATACTTCCACTACCACTGAAACCACAACATCAATGCCTACTCCTACTTCAACCACTCACACAACTTCTGCCACAACGCCAACTACGACAGTGAGCACTCACACACCAACCACTTCAGATACTACAACATATACAACACACTCAACATCAACACCTACTACAACTTCAACCACTCATCCAACTACTTTAACCACTAAGACAACACCAACTACACCAGAGACCACACAAACTTCCACTACCACTGAAACCACAACATCAATACCTACTCCTACTTCGACCACTCACACAACTTCTACCACAACTCCAACTACAACAGTGAGCACTCACACACCAACCACTTCAGAAACTACAACATCAACAACACACTCAACATCAACACCTACTACAACTTCAACCACTCATCCAACTACTTCAACCACTAAGACCACACCAACTACACCAGAGACCATACATACTTCCACTACCACTGAAACCACAAAATCAATACCTACTTTGACCACTCACACAACTTTTACCACAACGCCAACTACGACAGTGAGCACTCACACACCAACCACTTCAGAAACTACAACATCAACAACACACTCAACATCAACACCTACTACAACTTTAACCACTCATCCAACTACTTCAACCACTAAGACAAAACCAACTACACCAGAGACCACACATACTTCCACTACCACTGAAACCACAAAATCAATACCTACTCCTACTTTGACCACTCACACAACTTTTACCACAACGCCAACTACGACAGTGAGCACTCGCACACCAACCACTTCAGAAACTACAACATCAACAACACACTCAACATCAACACCTACTACAACCTCAACCACCCACCCAACTACTTCCACTACTAGGACAACATCAACTACACCAGAGACTACACATACTTCCACTATCACTGAAACCACAACATCAATGCCTACTCCTACTTCAACCACTCACACAACTTCTACCACAACGCCAACTACGACAGTGAGCACTCACACACCAACCACTTCAGATACTACAACATCAACAACACACTCAACATCAACACTTACTACATCCTCAACCACTCACCCAACTACTTCCACTACTAGGACAACACCAACTACACCAGAGACACATACATCCACTACCACTGAAACCACAACATCAATGCCTACTCCTACTTTGACCACTCACACAACTTCTACCACAACGCCAACTACGACAGTGAGCACTCGCACACCAACCACTTCAGAAACTACAACAGCAAAAACACATTCAACATCAACACCTACCACAACCTCAACACCTACTACAACCTTAACCACTCATCCAAATAATTCAACCACTAAAACAACACCAATAACACCAGAGATCACACATACTTCTACTACCACTGAAACCACAAAATCAATACCTACTCCTACTTTGACCACTCACACAACTTTTACCACAACGCCAACTATGACAGTGAGCACTCATACACCAACCACTTCAGAAACTACAACTTCAACAACATACTCAACATCAACACCTACTACAACCTCAACCACTCACCCAACTACTTCCACTACTAGGACAACACCAACTACACCAGAGACTACACATACTTCCACTTCCACTGAAACCGCAACATCAATGCCTACTCCTACTTTGACCACTCACACAACTTTTACCACAACGCCAACTACGACAGTGAGCACTCGCACACCAACCACTTCAGAAACTACAACATCAACAACACACTCAACATCAACACCTACTACATCCTCAACCACTCACCCAACTACTTCCACTACTAGGACAACACCAACTACACCAGACACACATACTTCCACTACCACTGAAACCACAACATCAATACCTACTCCTACTTTGACCACTCACACAACTTCTACCACAACGCCAACTACGACAGTGAGCACTCACACACCAACCACTTCAGATACTACAACATCAACAACACACTCAACATCAACACCTACTACATCCTCAACCACTCACCCAACTACTTCCACTACTAGGACAACACCAACTACACCAGACACACATACTTCCACTACCACTGAAACCACAACATCAATACCTACTCCTACTTTGGCCACTCACACAACTTCAACCACAACGCAAACTACGACAGTGAGCACTCACACACCAACCACTTCAGATACTACAACATCAACAACACACTCAACATCCTCAACCACTCACCCAACTACTTCCACTACTAGGACAACACCAACTACACCAGACACACATACTTCCACTACCACTGAAACCACAACATCAATACCTACTCCTACTTTGGCCACTCACACAACTTCTACCACAACGCAAACTACGACAGTGAGCACTCACACACCAACCACTTCAGATACTACAACATCAACAACACACTTAACATCAACACCTACTACAACTTCAACCACTCATCCAACTACTTCAACCACTAAGACAACACCAACTACACCAGAGACCACACATACTTCCACTACCACTGAAACCACAAAATCAATACCTACTCCTACTTTGACCACTCACACAACTTTTACCACAACGCCAACTACGACAGTGAGCACTCGCACACCAACCACTTCAGAAACTACAACATCAACAACACACTCAACATCAACACCTACTACATCCTCAACCACTCACCCAACTACTTCCACTACTAGGACAACACCAACTACACCAGACACACATACTTCCACTACCACTGAAACCACAACATCAATACCTACTCCTACTTTGACCACTCACACAACTTTTACCACGACAGTGAGCACTCACACACCAACCACTTCAGAAACTACAACTTCAACAACACACTCAACATCAACACCTACTACAACCTCAACCACTCACCCAACTACTTCCACTACTAGGACAACACCAACTACACCAGAGACTACACATACTTCCACTTCCACTGAAACCGCAACATCAATGCCTACTCCTACTTTGACCACTCACACAACTTTTACCACAACGCCAACTACGACAGTGAGCACTCGCACACCAACCACTTCAGAAACTACAACATCAACAACACACTCAACATCAACACCTACTACATACTCAACCACTCACCCAACTACTTCCACTACTAGGACAACACCAACTACACCAGACACACATACTTCCACTACCACTGAAACCACAACATCAATACCTACTACGACAGTGAGCACTCACATACCAACCACTTCAGATACTACAACATCAACAACACACTCAACATCAACACCTACTACAACTTCAACCACTCATCCAACTACTACAACCACTAAGACAACACCAACTACACCAGAGACCACACATACTTCCACTACCACTGAAACCACAAAATCAATACCTACTCCTACTTTGACGACAGTGAGCACTCACACACCAACCACTTCAGAAACTACAACTTCAACAACACACTCAACATCAACACCTACTACAACCTCAACCACTCACCCAACTACTTCCACTACTAGGACAACACCAACTACACCAGAGACTACACATACTTCAACTTCCACTGAAACTGCAACATCAATGCCTACTCCTACTTTGACCACTCACACAACTTTTACCACAACACCAACTACAACAATGAGCATTCATACACTAACCACTTCAGAAACTACAACATCAACAACACACTCAACATCAACACCTACTACAACTTCAACCACTCATCCAACTACTTCAACCACTAAGACAACACCAACTACACCAGAGACCACACATACTTCCACTACCACTGAAACCACAAAATCAATACCTACTCCTACTTTGACCACTCACACAACTTTTACCACAACGCCAACTACGACAGTGAGCACTCACACACCAACCACTTCAGAAACTACAACATCAACAACACACTCAACATCAACACCTACTACAACCTCAACCACTCACCCAACTACTTCCACTACTAGGACAACACCAACTACACCAGAGACTACACATACTTCCACTACCACTGAAACCACAACATCAATGCCTACTCCTACTTCAACCACTCACACAACTTCTACCACAACGCCAACTACGACAGTGAGCACTCACACACCAACCACTTCAGATACTACAACATCAACAACACACTCAACATCAACACCTACTACAACTTCAACCACTCATCCAACTACTTCAACCACTAAGACAACACCAACTACACCAGAGACCACACATACTTCCACTACCACTGAAACCACAAAATCAATACCTACTCCTACTTTGACCACTCACACAACTTTTACCACAACGCCAACTACGACAGTGAGCACTCGCACACCAACCACTTCAGAAACTACAACATCAACAACACACTCAACATCAACACCTACTACAACCTCAACCACTCACCCAACTACTTCCACTACTAGGACAACACCAACTACACCAGACACACATACTTCCACTACCACTGAAACCACAACATCAATACCTACTCCTACTTTGACCACTCACACAACTTCTACCACAACGCCAACTACGACAGTGAGCACTCACACACCAACCACTTCAGATACTACAACATCAACAACACACTCAACATCAACACCTACTACAACTTCAACCACTCACCCAACTACTTCCACTACTAGGACAACACCAACTACACCAGAGACCACACATACTTCCACTACCACTGAAACCACAAAATCAATACCTACTCCTACTTTGACCACTCACACAACTTTTACCACAACGCCAACTACGACAGTGAGCACTCGCACACCAACCACTTCAGAAACTACAACATCAACAACACACTCAACATCAACACCTACTACAACCACTAAGACAACACCAACTACACCAGAGACCACACATACTTCCACTACCACTGAAACCACAAAATCAATACCTACTCCTACTTTGACCACTCACACAACTTTTACCACAACGCCAACTACGACAGTGAGCACTCACACACCAACCACTTCAGAAACTACAACTTCAACAACACACTCAACATCAACACCTACTACAACCTCAACCACTCACCCAACTACTTCCACTACTAGGACAACACCAACTACACCAGAGACTACACATACTTCCACTACCACTGAAACCGCAACATCAATGCCTACTCCTACTTTGACCACTCACACAACTTTTACCACAACGCCAACTACGACAGTGAGCACTCGCACACCAACCACTTCAGAAACTACAACATCAACAACACACTCAACATCAACACCTACTACATCCTCAACCACTCACCCAACTACTTCCACTACTAGGACAACACCAACTACACCAGACACACATACTTCAACTACCACTGAAACTGCAACATCAATGCCTACTCCTACTTCAACCACTCACACAACTTCCACCACAACACCAACTACAACAATGAGCATTCATACACTAACCACTTCAGAAACTACAACATCAACAACACACTCAACATCAACACCTACTACAACTTCAACCACTCATCCAACTACTTCAACCACTAAGACGACACCAACTACACCAGAGACCACACATACTTCCACTACCACTGAAACCACAAAATCAATACCTACTCCTACTTTGACCACTCACACAACTTTTACCACAACGCCAACTACGACAGTGAGCCCTCACACACCAACCACTTCAGAAACTACAACATCAACAACACACTCAACATCAACACCTACTACAACCTCAACCACCCACCCAACTACTTCCACTACTAGGACAACATCAACTACACCAGAGACTACACATACTTCCACTACCACTGAAACTACAACATCAATGCCTACTCCTACTTCAACCACTCACACAACTTCCACCACAACACCAACTACAACAATGAGCATTCATACACTAACCACTTCAGAAACTACAACATCAACAACACACTCAACATCAACACCTACTACAACTTCAACCACTCATCCAACTACTTCAACCACTAAGACGACACCAACTACACCAGAGACCACACATACTTCCACTACCACTGAAACCACAAAATCAATACCTACTTTGACCACTCACACAACTTTTACCACAACGCCAACTACGACAGTGAGCACTCACACACCAACCACTTCAGAAACTACAACTTCAACAACACACTCAACATCAACACCTACTACAACCTCAACCACCCACCCAACTACTTCCACTACTAGGACAACATCAACTACACCAGAGACTACACATACTTCCACTACCACTGAAACCACAACATCAATGCCTACTCCTACTTCAACCACTCACACAACTTCTACCACAACGCCAACTACGACAGTGAGCACTCACACACCAACCACTTCAGATACTACAACATCAACAACACACTCAACATCAACACCTACTACAACTTCAACCACTCATCCAACTACTTCAACCACTAAGACAACACCAACTACACCAGAGACCACACATACTTCCATTACCACTGAAACCACAAAATCAATACCTACTCCTACTTTGACCACTCACACAACTTTTACCACAACGCCAACTACGACAGTGAGCACTCACACACCAACCACTTCAGATACTACAACATCAACAACACACTCAACATCAACACCTACTACAACTTCAACCACTCATCCAACTACTTCCACTACTAGGACAACACCAACTACACCAGAGACCACACATACTTCCACTACCACTGAAACCACAAAATCAATACCTACTCCTACTTTGACCACTCACACAACTTTTACCACAACGCCAACTACGACAGTGAGCACTCGCACACCAACCACTTCAGAAACTACAACGTCAACAACACACTCAACATCAACACCTACTACATCCTCAACCACTCACCCAACTACTTCCACTACTACGACAACACCAACTACACCAGAGACTACACATACTTCAACTTCCACTGAAACTGCAACATCAATGCCTACTCCTACTTCAACCACTCACACAACTTCCACCACAACACCAACTACAACAATGAGCATTCATACACTAACCACTTCAGAAACTACAACATCAACAACACACTCAACATCAACACCTACTACAACTTCAACCACTCATCCAACTACTTCAACCACTAAGACGACACCAACTACACCAGAGACCACACATACTTCCACTACGACTGAAACCACAAAATCAATACCTACTTTGACCACTCACACAACTTTTACCACAACGCCAACTACGACAGTGAGCACTCACACACCAACCACTTCAGAAACTACAACATCAACAACACACTCAACATCAACACCTACTACAACCTCAACCACCCACCCAACTACTTCCACTACTAGGACAACATCAACTACACCAGAGACTAAACATACTTCCACTACCACTGAAACTACAACATCAATGCCTACTCCTACTTCAACCACTCACACAACTTCTACCATAACGCCAACTACGACAGTGAGCACTCACACACCAACCACTTCAGATACTACAACATCAACAACACACTCAACATCAACACCTACTACAACTTCAACCACTCATCCAACTACTTCAACCACTAAGACAACACCAACTACACCAGAGACCACAAATACTTCCACTACCACTGAAACCACAAAATCAATACCTACTCCTACTTTGACCACTCACACAACTTTTACCACAACGCCAACTATGACAGTGAGCACTCGCACACCAACCACTTCAGAAACTACAACATCAACAACACACTCAACATCAACACCTACTACATCCTCAACCACTCACCCAACTACTTCCACTACTAGGACAACACCAACTACACCAGACACACATACTTCCACTACCACTGAAACCACAACATCAATACCTACTCCTACTTTGACCACTCACACAACTTCTACCACAACGCCAACTACGACAGTGAGCACTCACACACCAACCACTTCAGATACTACAACATCAACAACACACTCAACATCAACACCTACTACAACTTCAACCACTCATCCAACTACTTTAACCACTAAGACAACACCAACTACACCAGAGACCACACATACTTCCACTACCACTGAAACCACAAAATCAATACCTACTCCTACTTTGACCTCTCACACAACTTTTACCACAACGCCAACTACGACAGTGACCACTCACACACCAACCACTTCAGAAACTACAACATCAACAACACACTCAACATCAACACTTACAACCTCAACCACTCACCCAACTACTTCCACTACTAGGACAACACCAACTACACCAGAGACTACACATACATCCACTACCACTGAAACCACAACATCAATGCCTACTCCTACTTCAACCACTCACACAACTTCCACCACAACACCAACTACAACAAGGACAACAACTACAACATCAACAACACACTCAACATCAACACCTACTACAACTTCAACCACTCATCCAACTACTTCAACCACTAAGACGACACCAACTACACCAGAGACCACACATACTTCCACTACGACTGAAACCACAAAATCAATACCTACTTTGACCACTCACACAACTTTTACCACAACGCCAACTACGACAGTGACCACTCACACACCAACCACTTCAGAAACTACAACATCAACAACACACTCAACATCAACACCTACTACATCCTCAACCACTCACCCAACTACTTCCACTACTAGGACAACACCAACTACACCAGAGACTACACATACTTCCACTACCACTGAAACCACAACATCAATGCCTACTCCTACTTCAACCACTCACACAACTTCTACCACAACGCCAACTACGACAGTCACACATACTTCCACTACCACTGAAACCACAACATCAATACCTACTCCTACTTTGACCACTCACACAACTTCTACCATAACGCCAACTACGACAGTGAGCACTCACACACCAACCACTTCAGATACTACAACATCAACAACACACTCAACATCAACACCTACTACAACTTCAACCACTCATCCAACTACTTCAACCACTAAGACAACACCAACTACACCAGAGACCACAAATACTTCCACTACCACTGAAACCACAAAATCAATACCTACTCCTACTTTGACCACTCACACAACTTTTACCACAACGCCAACTATGACAGTGAGCACTCGCACACCAACCACTTCAGAAACTACAACATCAACAACACACTCAACATCAACACCTACTACATCCTCAACCACTCACCCAACTACTTCCACTACTAGGACAACACCAACTACACCAGACACACATACTTCCACTACCACTGAAACCACAACATCAATACCTACTCCTACTTTGACCACTCACACAACTTCTACCACAACGCCAACTACGACAGTGAGCACTCACACACCAACCACTTCAGATACTACAACATCAACAACACACTCAACATCAACACCTACTACAACTTCAACCACTCATCCAACTACTTTAACCACTAAGACAACACCAACTACACCAGAGACCACACATACTTCCACTACCACTGAAACCACAAAATCAATACCTACTCCTACTTTGACCTCTCAGACAACTTTTACCACAACGCCAACTATGACAGTGACCACTCACACACCAACCACTTCAGAAACTACAACATCAACAACACACTCAACATCAACACTTACTACATCCTCAACCGCTCACTCAACTACTTCCACTACTAGGACAACACCAACTACACCAGAGACACATACATCCACTACCACTGAAACCACAACATCAATACCTACTCCTACTTTGACCACTCACACAACTTTTACCACAACGCCAACTACGACAGTGACCACTCACACACCAACCACTTCAGAAACTACAACATCAACAACACACTCAACATCAACACCTACTACAACCTTAACCACTCATCCAAATAATTCAACCACTAAAACAACACCAACTACACCAGAAATCACACATACTTCTACTACCACTGAAACCACAAAATCAATACCTACTCCTACCTTGACCACTCACACAACTTTTACCACAACGCCAACTACGACAGTGAGCACTCACACACCAACCACTTCAGAAACTACAACTTCAACAACACACTCAACATCAACACCTACTACAACCTCAACCACTCACACAACTACTTCCACTACTAGGACAACACCAACTACACCAGAGACTACACATACTTCCACTACCACTGAAACCGCAACATCAATGCCTACTCCTACTTTGACCACTCACACAACTTTTACCACAACGCCAACTACGACAGTGAGCACTCGCACACCAACCACTTCAGAAACTACAACATCAACAACACACTCAACATCAACACCTACTACATCCTCAACCACTCACCCAACTACTTCCATTACTAGGACAACACCAACTACACCAGACACACATACTTCCACTACCACTGAAACCACAACATCAATACCTACTCCTACTTTGACCACTCACACAACTTCTACCACAACGCCAACTACGACAGTGAGCACTCACACACCAACCACTTCAGATACTACAACATCAACAACACACTCAACATCAACAGCTACTACATCCTCAACCACTCACCCAACTACTTCCACTACTAGGACAACACCAACTACACCAGACACACATACTTCCACTACCACTGAAACCACAACATCAATGCCTACTCCTACTTTGACCACTCACACAACTTCTACCACAATGCCAACTACGACAGTGAGCACTCACACACCAACCACTTCAGATACTACAACATTAACAACACACTCAACATCAACACCTACTACAACTTCAACCACTCACACAACTACTTCAACTACTAGGACAACACCAACTATACCACAGACTACACATACTTCCACTACCACTGAAACCACAAAATCAATGCCTACTCCTACTTCGACCACTCACACAACTTCTACCACAACGCCAACTACAACAGTGAGCACTCACACACCAAACACTTCAGAAACTACAAAATCAACAATACACTCAACATCAACACCTACTACAACCTCAACACCTACTACAACCTCAACCACTCATCCAACTACTTCAACTACTAAAACAACACAAACTACCCCAAGGACCACACATACTTCCACTAAAACCACAACATCAGAGCCTACTCCTACTTCCACTACTCACATAACTTCTACCACAACACCAACTACAACTGTGAGCACTCACACACCAACCACTTCAGAAACTACAACATCAACAACACACTCAACATCAACACCTACTGCAACCTCAACCACTCACACAACTGCTTCAACTACTTCCACTACTAAGACTACACCAATGACCACACATACTTCCACTACCACTAAAACCACAACATCAATGCCTACTTCAACTTCCACCACTCACAGAACTTCTACCACAACGCCATTTACAACAGTGAGCACTGACACACCAACCACTTCAGAAACTACAACCCACTCAACATTAACAACCTCAACCACTCATCCAACTTCTTCCACTACTAAGACAACACCAACTACATCAGAGACTACACATACTTCCACTACCACTGAAACCACAAAACCGACACCTACTCCTACTTCAACCGCTCACACAACTTCTACCACAATGCCATTTACAACAGTGAGCACTCACACACCAACTACTTCAGAGACAACTACATCAACAACACACTCAACATCAACACCTACTACAACCTCAACCACTCACCCAACTACTAAGATAACACCAACTACACCAGAGACCACACTTACTTCCACTACCACTAAAACCACAACATCAATGCCTACTTCAACCACTCACATAACTTCCACCATAATGCCAACTATAACAATGAGCACACACACACCAGCCACTTCAGAAACTACAACATCAACAACACACTCAACATCAACACCTAATACAAATTCAACCATTCACATAACTACTTCTACTAGTAAGACAACACCAACTACAACAGGGACCACTCATACTCCAACCATAACTGAAACCACTAAATTAACCCCAACTACGACTTTTCATACAACTTATACGACAACACCAACTACATTTACAACTACACAAACACCCACTTCATCATCACACCCAACATCAACGACCACTGAAACCACAACATTAACACCTTCCACTACTTCTACTGCTCCAACCACTGAAACCACATCTACTACAACTACACCATTTACAACTGTTACAACACATACACCAGCCACATCTGAATCTACCACATCCACAACACACTCAACTTCAACCCCTGCTTCAAATTCAACAACTCACACAACTACATCTACTAAGAAAACAGAGCCAACCACAACAATGTCAACCACAGCTGTGACTTCTCATACACCCTCCTTATCTAGCCCTACAACTTCTTTCAGTTCTACTCCAATTACAGTTATTATTCGAACTCATTTGTCAACACATCCATCTTCTGCGGCTCAAGAAAGTGGAACATCTTCAATTACTTCCAGTAAGTTTTTGCACTTGGGAAAATATTTTTTACCACACTACCGTTTAATGCATGCTGTTTTTACTGGTATAACAAAAACATTTCTTTCCTTGAATGTCTTTTTTTCTTTTTATCGACTATTGTGTTATATCATCAGTCCAGACATCATCTTATGCAGAGTTGAAATGTTTTATTTTTCATATTTCGCTTGTCAAAGGAATTTTATAGCAGTCGTTTTTAATACATAGGTGGTACCATTCAGTTAGTCAGATGAAATATTTTAATTCACTCTGACACCTCAGATTTTTTCAAATGTAACAATGTTCATTCTCCTGTGCTGTGTAGTAGGTCCCAACATGTTCTCAATTTTCTCCATTTAGCATGTAAATGTAAGTGGACTATGCACACCTTGCTGCCCTCTAAAGACTGGGGAAGTCCAAAGTCACTGGAAACATAAGAGAAAACAGAAGGCGCGTAGGCCTAGTGCATTATCTTTGATAAATGTTTTTATTAAGTAAAAATAAGATGAATGTACTCACAAAGCAGTACTTGTGTCATGGTTAAAACATAAAAATCAACCGCTCATGTCAGTGTGGGAAGATCCACTATACTTGTAGACACATCATCTAACATGTTTCGAGGTTACCCTCTTCCTCAGAGCCATACTTGGGCATTCCATGAGCAAAATTTATCTTTTACTTCTTTTGAAAGAAGAATTTCCACTTTAATTATTCCCATAGTCTCTCCTCTATTTATCGCCAGAACCAAGACACAAGTACTTCTTTGTGAGTATATTTACCTTCTTTTTAGCTAATAAAAACATGTATCAAGGATAAGGCACTAGGCCTACGCGCCTTCTGTTTTCTCTTATTTTTCAAATGTAAAACAGTAAAGCTAAGCCCGGAAACACTAGAGTGTTCTTCCTGGCTGTGCATTGTAGTAGAGGTATTTAAAACACAACTTTGGCACAATTATACAAATCCTTTGATTGGTACATTTGTATACAATAGGTACATTAGCGCCTTGTTTTGCTGTTTTCCTGCATTGATAGGGGCATTCATTTGCTGCTAAAATGTCTTCTTGAAACCATATTTTGTGAGTAGCACACTGCTGCATTGTTTGAAGTGCAAAACCTCTGTGCGTTTAAACCATCTTACATTCACCCCCCCCCCCCTTTATCTATAGTAGAAATAAAAGTTAGTTGTGTAACAGTTAGGCCTATTGTCCCTGATAAAGTTTTCTGTATAAAGATGTCTCTAATAAAACCCCTTTATAATCTGCAGTCCCCTAATCCTTATAAAAAAAAAAAAAAAAACTCTACTTGTGCCCTGTGCTTCTAATTCTTGTAAGAAAAACCTGCTTGTGCAGTGTGTCTCAAGTACATTATGGCCCAGATTTGCTTATTTAGATTGCCCTGCCTTTGGGCAATTTTTACACGGTTTTGTCTTCTGCTGTCTCTTAAATCTTAATGAGAGCTTCATAAAAAATTGTCCAGTGGTCTCACAGTTTGGCATCAACAAGAAGATGGACAGACTCTTAGAATGGCTGGCCAATTTATATGCACCAGGTAAACAGGCCTAATACCACTTGATAACAAATCATGTGTCTGCCTTTATTTTAAACTGAAATTAATAAAATTTGTCCTTAAGGCTGTTCATGGACATGTAACAATTCCATAATACCACAGCTTTAGGCTATCCCCTAAAACCTGTAATTGAAAGGATTTGTGTTTTGGAAGCCGCATTAAAATCACTCTCTCTCCACTGTAAGCTATTATTTTTTAAATGTTGGCATTGGTATAATTCACCTATGACAGTTTCCTGCTTTAAATTTTTTTGTTCCAAAACTATCGTCCCTCTTAGCCCTAAAATTGGCCAGAAATAGTTAACAAGATTCGCCGACCCCATAGCATTTAATAGCACTAAGTTCAGGTTTTCAAAATTTAATTTAGGATTTGCCATTTTGCAAATAAACCCTGGACAGTTTAGCTCATCACTGTTCAGAACGGAGGCTGTAATCTCCTGCAAAATTGCAAGTTCTCTGGTAGCCAGATGGTGGATTGTCTGTACAAAATAGGTTTTATGAATTTTCTTTATCTGAATTCTTGTTCCAGGTCTGTGTCTCTAAGTATAGAGTTTTCCTTTATAAAAAAAAATTATTCTGCAAATTTGTAGGTAAGCAGGGGCATTACTAGGGTTGTGAAATGCCTGGGACACCCTTGAGCACCTAGTGGGGAAGAATGAAGGATATGTGTAAAGATACTGAGTTCAGGCGCTACCTATACCACAAGTCAATAGTAGAATTGTATATGTATATATATATCTATACGTATGTTCATGCACTCATGTGCGTCTTAGGGCCACCATGCACACTTGGTTTAGTACATGCCTTAACCAGCTAGTGGTATGCTATGTTGTACTGGAGAAAAAACCCACTGATGCCGTTCGCTGTATCTACCTGATTAGATCATACTGCTGCATAAAGTGATAAGTTTAGATCAATCCAATATCTATAAGACGAAAAAATAATCACTATTTGAAAATCGTGTACCATGAATGGTATAAAGTGTATAAAGTGGAAAATGTTCGTGCTTTACATGAGCTTCGTCAATGTGGACTAGCATCAGTCTCACAAAATCATGTAATGTGCACAGATTAATAGAAAAGACTCCTCAGGGTATGGTGATATATCTATCAATGGTGCTGGACACCATACACCTTACGGGTCTTCACCCCTCACTGGGGTATAGTGAGTGCTAACAAAGGAAAAAACCTGTGTTATAATTATGCACACGTATATACATCCATGTGCGTGCTTAAATGAACGTGTATAATATCACTACAAAAACCATAAGAATATAAGTAGTAATGTGCACAGGTCTATAATGAACCAGCATGTGTGATCATATGGCGTACAAAAGGTAGATAAAAAAAGTCTACGGGTTATGGCGTAAACGTGAAGTTGTTACTGCATGCCGAACACAGTCTGATATATGGTACAGGCAATATATTCATATATGATGTGAGCCAATAGGGAAAGAAAAAAGGAAAAAAGTCCAAAGTGTGTGATGTTGAATTCGGAAACTCCAGGCTAGTGCTTCCACATATCGGGTGACTTCTCTGTGTTCACAATTCATACAGGTGACTTTAGGTGCTCCCCCCCGGTGGTATCCCACTCACCAGCTCCCTGCACCACTGCAGGGGCTACAGGCACGTAGTTCACGCTTTACCCCGTCCGAGTCACAGCTCCAGGTCCTCTAGTTCCTATGCCAGGATCTCCAAAGCAGTGAAAAAAACACACTTCAAATGTACCGGTGTGTTATAGGGTATGTCCTCATGGAGGGGGAGACAGAGAAAGAAAAAACTCTGATAGTGCGTTATATTTTTATAACCAGAACTCCCTTTATTGAAATAAAGTTCTGTATGTATAAAAAATAAAGTAAAAAATAGAATAGAAATCGACTAACACATCGCTTGTAAAACAAAAAAATAAATAGATTAAAAAAATGTGTTATATAAAAAAAACAGGAAATGTTGCCAATGAAAATAAATCCCCTGCTAGGTGCTTGTAAGGCAGCTAGACTTAGTGGGGCATAACCGTACGTTTTCCAGGTGAAGAGAAACACACGGCGCTGTGAGCGAGCGGTTTGCGTTCCAGCTGCGCTCCAACAGCCCGTGTTCCCGGAAATGACGTATTAGCGTGATTGCGTGGCTCCGTCGTACGCGTTTCGTCATAGACGTCTTCAGCGCACCTGGAAAACGTACGGTTATGCCCCACTAAGTCTAGCTGCCTTACAAGCACCTAGCAGGGGATTTATTTTCATTGGCAACATTTCCTGTTTTTTTTATATAACACATTTTTTTCATCTATTTATTTTTTTGTTTTACAAGCGATGTGTTAGTCATTTTCTATTCTATTTTTTACTTTATTTTTTATACATACAGAACTTTATTTCAATAAAGGGAGTTCTGGTTATAAAAATATAACGCACTATCGGAGTTTTTTCTTTCTCTGTCTCCCCCTCCATGAGGACATACCCTATAACACACCGGTACATCTGAAGTGTGTTTTTTTCACTGCTTTGGAGATCCTGGCATAGGAACTAGAGGACCTGGAGCTGTGACTCGGACGGGGTAAAGCGTGAACTACGTGCCTGTAGCCCCTGCAGGGGTGCAGGGAGCTGGTGAGTGGGATACCACTGGGGGGAGCACCTAAAGTCACCTGTATGAATTGTGAACACAGAGAAGTCACCCGATATGTGGAAGCACTAGCCTGGAGTTTCCGAATTCAACATCACACACTTTGGACTTTTTTCCTTTTTTCTTTCCCTATTGGCTCACATCATATATGAATATATTGCCTGTACCATATATCAGACTGTGTTCGGCATGCAGTAACAACTTCACGTTTACGCCATAACCCGTAGACTTTTTTTATCTACCTTTTGTACGCCATATGATCACACATGCTGGTTCATTATAGACCTGTGCACATTACTACTTATATTCTTATGGTTTTTGTAGTGATATTATACACGTTCATTTAAGCACGCACATGGATGTATATACGTGTGCATAATTATAACACAGGTTTTTTCCTTTGTTAGCACTCACTATACCCCAGTGAGGGGTGAAGACCCGTAAGGTGTATGGTGTCCAGCACCATTGATAGATATATCACCATACCCTGAGGAGTCTTTTCTATTAATCTGTGCACATTACATGATTTTGTGAGACTGATTCTAGTCCACATTGACGAAGCTCATGTAAAGCACGAACATTTTCCACTTTATACACTTTATACCATTCATGGTACACGTTTTTCAAATAGTGATTATTTTTTCGTCTTATAGATATTGGATTGATCTAAACTTATCACTTTATGCAGCAGTATGATCTAATCAGGTAGATACAGCGAACGGCATCAGTGGGTTTTTTCTCCAGTACAACATAGCATACCACTAGCTGGTTAAGGCATGTACTAAACCAAGTGTGCATGGTGGCCCTAAGACGCACATGAGTGCATGAACATACGTATAGATATATATATATATATATACAATTCTACTATTGACTTGTGGTATAGGTAGCGCCTGAACTCAGTATCTTTACACATTTTCTCTAAGCATTGGGGCCCCTCATTGAGGCAAATCCCTTTCCTTTTCTCCTGGGGTGGCAGCAACCTGGTGATATCCTACCAAAGTGCGGTATCTAACACACAATCTTTTTTTAAGAATGAAGGATAGTTGGCTATGCCAAATGGTAGATGTGTCAAAATTGTGCTAATAGTGGAAGGAGCTTAAAGGGGTATTGTTAAATACTCACTGTATACACAGCATACATATGCAACAATCCTTGTACCAACAAAATTGCTTTAATACAAGTGAGAGTCCAACAGATTGACAGTCAGCTGTATCCAGGCTTGGACATCTGTGGCAGCTGTTGTCAGCCTGTCATTAGTTTATACAGGCTGAGCAGCCACAACTGTTCACATACACCTGTCATTCCAGCCACAACAATCAATTGATTCTTCTCATGGGAATCCAGTTTTTGACGCTCAATGGCCTTGTGAAGGAAGCCTAAAGTGATAACCTGTGGGGGCTATTTTAAAACATTGCCTATGGAAAATTTTGTGTACCTAATTTTTTATCATTTCACAGGCACACTCAATTTTAAGGCTTGACTTACCCATGTCAAGCCTTAAAATTGAGTGTGCTTGTGAAATGATGAAAATTTTGGTACACTAAATTTCCCATAGGCAACGTTTAAAATAGCCCCTACAAGTTATCACTTTAGGCCTCCTTCACACTTTTCATCATTTCACAGGCACACTCAGTTTTAAGGCTTGACATGTTGGCTATCTATTTTCTTATTTTATTTAGCGCAACCTCATCTTTTATATTTTTATTGCATTTGCGTGCTCTAAAATGTAAAAACAAAATGTTGCTCTTGATTAACAGTTGTGCTAATATGGTGAGGTGTACAACATTGGAACTACCACTATCTTACTCTCCAGGCTGTCCTTCAGAAAATATATAACTTATTGGTGACTTTAAATACTCTTCAGACCTTAAACGGCTCTGGCAGCAAAAGAGTTAAAGAAGAAATTCAAGACGTTTCTCATAGCCAATAATCAGTTCCAAGCCTGATTGTGAAGTTTGAATGTGACTGGTGACACTGGAAGCAGAAAAAGCAAAAGGGTGCTATTTTAAAATAGTGCAGGAACAGAGGCTATCTGTTCAATGCTGTTTTAAAATGCCACCAGGACTCAACAGCTCTGGTGTGGGCTGGCTTGGTTCATTGTTGAAACAGCCAGCTTAGTGTGCAATGCAATGTAGCATTGAAATGCAACCATCAACATTCAGGTTTACCATTCCACTTTGTTACATAAGAATCACATCTGATATAATTTTACTCCCTTGCGGCCCAGTGTACACATATTTGTGTCCTCACTGAAGTGGGTTTTCTTCTATGAGGCCGCTTATATGCATACCTGTGTTTGCGCTCACCAAGACCCCCAGGCCTACTAACGATTGGGAACTAGGAGTCCCAGTTCCCAATCACCTGATCGCTGCGATAGCCCCTGATTGGCTATCACAGTGATCAGTCACTGTGCAACCGATCCCTGTGTTTTTTTATCTTCTGAATAGAGAGAACGATATCTTGTATCTTTTTCTCCTTGCCAGGGTTGTTTTAGGTAGGATGAAGTAAAGCAAAAGGCGCACTATTGTTTTTGTGTCCTACTATGGGTACAACATAAAATAACATACAAATATGAGGTATCACTGCAATGGTCAGGAGCAAGAAGATTTATTTTGGGTGGTAAGTTAGGGTAATAGCAAGAAATGTACAGATACGTTTTTTTTAATGTTTTTTTTTTTTTTTTTTTTTTTTACTATTGGCCCAGTTTTCCTTTAATAATAAAAAATAAGGTGCTATCCATTACTGTTTACCACCAAATGAAAGCCCAATTAAAAAAAAAACTAGGCATAATCCACCTGGATACACTAAGTAGGTGCGATGATATCTAGAGCTTCACTAACACATGTAAAAGTTGCAAATTTGTGTTTAGGCGTTAGGATTTGTTTTTCCTCTGTCATGAAAGGGTTAATCAGAATATTTTGTTGGCTATATTTTAGGGTCAGTATCTGGGGCTGCACAAATTAAAGCGATACTAAAGTCTTGTTTTTTTTTTTCTTTAAAAATAACAAACACGTCATACTTACCTACTCTATGCAGGAGCGGCGCTTTGCGGGTGATTTTAACCCTTTATTCGACCGCTAGCGGGGGTTAAAAGTGCCTCGCTAGTTGTCGAAAAGCTTCTCTAAAACTAGCGGCGCTTTACCGTCAACGCCCCCTTGCCTTAGTGTGAAAGGGCCTTAAATGTTACGTAATATAATGCCAATTTCATATGTGCCATGTCATTCCAACCTGTCCACGAATCCCCTGCTGACATTGTGACATCTATATCCGTTCCATTTTTTCTGCCTGGACCATGAAGTATAACAAAAGGCAAAACGTTCTTTTTAGGAGAGAGTAGAGGAGGATTATAACACCTGTATGGTTTTCATTGCTGTCTACACCCTGGGGGGTTCACCCTCTCTAAAAGTCAAATAAAATACCAAATGTTGGGTTTTCCCCAGAACAGCAATACAGGTGAAATCTTCAAATTGGGAGACTAGTTCTGGTGACCTTGGTGACAACCAGGGATTCCTTTAGTTTGGATAAATTTTCTCTCACTTTGTTTTGGCTATGGGACAGGAAGTAAAGGGAAATCTCCCCAATGGGACACAGATGGCAAAAGAAAAAACTAGGGTAGCACCGAAACCGGTATCTGTGCTAATACCGAGTATTTACACCAGTACTCGAGGGCATGCAAATGCTCCGATATCCGAAACCAATACCTTTGCTGATAAGTTTTGCCTTTAGTTCTACTTTAACAAACCCATGTTGGGTCTGTGGGCAGAAGGATGTAAGCAGATGTGTATCTGTTTACATCCAACCACATCAGCTCTGTCATGTTTAGGTTAGACAGACTCAGGGGTAATCAGGTGTAAATGGAGGTATATGTAGCATTTAAAGGGCTACATTAAAAACTGACGGTATTTAGTCTGTCCAGTTTGTATAGCAATTACACAATCTACCCATTTTTTTCACAGAATACCTAAATCTACAAAAAAATGTTGTGCTGACTTGTATAAGGGTTTATCTGAAATATATATTGAGGGGCTACTTTCCCAACAAATTAGAAAACTGAACACACAGTGCTGATAATTTTTTTAAACAATGTTAATCCCAATTATGGATGCTTTTAGATCCATTGTTGGGTACCAACCACAATGACGACACAGATTTGTGCATGTATTTGACTGATTGATTTTCTCTAAAAAGTGGAACATTTTGGAGATGATTATACTGAATGGATCTTTTCAGACAAGGCTGTGTATCAGGACCAAGGATGCAAGGTACTGGAATCATGGAATGATGAGGGCTGCCATTGTCAAAATCTTCTAAAAGTGTTAATTTTCTGGCTGCCATGCTCAGCCAGTGTCTTCAGTACTTTGTGGATCACTGACATTCAACAAGTATGTAGATTGGAAGTTATGACTTGCTGCATGCTGAGAAAGCTGAGCAGTTAGTATTTTCAATTAGGAGGTCAGCTGTGGTGGCCTCCATATTTATATTCATACAGGTTTACTTTAATGTTGCCTTGGATAACTCATGCTGAGTGAAGTAATTTGACCCTATTCTAGCAACTTTTATTGTGGCTATGATTATTTTTAATGATTGTTACTGAGATTTTCTTATAGGATTACTCTCAATCTATTCACTATTTGTCTCTGCAGAGTCCCCATGGCAAAGCAGGAACACCATAACTTATCCACTACCTACATTTCTTTCCACTTCAAGCTATACAATTCCATCCCTATCATCTAGTTCCACAATAACAACTACAGAACCCATCACAGTTTATGATACAGTTATTATTCCTTTTACATCAGCATTTACACAAAACACCATAACCTTTCCCAGCATTATTTCCACAGAAACAGAAGCCCCAACTTTAACATTGCCTACCAAACTGATTCCAACAAATTTGTCCATATTAACATCAATTGGATCAAAGGCTGTTCCATCTACTACACCCACCTCTCTTTTCCCATTAACATATACATTATTCTTTATCCCAAAATATATGTTAAATACTGCTACAACTAATAAGTCTTCTCCCACCACTACATACCCTGTCTCTTCTAAATCATATTTCCCTGTTGCTACTAGTAACTCTCCAATCACATTAACTGTGCTTACTACTGTATCCAAAATAACTCAAATTCAAATAACTAATCTTCCCCTAGCTCAAACACCTACACATTGTCTCGATATATTTTCAACAACTACAAAATCAACAATTCAAGTTCCATTAACAACAGTATCACGATTGACTCAGACACCATTAAAGTCTTTACTCCTTGACATCTCCACTCTTTCTTCTATATCGACTACCCTTGTATTACCTACCACAACCTCCTCAACCACATTAGTTACAACGCCCATTCTGAAGCGTACTTCCACAAATCATGTACTAAATTTTCTGTTTACCCCAACTATAGCTTGTACTTCAGTTTCTTTATCTCTGTCACCAATTACCACCACAATGGTAACACAATCACCAATATCAACTGTTCTTTTCACCAACGCACCCACTACTTCTGTTCTGCCTACTATTACCACCTCAGTCCCTTTAACTACCACACAGACTCCCACTATTACATCTAGAATAACTCTACCGAATTCCCCATTTTTCCTTACATCTCCCAGCGTACCAGAAACATTTATTACAAGACTTTCCTACATTAGGCTAACACTAATTTCAATTCAAACTACTAATGTTCGACCTGTTATCGTTATCAATCAACTCAATAACTACACCAGTTCCTCTCAGTACATCAGTACTAACTCTTTTCTCAAAAAATCATTTATCCCTATCACTATATCCTTACAAAGTTCACTACCAGCTTCTCACACCCCCTCTACTTCTATTATTTCTTCAAACACATTGCCTGCCATATCAGCTTCCTCCAATACAACCCCAGTTTATTCTTCTTATACAACTCAGTTAGTCACATTACCTAGAACATCTTTTTACTCTGCTAAATTCATTCCAACTTCCTGGTCAGCTAACCCTGATCAGAGTAGAGTACTTGTATTAGGTCTAGGAAGACATTTTCCATCAGTCACTTTGTCTGTCCTTAAGCCAACATCAACTATATCTGTTCCTTCCAACGTGAAGTCCACAGTAGATGCAAATCCAGATGCTGTTTTCTCTACTTTTACTACTTCTATTTCCATGACTGCTGGTAGTAAGGTAACTAACCCAACACCCTCACAGATTCCAAAAACAAATTTCCTTGTTTCCCCTACTGAAGCTAGTACCTCAACACCCTTATTTGCTACATGTATTTACAGCACTACAAGTACAATAACACCAATAACAACCAACTTTTTTCTCTGTTCCCATTAAACAGTCTTATCCCAACAAATCTAATACTCCACTTGACTTCTAATAACTCAGCCATTGACAGATTAATTACCACCAATTTATCTACACTAGCCCAAAGAACAACCCCAGTCCACCAAATTACTACTGTAAAAACTCCATTGATTTCTGCTTCAATGCCTTATTTCCCAACTACAAGATCTATATCATCATTACTGACATTAACTTTGGCTCTAACCACAGCTCTGTCTGTTGCAGGCACTAGAAGTCACTCAACTATAACCACTAAAGCAACACAACCCTCCACTAATCACACGACAACAATCACAAAACCCACCACATATTCTACAGCATCAACTACCGCATCAACATCAGTTTCTACCAAACACCCAGGTAAGAATATTTTATGCACGTTTTCATGCTTTTATATACAATATATTGCAGTTGTCTTTTGAAAGTAAAAGTGACTACAAATATGATGCTCATTTATGAAAGTCTACATTAAAGTAATTGTAAAATCTTATTTTTTTTTTAAATAACAAACATGTTATACTTACTTGTTCAGTGCAATGGAATTGCACAGAGCAGCCCCAAACCTCCTTCTGGGGTCCCCCACCAACGTTCCTGGCTCCTCCTCTTCTGCAAATGCCCCATAGCACGCTGCTTGCCATGGGGGCACCTGTACAGGCTGTACATAAAAAGACTGACAATTAAAAAAAAGAAAAATTTGCAAATAAATAATCTTTCTTCATAAATTTAGGTCAAAATGTGTTCTGCTACATTTCCTTGGTGAAAATAACCCAAATCAGTGTTTATTATTTAGTCTGTAGGAAAGTTATAGAGCCCACATACTATTTTATATATATATATATATATATATATATATATACACACACACACACACAGTACCTCAAATTTTTGTAACAATTTATTATATTTTATCATGTGACAACACTGAAGAAATTACACTTTGCTACAATGTTGTAAAGTAGTGAGTGTACAGCTTGTATAAACAGTGTAAATTTGCTGTCCCCTCAAAATAACGCAACACACAGTCATTAATGTCTAAACCGCTGGCAACAAAAGTGAGTACACTCCTAAGTGAAAATTTACAAATTGGGCCCAATTAGCCATTTTCCCTCCCTGGTGTGTCGTGTGACTCGTTAGTGTACAAGGTCTCAGGTGTGAATTATAGATGTATGCCTTTTCTCCTGATCAAGGCCAGTAAGCCCTTAGTGAAAACATAAGGTGAGGTTAAGAGGCCAAAAGGGAGCCACGTAAACCGCAGATGTTATTTCCCGATGGAAAAACAGGGAAACTTTTGAAAAGTGGCTAGTATGGGAATGTGAAAATAAGTTTCAGATCTACTGAGATAAACCAGTTGCCTGTCAGGATTGCCTGCTGAATGGAGAATAGCATTTCCATCCTGCAGTTTTCTTTTAATATGAATCTGTTCGGGTGAGACAGATCAATAACAGGCCTCCAATTTCCTACCTTTTTCTGAGCCAAAGATAGTGGGGAATGCAAGCCCTGAAACCCCTCCTCTACTGGAACCACTGCCCCTTGTGATACTATCATCTTGACATACGTCAGAAGAATCTGTCTCTTGTCGCTGGAGCAAGCCAATTTTGTTAGCACAACTCAAAGATGAGGAGGACGACTGAATTTCCAGGCCTTTTTTTCTTAATTCTGCCATAGGGTTCCCCTTAACCACTTCAATACACTATATGATATATTGTACACTGCACTGTATACCCTGCACTTTATTATATATACTACACTGACTGCACTATATACTCTGAACTGCAGTATATATACTATACGGACTGCACTATATACTCTGAACTGCAGTATACAGTAGCTCACAAAAGTGAACCTGCCCTGTTAAAATGCTGTATGGTCCACTGTGCTGCAGCTCAGTTTCAGGGTCTTGGCAATCTTCTTATAACCTAGGCCAGGGTTCAAAATTTCAAGTCCTGAACTACTAGCCAGGCCTTAAGAGTTACTCGCCACCAGTTGCCCCACCCAAACCCTACCCTGCCCTGCCCCTAATTCCGCCCCTAAACACGCCCACGCCTCCCCCATTACATCCCTACCTCCAACGCCTCCCCCATTACATCCCTACCTCCAATGTCTCCTCCAGTACATCCCTACCTCCAAGCCTCCCCTAGTACATCCCTAACTCCAACGCCTCCTCCAGTACATCCCTAGCTCCAACGCCTCCTCCAGTACATCCCTAGCTCCAACGCCTCCTCCAGTACATCCCTACCTCCAACGCCTCTCCCAGTACATTCCTACCTCCAACGCCTCTCCCAGTACATCCCTACCTCCAACGCCTCCTCCAGTACATCCCTACCTCCAACGCCTCCTCCAGTACATCCCTACCTCCAACGCCTCCTCCAGTACATCCCTACCTCCAACGCCTCCTCCAGTACATCCCTACCTCCAACGCCTCCTCCAGTACATCCCTAACTCCAACGCCTCCTCCAGTACATCCCTAACTCCAACGCCTCCTCCAGTACATCCCTACCTCCAACGCCTCCTCCAGTACATCCCTACCTCCAACGCCTCCTCCAGTACATCCCTACCTCCAACGCCTCCTCCAGTACATCCCTACCTCCAACGCCTCCTCCAGTACATCCCTACCTCCAACGCCTCCTCCAGTACATCCCTACCTCCAACGCCTCCTCCAGTACATCCCTACCTCCAACGCCTCCTCCAGTACATCCCTACCTCCAACGCCTCCAGTACATCCCTACCTCCAACGCCTCCTCCAGTACATACCTACCTCCAACGCCTCCTCCAGTACATCCCTACCTCCAACGCCTCCTCCAGTACATCCCTACCTCCAACGCCTCCTCCAGTACATCCCTACCTCCAACGCCTCCTCCAGTACATCCCTACCTCCAACGCCTCCTCCAGTACACCTACCTCTAATTTCTCTTCCCAGCATATCTCTGCCTCAAACGTCCCCCCCCCCTCCCAACGACCCACCAGCACACCTCATCTTCTGACCTCCCCTCTCCAGAACACCTATGCCTCCAATCTCAATCTATGCCTTCAATATTCTCAATATTCTCCCCAATCCATGATATCTATCCCTCCAATTCCACCACCAAAACCCCCCCTCCCCATTCTATCATACCGTATGATAGATTAGGGGAGTGAATGTGGAATTGGAGGCATAGATATCATGGATTGAGGGGGGGGGGTGGAATTGGAGGCATAAATATGATTCAGACCATGGGTGTCCGCAGAACTTTTTTCAGGGGGGGGGCATCATTTTAAGGTCACCCATGCTCTGGCTCCTTTTTGACAATGTCATTATCACATTATCACGGGCATAGACTGCTGACGTAGTACAGGTGATGGTCAGAAACTGCATACATGGCTCAAAAGACTGCGGACATGGCACAAGAGACTGTCAGAGACTGCGGACATGGCCCAAGAGACTGTCAGAGACTGCAGAACATGGCACAAGAGACTGTGAGAGATGGCATACATGGCCCAAGAGACTGTCAGTGACTGCATACATGGCTCAAGAGACTGTAAGAGACTGCGGACATGGCACAAGAGATGACCAGAGACTGCATACATGGCCCAAGAGACTGTCAAAAACTGCATACATGGCTCAAGAGACTGCGGACATGGCACAAGAGACTGTCAGAAACTGCATACATGTGGGGGGGTGATAGAGAGAGACAGAGGGGTGACAGAGAGAGAGGGGGTGAAAAAGACAGAGGGGTGAGAGAGTAAGAGAGAGAGGGGGTGACAGAGAGGGGTGATGGGGGTCATCACTCCTGATCCGATCCCTGATTCCAGAGGGAGGCACTTGCCCCCCCTTACCCCTACCTGCGGACGCCCATGATTCAGACCTCCAATTCCACCCCCCCCCCATCCATGATATCTATGCCTCCAATTCCCCCCCTCCTATACAGCACATGCTTGCTCTCAATCCCACCCCCCTTCTTTCCAGCACACATCTTGTTTAATCCCCCATTTCATCAATGCCTCCAGCACACTGTCATTGTACTTACCATTCTGCAGCCACGGGGGTCAGTCATCACTGCACACTGTGGGCGGAGCAACGTTTTAGCCTGCCCACTTAGGACCGCCCCACTCCTTAGATGTGAAGTAGAACGAAGGCGGAGAGGGGCGTTCCCATGTGGCTCTTTAATGGTGAAGTGAAGTGCCTGGGCGGGGATGTGCAGAACGGAGGCGGCTCTTGCATGTATAGTTCAGTGCACGGTCTGTGTGCCTAGGCGGGATGTTCAGAACGGAGGCGGAGGGGGGGGGCGGTCCCAGGCAGCTCTTGCAAGTATAGTGCAGTGCACGGTCTGTGTGTCTGGGCGGGGATGTGAAGCAGAACGGAGGTGGAGGGGGGCGGTCCCAGCAGCTCTTGCAAGTATAGTGCAGTGCACGGTCTGTGTGTCTGGGCGGGGATGTGAAGCAGAACGGAGGTGGAGGGGGCGGTCCCAGCAGCTCTTGCAAGTATAGTGCAGTGCACGGTCTGTGTGTCTGGGCGGGGATGTGAAGCAGAACGGAGGTGGAGGGGGGCGGTCCCAGCAGCTCTTTCATGCTTAATGAACAGCACACTCTGCGAGCCTGGGCTGGGATGTATGGCAGGAGGTGGAGAGGGGCGGTCCTAGGCGGCTGACTGTATGAAATGAAATATCCGTGCTGCGAGCCTGTGCGCGGCGGAGGGGCACTTGGTATACATTCCTGTGATAGCACAGCCCTGTCATTACTCGCCCTTCTCAGTTGTTTACTCGCCAAATGCGAGTAGGCGAGTGCAAATTTTGAGGGCTGACCTAGGCCATAATTATATAGAGCAACAATTCTTTTTTTTCAGATCCTCAGAAAGTTCTTTGCCATGAGGTGCCATGTTGAACTTCCAGTGATCAGTATGACAGTGAGTGAGAGCGATAACACCAAATTTAACACACCTGCTCACCATTCACACCTTGTAATACTAACGAGTCACATAACACTGGGGAGGGAAAATGGCTAATTAGGCCCAATTTGGAAATTTTCACGTAGAGGTGTACTCACTTTTGTTGCTAGCGGTTTCGACATTAATGGCTGTGTGTTGAGTTATTTAGAGAGGACAGCAAATTTACACTGTTATACAAGCTGTACACACACTACTTTACATTGTGGCAAAGTGTAATTTCTTCAGTGTTGTCACATGAAAAGATATAATAAAATAAATAAATGTGAGGGGTGTACACATTTTTGTGACATACTGTATATACTATACAGACTGCACTACATACTCTGCAGAAAAATTGGGCCTTAGGTTTTGGTGGTGCCACAACACTGTAACCCCTCACAGTTACTCTTGTTGGGTGCAGGAACGGGCCCTGCTGTTAAATATTATTTCAAAAACTGTAATTACATGCCCCTGTTAAACAGGGGCAGAAAAATTGGGCCTTGGGTGTTGGTGGTGCCCTATACCAAAAATATTGTTGGAAGCCAGCATCATCAAGATTCAGGAGGAATAGGATAGGCAGCATAGGCAGTCTTCAAGGGATCCCAGATCCATAGCAAATTCAATCAGTTACATCAGCATCAGGAACTTGATAGCTGCTAATCCAGGACTGATTCATTTGTATAAATGTGAGCCTACTACCAGAGTCTGTGGACAGGCGCCCTCTTTGATCCACTACAAATCCTTCAGCAGCACTGAATGTGCATTCAGAAAGCATGCTGGATGCAGGACAGTCCAGTAGCTCGATTGCATATTGAGCAAGTTCTGGCCAGTGGTCCATCCTCAAAACCCAGTAACCCAGTGGATGCTCTGTTGGAAAGGTCTCAAAGTCTGTTCTTGCCCCTAGATATTCCTGCACCATATAATGCAGACGCTGGCGATGGTTTCTTGAACCCATCAGACCTTGGCGCTGAGGACTGAAAAATTGTGTAAAGGCAACGTTCAGCTGGCCACCTTCTCCACCACTCTTCCTCTGATCGAACGAAGCCTCAGAAACATGTTGTCCAGCACCAGGAAATGGTAACCTCCCAGTGTCTGGAAAGACTTTTCTTCAAGGCCTCCTTAAGATTTTTCATCCTCTGCTCCCTCTGCGAAGGCAGGATGAGTTCTGCAACTTTACCCTTGTAATGTGGATCAAGAAGGGTTGCCAGCCAGTAATGATCCCTCTTGATATCACAAATCCTAGGGTTCTTTTGCAGGCTTTGCAGAATCAGGGAGGCCATGCAGTGTAAGTTTGCAGAGGCATTTGATTCTGAGTCCTCTGGGTCACTAAGGATCACACTATCTGTAACAACCTCCTCCCAGCCACGTACAGCTCCTTGGGTCTCTGGGGACTGAAAACCATCCCTTAAAGACTGCTGCGTGTTATCCTCTACATCCATGCTGACACAATTCTCCTCCTCTTCCTGTGTGTTTGTCAGCCCCGCAGGAATGCTATCTGGATAAAGGGGGCCTTGAGAGGAAAGGAAGTCCTCCTTTTTCTCCCGATGTTCTGCCTCAAGTGCCCTGTCCATGATTTCACGAAGCGTGTGCTCCAGCAGGAAGAATAGAGGAACAGTGTCACTATTGCATGCATTGTCACTGCTCACCATCCTTGTGGCCTCCTCAAATGGTGATAGGATAGTGCATGCATCCTTGATCAGTAGTGACTGATCAAAAAAGAAAAAAGAAAAAGAAGCCAAGTTCCCCTGACCCTGTCCTGGTGCTATACTCGCACAGGTACTCATTAATGGCCCTCTACTGTGTGTGCAGCCACTGCAGCATTGTCAAAGTTGAGTTCCACCTGGTGGACATGTCCCAAATGAGGCGGTTGTTAGGCAGGTTGCATTCTCTTTGAATGTCAGCCAGCCAAGCACTGGCATTGTATGACCAGCGGAAATTACCAGACACTTTTCTGGCCTGCCTCAGGAAATCTTGTAAGCCTTGGTACCTGGTCAAGAAATGCTGCACCACAGGACGTGTGCCAAACATGTCAACCACCTCTGAACCTGCCCTTGCAGAGCTGACAGAATCTCTGCCCCAGTGTGGCTCTTGTCCCTTAGGCAAGCCAACTCAAGCACTGCATGGCATCTTTTAGCCTGACTGCTTGCGTAGCCCCTGGAACGTTTACGGAGCACTGCTGGTTCAGAGGACAACTCTGAAGAAGAGGCCATAGAGGAAGAAGAAGAGGAGGGGGTGGAGCAGAGAGCTGTGGCAGAATCACTGCTGACCGCCCTGTCCAACAAGGCCATCCGTGATGGTGGGGCTATGGAAGGAGTAACTGAACAAGGAGCCATGGAATAGGCTGCTTTGGCAGCTGCGTTGGGAGGCAAACTACTCTAGGCCTGTGTGACAGAGAATGAGAAGGACGAGGATGGCTTCGTTATCAACTCCACCAACTCTTCTGCATGTTGTGGCTCAATAACACAGCCAGCAGCAGACAAAAAGGACAAGCTTGCCCCACGGCCACCTGCAGAGGATGCACCACATCAATGACTACCACTTTTGACTGTAGACACAGAGGCTGCTTGCCCTCCTTTAGTGGCCTGTGAGCATCTGCCTCTCCTTGGTGGCCTTCCGGACATGATGGGGTTTTTTTTGTAACACCGCACTACACTGTATTATATACACCACCTGAAGTGTATTAAAAACTGTACACCACCGAATGCACTGTATATATATATATATATATATATTATATATAATATGCACTGCCTAAAGTGTATTGGAAACTGTACACACTATTATTTATTGTGTACACCGCCTGCACTGTATTAAAAACTGTACAATGGCTGCACTGTATTATGTACTGTGTACACCGCCTGAAGTGTTTTAGAAACTATACACCACCGAATGCACTGTATATATAGGCTACACTGAATGCAGAGTATATATATATATATATATATATAGACTATATATATATATATATAGATATATATATATATATATATATATATATATATATATATTGATACATCACCTGAAGTGTATTATATACTGTACACCGCCGAGTGTATTATATACTGTACACCCCCGAATACACTGTATATATACACAACACTGAATGCAGAGTGTATATATATATATATATATATATATATATATATATATATATATATATATATATATATATTTTAATACACCGTCAGAAGTGTATTATATACTGTACACCACCGAATGCACTGTGTATATATAGGCTACACCGAATGCAGAGTATATATATATATATATATATATATATATATATATATACACACACACTAGACTGACTGTATATATATATCAAATACACTAACTAAATAACCTGCCTGCTTAATCTAACTCAAGCTATCTCGTCTCCGTCCACGCCAACAATACTACACGCAGCCACTATGTAAGCAGCCTTATATAGTGTGGGGCGTGGACTTATGCCACGTACACATGACCAGACTTTCCAGCGGACTAGATCGGACGGTCTTCCCGACGAACTTTCGGCGGAGTTCCGACTGACTTTCCGAACCAGCGGACTTGCGCACACACAAACTGACTTTCCGTCAGACTAGGTCTGAAGGACTTCCCGACTGACTTTCGGCGGAGTTCCGACAGACTTACCGAATAAACGGACTTGCCCACACACAGACTAAAGTTTTTGAACGTGACTCCAGGTACGACGGGACTAGAAAAGGAAGTCAATCTTGCCGCTTTCATCAGCGAGATTGACACCTTGCGAGCTCCATCGCCTTGTATGGATTTTAGGGGAACCCACCACGCCGAAAAAACGGCGTGGGGGTCCCCCCAAAGTCCATACCAGACCCTTATCCGAGCACACAGCACGGCCGGTCAGGAGAGGGGGTGGGGACGAGCGAGCGCCCCCCCCCCCCCTCCTGAACCATACCAGGCCGCATGTCCTCAACATGGGGGAGGGGGTGCTTTGGGGAAGGGGGGCACCCTGCGGCCCCCCTACACCAAAGCACCTTGTCCCCATGTTGATGAGGACAAGGGCCTCTTCCCGACAACCCTGGCCGTTGGTTGTCGGGGTCTGTGGGCGGGGGGCTTATCGGAATCCGAGAGCCCCCTTTAATGAGCCTTAATGTAAATATGTTCTATTTCTAAAGTCCGTCTGATTTTTGGACAGCAAAAGGTCCGATGAAGCCCACACACGATCGAATTGTCCGACGGATTCGTTCCGTCTGACCTTTGCTGCTTTGCTGTCCAAAAGTCCGGTCATGTGTACGTGGCATTAGTCCCCCTGAGCCATGATTGGCCAAAGGCACCCTGCCTTTGGCCACATATGGCTCTCTCAGAAGAGTGCGCTGTGATTGGCCAAAGCATGCAGGTCAGGTGCATGCTTTGGCCAATCATCATACAGCAATGCACTGCAATCTCGCAGTGCATTATGGGGCGTTCGGCTGCGCTTGAATTTCCCACGAACGCCCCATAATATTCGCTGTTTGGCAAACGGGCGAACACCCGATGTTCGAGTCGAACTTACGTTTGACTCGAACATCCAGCTCATCCCTAATAATTAGGGATGGGCCCGGTGTTCGATTCGAACCCACGTTCGAACCGAACATCGGGCGTTCGACCGCTCGTCGAGCCCAGAACTATTTGGGCCGTTCGAATCAAATTTGTGTGATGCAAACGGCCCACAATGCACTGCGCCAGTCGCAGAGCATTGCTGGCTGATGATTGGCCAAGCATGCACTGTGACCCCGCATGCTTGGCCAATCATAGAGCCAGCGGTGAGGAGAGCAATAATTGGCCACAGGCAGGATGCCTGTGGCCAATTATAGCTCAGAGGGTTTAGTACACTCCCCACACTATATAAGGCCGCGGCGGCGGCGGCCTAGTGTAGTGTGTTCCGGCGTTAGTGAGTGACTGTGTCAGTCACATTATCTGCTGTGATTCATTCTGCATTGCTGACAGCATCTGCTGTGTTATTCATTCTGCTGATTGCACTGCTGCTGACATCATCTGCTGTGTTATTCATTTTGCTGAGTGGTGACATTATCTGCTGTGATTCTGGGGATTAGTCTAGTGTGTGTGTGCGTGCTGTTATTACAGCATTGCAGTATCACATTAAACCACCTTTACCCTTCTGGCCTGTTGTCATCTAAGGCAGCCAGCCAGCCATCGCAGGAGTTAGCGTTGTGTGTGTGCTGTGTGCGTATAGCACAGCACACAATAAACCACCTCAGCCTGTATCTGCCCACCTCAGCCTGTATTTGCCCTAAGGCCCTGTTGTCATCTAAGGCAGCCAGACAGCCATCGCAGGAGTTAGCGTGTGTGTGTGCTGTGTGCGTATAGCACAGCACACAATAAACCACCTCAGCCTGTATCTGCCCACCTCAGCCTGTATTTGCCCTAAGGCCCTGTTGTCATCTAAGGCAGCCAGACAGTCATCGCAGGAGTTAGCGTGTGTGTGTGCTGTGTGAGTATAGCACAGCACACTAAACCACCTCAGCCTCTATCTGCCCTAAGGCCCTGTTGTCATCTAAGACTGCCATCTGCAGGAGTTAGTGTGTGTGCTGTGTGACTCCAGCACAATATACACTAACCACTACAATGCCTGGAAGACTGACAAGGAGAGGCAGACAGTCCCGAGGCAAGAAAACAGGGCAAGCAGGCTCTGTGTCTAGAGACAACAGTGCTGGTCGTGGACGTGGTGCATCGTCATTAGCACGTGGCCATGGGACACGCTTGTCCTTCTTTTCGGCAGCTGGACATGTTGAGCCGCCAGGGCCGTCTTTAATATTGATTGGACCCTGGGCAAACATTTTCTTGGGCCCCCTCTTCCACGCAATTTCGCTCTCCACATGCTTTGAGACATATCATAAATAGCAGCTAGACTCAAAATCTGATTACTGAATTAGATCAGGCAGTGATTGCGATTGGTTGCCAGAGGTTACAGTGTATTATTACCGCTCACTGACTGGCTGCTAGAGGTTACAGCACACATTGTGGCTCACTGTTATTTTCTAGAGGTTACAGCACATGACTTCTGCTTGTTGATTGGTTGCTAGAGATTACTGTACATCAATACTGCTCACTGATTGGTTGCTAGAAGTTACTAAACATCTATACCACTCACTAATTGGTTGTTAGAGGTTACTACACATTGTTACTGCTCACTGATTGGTTGCAAGAGGTTAGTGCACAGCATTACTGCTCACTGATTGGTTGCTAAAGGTTACAGCACATCCTCTCCCCACTGCCTGCCTGCATAGTCACATGCAACAAAATTCAGAAGGTGTGGCACGTTATTTTGAAGAAGGGTTCCACCTCCAATTTTCTTACATTTACAGAACAGGCTGATGTTAGGCTTAATGACCACAGTTGTAGGCAGCATTCAGCAGAAGTGATGGGGGATGTAAACTCAGGGGGACATGATATACATATGAATGCCACCTCTATTTACATATCAATGCCGCAGTCCATGACTATTTATATAAAGCTGGGCAGCAGAAGTTTACACTGAGATATCGGGACACAGCACGGGACTAAAACTTCAAGGGACGAGGGAATTTAAACTGGGATAGTTTGCAAGTATGAGGCAGCTGCTTTGGGCCCCACTACAATGATGGGGCCCAGGGCAGCTGCCCCTTTTGCCCTGCCTCAAAAACAGTCCTGTGAGCCGCATCATGCCAAAGGCTTGGTAGAGTTTCACTTTATGCATCATTAAAATGACTGCTCCCGAAAAAACGTCAGTTTGTAAAACTTCTTTTTGCATTGATACATGTCCCCTGGGGCAGAACCGGGTCCCCAAACCTCTTGTATGACATTAACATGCATATTGGCCGTTATAATTAGCACTTTAGATTTCGAACGTTCGCATCCATTGTAACTAATAGGGTTTGAATATTCGCGCAAACTTTCGGTCCATTCGCAGGTTCTGGTGCGAACCGAACCCGGGGGTGTTCAGCTCATCCCTACTAATAGTAAATAACCCAAAAAAGTTTAGGCCAATATGTATTCTTCTACATATTTTTGGTAAAATAAATCGCAATAAGCGTATATTTATTGGTTTGCACAAAAGTTATAGCATTTAGAAAATAGGGGATAGATTTATGGCATTTTTATTATTTTTTTTTTTTTTTACTAGTAATGGCGGCGATCTGTGGTTTATAGCGGGACTGCAACATTGCACAGACAGATCGGACACTTTTTTGGGACCATTGACATTTATACAGGGCTAAAAATAGCCACTGATTACTGTATAAATGTCACTGGCAGCTGAAGGGGTTAACACTAGGGTGCGATAAAGGGGTTAAGTGTTCCCTAGAGAGGTGTTTCTAACTGTGGGGGGAGGGTACTGACTAGAGGAGAGAGATCGCTGTTTCTGATCACTAGGAACAGCAGATCTCTCTCTACTCCCCTGTCAGAATGGGGATCTGTCTGTTTACATTGACAGATCACCGTTCTGGCTCTCTGAGGAGCGATCACGGGTGGCCGGCGGACATTGTGGCCACTGGCCACGTGCATTAGCTCTGCCATCATGCTGCGCCCCTATAGCTTTTCACCTACCTACCGCATTACAACTGCGGCGGCTGGTCGACAAGTACTGTAGTTATTCAATCATTTTTTGCACAATAATCCTCATGGTTCGTGTTACTGGAGGCATGGCAGGGGCATAGCATTTGCCTAAATACTTCTTGCTATAATGTGTTCCTTTTTCCCACCCCATAAAGTTGAGATACATTAATACAGGCTATTCATTTGAATAACCTACCAAGGCACCACAATATACAAAAAACAGGCATGTATTTTTTTTTACAGTGTACCACAACGCACATGCCGTATTTCGTGGCGCACTGTAGTGTAGGTGCTTTGCATTAGTGCATTCAGGTGTCATTCAAAATGCCATACATTGCAGTAGCACACTGCAATGCATAGGTGTGAAAGGGTAGCCTCTAATGCCTACTGCCCTTGTTTCAATGTTACCTATGCAGGCCCTCCATTGTGATTTACTTCATGGCGTTCAAAATATTCTGCTCCTGGTCTTCTCTTGAACTTTGTGATTTGGGTCTCCTAAAGGTAACAAACTCTTTTAAGAGAACTTTTGGAGGAGAACATATTAAACTTTTTTTAGAATAAGTCATAGAGCAATATGTGCCTGTGGTAAAGTAAAATAGAATATAGGACCAGAGGGTTTACACTGAAAAATGTAATTTTTTGTGTCACATTAAAGAAAACCTACAAATCATATATTCAAAGACAGATTTTGTTGTATCTTCTTTGACCCCCCTGAGGCGTATGTGAATTGTATGTCAGACAAGTGTGTTGCAATGAAGCTGTACATACACTTTGAGTCACAGAAATTTCTAGGTAGTAGGGTGGCCATTTCTGTTTAAAGCAAAACAGGATGATGGAAATCTAAATGACAAATAGAAAGGGATAAAGCAAATGTGACACTTGGATCCTTTTACATTGTTTGAATCTATGTGTACTTTATTTTATCTAAAATATTGTAATTTTTCTTCAACAGCTAACGATGTAACCCAGTCAAAACCACGTACGTAGTCTCCAGCCTTTTATTTATTATTAATAAAATGCAAATACTGGTAGCAGGCTGGAACTGGAACCATGAGTGCCTGAAAGGGTCCTGCCTACTAATGCCCCTAAAGTAAATGTATGAAAATAATAGGGAACCTTCATCGTTGCCTTGTTTTTGAAGGTGCGTGTTCTGGGGTTGTCATACATGTCCTAAGAAATGGGTCCTGTCACCTAAAACTTTGTTATTCTCAAATACACTCCATCTACCTGGGTCTCTCCACTTCATTCAGACATATGGAGTTCTCAATGGAACAATAAAGTCCTAAGCAACTGGAGTGTCTGGTGTGGTGTGTCTATTTCTTTGGACATTTGAATGCTAGCAAAGTGGTAGACCAGCTGAAGAGAGACCACAGTTTTACTCAAAATGGAACATTTCATACGGATTCTAGCTTTTCTACTAGTTACTGATTTGGGAAACATGCAGTATACAAAGACTGAAGTCTGATGCTGCTTGCTACTTCTAGGTCACTGACTCTCAAGGTGGTAAAGCCAGGATTGGAATAGGAGCTAAGAACCTGTACCTTAAAAAAAAATCCAGCAGTGGCAGCTCCTATGTTTTGACCTGTTAGGTTCACTTTAAATTTAGGGCAAAGTAACAGATTTAAGCCCATATATTAGCTTGGGCGTCCTCTGAACTCACCTCTATCTGAACATTAAAATTGCACTTTTTTTATTCCAAGCAACTGCTGTCTGGCTCATTCTTCATTTCCCCGCAGTACAGGTAAACAAAGAGAAAGAGCGGTTGATATACTAAAACTGGAGAGTGCAAAATCTGGCTCAGCTCTGCATAGAAGCCAATCAGCTTCCAGGTTTTTTTGTCAAAGCTTAATTGAACAAGCTGGAGTTGTAATATATGGAAACGCTACTTGTAATGAAAGAATTAATGTACCTTCGTCCTATTACTAATTAGAAATTTGGACAGTTGTGGAGGCAACATGGACTCTCGTGGTACGGCATTAACTTACAACAGTTAATTTACAAAAATATATTAATTTATTATACACAAAAACACACATTATAAAAAGCCTTCAATAGTAGATAAATTACATTTAGATGCTACTAATCATGGAGCATCCACTTGTCTGACACAATTTGGAAGAACTTAGATGTATATAATAATGATCCCGCGCTGTGACACACAGAGATTTGTTCT
Organism: Lithobates sylvaticus; assembly: GCA_028564925.1. Lineage (NCBI taxonomy): Eukaryota > Metazoa > Chordata > Amphibia > Anura > Ranidae > Lithobates > Lithobates sylvaticus. The sequence goes on from CM053034.1 coordinate 93,075,997, forward strand.
TCCAGTTACACAATCCACATGTTTCGGGGTTACCCCCTTTTTCAGGAGTATATTAGGTCAGAAAATGATCTACAAGAAAGCATATAAATCAAATAAATAAACCAACCTTCATGGTATACTGTCATGCATCTTAAATCAGTAAACATAGAGTCTAATATGCCCCTCAGTATATCAGCTGGAGTTGTAAACTTATTGGTTACCATACACAGCTGCACCAGATTTTGCACTCTCCAGTTTTAGTAAATCAACCCCGGTTAGACAACAAAGCGCGTCTTTAAATGGACAAATGCCAATATTTAGTCAATGGCATATATAAGGGTAGTAATTTGGTGGAAGCATATCAATGTGTGAATTAGCTCCGGGCACTGAGACATAGTTCCAAACTATATGTACAGTAATAGGCTTAAAGTATATCTAAAGTCAAAACCTTTATTTTCCATTTGGGTAATGTGGTGAATGAGTAAAACCTTCGTTATTTTGTCAGTTTTTTTTTCACTATGTGTACCTTTCGGGAGGCTTTTCTCCAGTTCCTGCCCTGGAGACACAACAGGAAATGGGTAAAAATCCCTTTTTAGATAGTTGTCCCCAGAAGAGGTGTCCCTATCTAAAGATTTCCCCTTACCGCCTGTTCAGGGGGCAGATGTACAATTACATTTATTTTTTTACTATTGTCTGTCTTGGAGACAGTAGTCACCAGAACAAAACTTTGGCTTTAGAAATATTTAAAGTATAACTAGAGACCAAACTTTTTTTTGTTTTGGGTAGTGGAAAATGATTGGACCCCCTGTCAGGTTTTTATTGCTGTATGTGCCCTAGTTAGGATGATTCACCCTCTCTCTTTGTCATGTTTAACGTTATCACTGAAGGTGAAGGTGAATGTGTGTAGAACAGTAAAAAAGGTGAAAATTTCCAAAGGGGTCACTAGTTCTGGCAATCTGGTAACAAGTGATTATCTCACTTTGGGGGGATATCTTCTAACTTCTTGTTTGGCTATAGGACAGGGAGTGAAGGGAAATCTCCCCCAAATGGGACACAAATGGCAAAAAAAAACTGGCAGGTGTTATAACTCTCCCTTACTGTATCCAAAATGTAAAAAAAAAAGTTTATTCTTTCATTCTACTTTAAAGCTTCTTTAGATTTGAGTACTGTATACAAGCCTGTACTAGCATATCAAAGGGAATTCTTATTTTTCAAAATGTATACCTAGTTCTCTGGTATTACTGCATGTTGTGACAATACTTGTTTTGAAAGTAACCTGGATCACACATTAGACAAGATTGTTTTGTGATAAAGCACTTTTATCCTACGACACTTTGGGATTCATTTTCAAAAACCTGAGAGCAAAATCCGGTGCATTGCAGCCAAACAGCTTCTAACTTTAGCTTGTTCAGTTAAACTTTGACAAAAAAAAACCTGCAAGATGATTGGTTTCTATGCAGAGCTGCACCAGATTAGAAGAGACATATGCAAGCAAACGGTGCTTAATTCTTTTTGAAAATAAGGCTTTGGGGCTCATTGTTGGTTCACTACTTAGTCACTGACTTACCTTTGAGTGATATTGAAGTTTTTTAAGAACTTTCAGCAGCTGATGTAAACACTCACTGAGCTTTATCTTTTGATCCTTGCCTATGTTCCAGTTTAGGCTGGTCGTTCTCTTGCAGCAACCTATTGAGACACCCTTGCATGTGTAGCTCTACCCCTGTAGGGGCCACCGGTAATAGTTGGTTCTTCCCAAATAGTATAGAGGCTGCCCAGCCTCACAAATACCAGTCTATGCACCCCGGCTCCAATAACCCAGTCTAGGGGATGTCTTTTTGAAATGTATTGCTTGAAGAACTTTAAACTAAAAAGGGGTTAGGGCATGGGACTTACGTTCAAGCTCATGCCTATTAATAAATATCCCCAAAAAAAAAGTCTTCATCAGTTTAGGCCAATATGTATTCTTCTACATATTTTTGGTAAAATAAATCGCAATAAGCGTACATTGATTGGTTTGCACACAAGTTATAGCATCTACAAACTAGGGGTTAGATTTATGTCATTTTTATTATTCATTTATTTTTTTACTAGTAATGGCGGCGATCTGTGATTTTTAGCGGGACTGCGACATTGCACAGACAGATCGGACACTTTTTTGGGACCATTGACATTTCTACAGAGCTAAAAATTGCCACTAATCACTGTATAAATGTCACTGGCAGGGAAGGGGTTAACACTATGGGGCGATCAAGGGGTTAAGTGTTCCCTAGGGAGGTGTTTCTAACTGTGGGGGGAGTGTACCGACTAGAAGAGAGAGATCGCTGTTCCTGATCACTAGGAACAGCAGATCTCTCTCTACTCCCCTGTTAGTCTGTTTACATTTACAGATCACCATTCTGGCTCTCTGAGGTGCGATCGCGGGTCACGTGCATCAGCTTTGGCGTCATGCCGCGCCCCCTATAGATTTTTACCTACCTACCACAGTACAACTGCGGTGGCTGATCGACAAGTACCGGAGTTGTTCAATCATTTTTTGCACAATAATCCTCATGGTTCATGTTACTGGAGGCATGGCAGAGGCATAGCATTTGTCTAAATACTTCTTGCTATAATGTGTTCCTTTTTCCCACCCCATAAAGTAGAGATACATTAATACAGCCTATTCATTTGGATAACCTACCAAAGCACCACAATATACAAAAAACAGACATGTACCATTTTTATTTTTTTTACAGTGTACCACAACGCAAATGCCATATTTTGAGGCACGCTGTAGTATAGGTGCTTTGCATTAGTGCATTCAGGTGTCATTCAAAATGCCATGCATTGCAGTAGCACACTGCAATGCATAGGTGTGAAAGGGTAGCCTCTAATGCCTACTGCCCTTGTTTCAATGTTACCTATGCAGGCCCTCCATTGTGATTTACTTCATGGCGTTCAAAATATTCTGCTCCTGGTCTTCTCTTGAACTTTGTGATTTGGGTCTCCTAAAGGTAACAAACTCTTTTAAGAGAACTTTTGGAGGAGAATATATTATTTTTTTTTAGAATAGGTCATAGAGCAATATGTGCCTGTGGTAAAGTAAAATAGAATATAGGACCAGAGGGTTTACACTGAAAAATAAAAATTTTTGTGTCACATTAAAGAAAACCTACAAATCATATATTCAAAGACAGATTTTGTTGTATCTTCTTTGACCCCCCTGAGGCGTATGTGAATTGTATGTCAGACAAGTGTGTTGCAATGAAGCTGTACATGCACTTTGAGTCACAGAAATTTCTAGGTAGTTGGGTGGTCATTTCTGTTAGAAGCAAAGCAGGCTGATGGAAATATAAATGGCATATAGAAAAGGATAAAGCAAATGTGACACTTGGATCCTTTCACATTCTTTGAATCTATGTGTACTTTATTTTATCTAAAATATTGTAATTTTTCTTCAACAGATTCTGATGTAACCCAGACAACTAAACCAGGTACGTAGTCTCCAGCCTTTTATTTATTATTAATAAAATGAAAATACTGGTAGCAGGCTGGAGCTGGAACCATGAGTGCCTGAAGGGTTCTGCCTACTAATGCCCCTAAAGTAAATGTATGAAAATAATAATAGGGAACCTTCATTGTTGCCTTGTTTTTGAAGGTGCGTGTTCTGGGGTTGTCATACGTCCTAAGAAATGGGTCCTGACGCGAGACACTTCACCTAAAACTTTATTATTCTAAAATACACTCCTGGGTCTACCTGGGTCTCTGCACTCCATCCAGACATATGGAGTTCTCAATGGAACAATAAAGTCTTAAGCAACTGGAGTGTCTGGTGTGGTGTGTCTATTTCTTTGGACATGTGAATGCTAGCAAAGTGGTAGACCAGCTGAAGAGAGACCACAGTTTCACTCAAAATGGAACATTTCATACTGATTCTAGCTTTTCTACTTGTAAGTTACTGATTTGGAAAACATGCAGTATACAAAGACTAAAGTCTGATGCTGCTTGCTACTTCTAGGTCACTGACTCTCAAGGTGGTAAAGCCAGGATTGGAATAGGGGCTAAGAACCTGTACCTTAAAAAAAATCCAGCCATGACAGCTCTTATGTTTTGACCTGTTAGGTTCAATTTAAATTTAGGGCAAAGTAACAGATTTAAGCCCATATATTAGCTTGGGCATCCTCTGAACTCTATATGAACATTAAAATTGCACTTTTTTACTCCAAGCAGCTGCTGTCTGACTCATTCCTCATTTCCCGGCAGTACATGTAAACAAAGAGACAGAGCGGTTGATTTACTAAAACTGGAGAGTGCAAAATCTGGCACTCAGCTTTCAGTTTTTTTTTTTGTCAAAGCTTAATTGAACAAGCTGGATTTGTAAACTGATTGGTTACCATACACAGCTGGAGCAGATTTTGCACTCTCCAGTTTTAGTAAATTAAACCCAGTGAGAAAACAAGGAGCGCCTTTAACCGCTTCCCGACCGGCGTACGACAATGTACTTCGGCAGAATGGCACGGACAGGCATAAGGGCATACAGGTATGTCCCTTTGAATTTGCCGTCATGCCATCGCGTGCGCGCCGCCAGTCGGGACATCCGTGAGTCCGATCGCGGGTCCCGTGGACTCAATCGCAGCAGGGATACCCGCGATCGTCTCACGGGGAGGAAGAATGGGGAGATGCTGAAGTAAACAAGCATCTTCTCGTTCTGCCTAGCAACAAGTGACACTGATCTCTGCTCCCTGTGATTGGAACAGAGATCAGTGATCTGTAAAACACAGCCACGCCCCCCCACAGTTAGCAACACGCCCCCTAGGACACACTTAACCCCTACATGGCCACCTCCTGGTTAACCCCTTCACTGCCAGTGTCATTTACACAGGAATCAGTGCATTTGTATAGCACTGATTGCGGTATAAATGACAATGGTCCCAAAAATGTGTCAAAAATGTCTGATGTGTCCGCCATAATGTCGCAGTCACAATAAAAATCGCTGATCGCTTCCATCACTAGTAAAAAAAAGAATTATTAACAAAAATGCCATAAAACTATCCCCTATTTTGTAAACGCTATAATTTTTGCGCAAACCAATCAATAATCGCTTATTGTGATTTTTTTTTACCAAAAATATGTAGAAGAATACGTATCGGCCTAAACCGAGGAAAAAAAAAATTTTTAGATCTTTTTTGGGGATATTTATTATAGCATAGTGTTTTTTTCAAAATTGACGCTCTTTTTTGTTTATAGCGCAAAAAATAAAAAACGCAGAGATAATCAAATACCACCAAAAGAAAGCTCTATTTGTGGGAAAAAAAGGACATCAATTTTGTGTGGGAGCCACGTCGCACGACTGCGAAATTGTCATTTAAAGTGATGCAGTGCCGAATTGCAAAAAGTGCTCTGGTTTTCGGCCAGCCAAATGGTCCGGGGCTTAATTTGTTAAAAGGGGCCAATGAGCATACAATAATGATGGCCACCTTGGATAAACTGTCATGCTGATCCAGGCTTAAAGTATAACTAAAGGCAAAACTTTGTTTTATTTTTGGATAGAGTACAGAGAGATTTGAATGTTTGTCAGCTTTATGTCGCTGTCTGTGTCACCGTTAAGGAGATTTACTCTCTCTATTTGTCCTGTTTACGATTATCATTAAAGGAAAAGAAAATCACAATTTTAGGTTGTCCCTAAAAAATTATTGGAAATCTTCCAATGGGGACACTAGTTCTGGTGACCTGGAGGTCCCCAAGAGATCACTTAATTTGCAGGGATTTCCTCTCACTTCATGTTTGGCTATGGGACAGGAAATTAGGGGAAATCTCAGCAATCGGGCGAGAACAAAAATCTGACAGTGGTTATTAACCCTCCCTTATTCTATCCAAAATGAAAAAAAAAAAGGTTTTCCTATAATTGTACTTTGGTGCCTAGTCAGTCACTGACCTACAACAAGCATGAGGCTGGGTTCACACTGATGCCAATTGAATGTGGGTTTCCCTGCATCCAATTCACATGAATGGAGTCTGTGACAGTGTCAGTCCACACATCTCTGGGGCGGCCACAGAAAGCATTGCACAGGAGTCCTGTGTGTCTTTGGCTCTGTTTCAGATCTGAATTCAGGCAAAAATTCTGGCCTAATTCGGGCCGGAAACAGAGAACAGGGATGTACCGGACCCCTGCTGTGAGCCACGTCCGCACACAATGTGAACCCAGCCCAAAGCCAGTAAATTCACAACTCCCATCCTCAGTGACTCAGGAGCAGCTGAGCTGCCATATATATTTTTTCATAGTTCTCCTTTAGGAAAAGGGCTTAAAGGCTAAGTTCACCTCTATGAAACAAATAATAAATACACATATTTATGCATGAAAAACATGTGCATTTATAATTTTTTTCACAGTAGCCTGCAGAGCATTGCACCTGCGATCAGTGGATCGTGGTGCAATGTCAGCCTCCTGCACTGCCTACAGCTCTGTGCCCGTACCTCTGTATGGGCTGTCAGTTTTAGAGCTTTAGGAACTATCAATAGACTATGAGCGCGCTGATCAGCACGCTTGCAATCCATTGAAAACTACAAGTTGTCTGCCATCATGGTAGAAGGGACTTGTAGTTTATTCATTCACAGATCAACACAGCCACGCCAATTTTGAATGTGACAGCAGCTGCAGAGGAGAGGAACTACCGCCTGCTGTCACAGGGGAATTCGCTAAAACTGGTTACATGTAAAATATGTGGGTAACATTTTCCTAAAGGAGAACCTATACTTTAAAGTGCATTTCCAGTGTTACCGGCCTCAAAATGTGACTTAAGAGAGCCGATGGTTATAGACGTAATGAGATAAGGTGATCAGCTTGGCGTGCACTGCAAAGAATCACACAAACAGCATGTAACAAGACCACTTGACTTTATGGCTGGAATCATTTCATTTTACATAGCAATACATCATTAACATTTTTATAATCATTAACAATATATAATACAGATTTTAACTGAAGTATTTTAAAACGTAGTTACAATAATGACCATTATTATCTTTTTATAACATATATTCCTGTTATTCAGTGTTATGATAATTATCTTTATGATACACTTTAACTGTGCAATACTCATACTGGCAATGCATTGCTTTAATACAAACATTTCGGTAGTTCCTTTTTTTAACCACTAGATGGTGCATATTGCCTGTATATGTATGAAGCAAGGCCTAAGCTTTCACACAAGAGGTTTTTTACCCATTTTGATAGCTTTTAAACATGTGCTTTTTTCAACTTTATTGAACTTGCATAAATCAGGTTTAAATATACCTATGTAGAACAGTCAAGAGCTTATAATATACATGTTAGACATTTGTTCTGACTAATGCAGTATTTTCATGCTTTACACTGTTTCTCACACATGCTGTTCTAAACTTCAAATTACAGCAAAACTATAGCATCAAATCTGCTAAAACTTTCCCTGCATCTGCTCAAGATGTTTAAGAATCCTTCTATCATAGCTAAATACAGATTAGGAACGATTTAGAGTACATACCTGCAAAGAATCACACAAACAGCATGTAACAAGACCACTTGACTTTATGGCTGGAATCATTTCATTCCAGTCACATGGTGTGTGTGGCCTTATATAGACACTGTTTGTGTACCTTCTCTGCCATCTACTGGTTATTGCTAGAATAGCAGGAAGGTATTTCTTTGCTTAGAAATAAAATAAAAAATTAATATGTACTTTGCTTTGGGGTGTCTGTTTTGTGACCATATAGACCCCAGTCCGTCACACCAGCCTAAACCTAAATAGTCTTAAAAATGTTCCCTTCCTACTAAAAGCTAACTAACTTGTGTAAAAAATTGATATACTTACCTATTTTTAGCCCACTCTGGTCCAGTCACATGACCGGCAGCTCTGACTCCCCTGTGTCAGTCAGTGGCCGAGGGCACGAGCATAACGGCTGGGACATAGAAGCCTATGAATGATGTCATAGCTCCCAGAATTCCAAGGCATTGTCTATTTTTTATGGGAGCCCTGCACAACAGAGATAATCAGTTAGGCAGGATATAAATCCTCCTACAGTCAAGATTTTAACATTTTATTTGATCATTAAAGTGGTATTAAACCCAAAAGCAAATGTATGTGATGGCTGCATTAACTTTCTTTTTTAGGCTTTTTTTCTTCTATTTTCATAAATAATGAAAAATTATGGCGCAAAGACAGCCAGTAACCTCAACAGTGGTAAGGGCTAAATTCACAGTTCATGAGTCCATTTAGGTGCAGACCAACTTGCCTCTCCTATCAGAGCAGCACCTCAGCAGATGGAAGAGTCACCTGTAATGTAGTAAATGGATAAAAGAAGGCACATCTAAGTGCACCAATTCAAGTATTTATTAATAAAAAAGTAAAAATTCTAATCATTCAGTAGAATGAAAAAAGGCTTATTATCAAAGCAAAAGCTGTCATTACAGGGACCCAAGCTGAGCAGCAATGATCCAGGATAATACACTTCATGCCAGCCAGTATATTTATAAAGAGGAGAGTTAGCCATATGGAGGCAGGCTTGAGAAAGAGGCGTTACCACCTTGAAATGCATAGTCACACCCCCTTCCACACCCCAATGTCTGATGTCATCAAGGAACTTTCCCACGCTGTCAGATCAGTTGCGGTGCTACTACAGTAATTTCTGCTGCTGGTGGCTCTGCTCTACATTACCCTGGATCGCTGCTGCTTGGCTTTGTTTTCCTTTGATGATATGCCTTGTTTCCTTCTAATTTGCTTGAGTTTGGCTTCAGTTTGTTAGTGTGTTTAAATCTACTAGTACATCTAGCACTCCCCTCCCCCCAGACTGACACAGGTGTCTCCTGTGTACCTTCACCCAGAGTGGGGAACACTAATACAGGAGGTGTGTACTGACCAGATCACCAGTTGGAAACCAAGGGGGGGAAGCCTAAAAAAAGAAAACGAATGCAGTCATCACATCTAATGATTGGTAAGCTTCAATATATTACATTTTTGGTTTGGAATTCAAAACTGCTTTATGGCTGCTCCAGTCAAACTTCTGGAGTTCTCCTTTCAAATGCAAAACAAATAGAGTGATTACATCATCTATGCAGAAGTTGCCATTTGTCTGTTATTTTAAAATGTTTCTGAAGCCCAATACCTAGATGTTACATTGTGTATACATGTCAGTCCTTCAGTTCACATACAAGTGCCAGTATAGGTACCAACAAGGCACCCGGATTGCTGTGAACTGTTATATGCTCCATTCACACCAATGTGTTTTTTCATGCTTCAACGGAGAGACCTCAGAAAAGCACGTAGTGTGTTTTTACCATGATTTTGCCACAATATGGTTCCCGACCAGCTCACATCCATATACGGGGCAGAATGGCTCCCCTGCATGAAATACCGTACAGGGTTCCTTTAAGAGCCGCCAGTGGGCGCGCCCGTGCCTGATGCGCGGCGGGGGACCTCCTTTTCCCCTTAGCCAGCGGTCGCGATCACGAGCGATTTGTGTGTGTAAACACACAAATCCCTCTGCTGTCAGAGGATAGGAGACATGTCGTTTGTTCCTACTATGTAGGAACATCGATATGTCTCCTCTCCTACTCAGTTCTATCCACATACAGTTAGAACACACCGAGGGAACACACATTTAACCCCCTTGATCGCCCCCTAGTTTTAACCCCTTCCCTACCAGTGTCATTTACACAGTAATCAGTGCATTTTTATAGCACTGATCGCTGTATAAATGTCAATGGTCCCAAAAAAGTGTCAAAAGTATCCGATCTGTCCGTTGCAATGTCGCAATACCATTAAAAATCGCAGATCACCGCCATTACTAGTAGAAAAAAAATGGCATAAATGTTTCCCATAGTTTGTAGATGCTATAACTTTTGCGCAAACCAATCAATATACGCTTATTGCTAAAAAAAATTACCAAAAATATGTAGAAGATTATATATTGGCCTAAACTGATGAAGAAATTTGTTTTTTAAAAACATTTTTGTGTATAGCACAAAATATAAAAACCACAGAGGTGATAAAATAGCACCAAAAGAAAGCTCTATTTGTGGGAAAAAAAGGATGCAAATGGGTACAGCGTTGCATGACCGCTTAATTACCAGTTAAAGCGACGCAGTGCCAAATTGTAAAAAGTGCTCTGGTCAGGAAGGGGGTAAAACTTTCCAGGGGTGAAGTGATTAAATCTGCCCAACAACATTATCATTGAAAGTGAAAGTAAAAGACAGTCCCACATTTTGGGTTGTCCCCCAAAAAAGTAATAGAGGGGAAATCTTCCAATGAGGACACTAGTTGTGGTGACCTTGGGGTCCCCAAGGAATTCCCTTAACTTGCAGGGATTTTCTCTCACTTCCTGTTTGGCTATGGGACAGGAAGTGAAGGGAAATCTCCTCAATGGAACATAGATGGTGAAAAAAAATCTTTGTCACTCTATCCAAAATGAAGAAAAAGAAAAGGTTTGCCTATAGTTCTACTTTAACATATGTTTGTAATTAGAGCAGTGAACTGTATTGTGAAATGACTTGTGAATGGTTGTCAGAAGAATACAATCCATCAATTAAAGGGGTTGTAAAGCTTTATGTTTTTTCACCTTAATGCATCCTATGCATTAAGGTGAAAAAACATCTGATAATTACCGGCCCCCCAGCCCCCCAGTTTACTTACTTGAGCCCTCGAAGCTCCTGCGCTCGATCATTCCCTGGGCTTCTCAGCTCTTCATTGGATAGATTGATAGCAGCGCAGCCATTGGCTGCGCTGCTGTCAATCAAATCCAATGACGTGGGGGGTGGGGCAGAGTCCTGCACTCTGCGGTTATGGACGCCGAATGCAGAAGGACTTGGGAGCGCGCCCGCAAGGTAACCCCCCGGGAGAGCACTTCTCCCAAGTGGTTATCTGAGACCAGGAGGAGCTAAGAGAGCCACTGGGGGACCCCAGAAAATGCCATTTGGGGCCACTCTGTGCAAAACAAGCTGCACAGTGTAGGTAAGTATGACATGTTTGTTATTTAAAAAAAAAAAAATAAAATAAAACCTTTAGTGTCACTTTAAGGCTTGGTTCACACTGCTGCAATGGCAAAGTTGTACAACTTTGCATGCGACTTTGCCCTGTGACTTCCTTCCAACTTGGATGCTATTTAGGAGCCTGTACAAGGGCTGAAATTGCACCCAAGTCGGACCAAAGTAGTTCAGGAACCTGTTCTAAAGTTTGAGCGACTTCTGTATTATCAGTTAAGACGGCTCTCATAGGGAAACATTAAATTGAACATGTCATGCGACTTGGGGGTCTCACAAGTCAGATCCCATGTGGCAGCAGTGTGAACCGAGCCCAAATGGGGAACCTTGCTGATATTAATCGTGGCTGAGAAGGCACAAAGTTTTAAAGTACACTTGTCAGAGGTAAAACTACTATACAGCCATAGTGTTTCTATGCTAATGTATACCAAAAGCAAACACAAGCATAGAAGAGAAGCCCTATTGTTGCATACGGTACTTTATAAAAGGAATATGATGTGAGGGATCCTTCTTCTTTCAAGGCAACACATTAATTTATGTCCTTTCTTTTAGAAACCAGCTGCAGCCCTCATATATACAAACACATCATCACTAAGGATAATTGCACGGCCGAAGTGCCACTGACCAGGTGTCAGGGATACTGCGAGTCTGAATCATGGTAAGGGAAAAATAAATGATTCTGTTTTCACCAATCAATTTATTACTAGTGGAGCTTTTCATGGCTTTTATATTTTATTTTGACTCTCATTTATACTACTAAACACAGATTGGCAGAATAGTAAAATTTATTCAGCTGAATAACTGAATAATATTGGGCAACTAAAGCTGAAATTCAGGCATACAAATAAATGGCCATCTTATCTGCCTGCCCAACTATTTTTGTGATTCACACACCTCTGCCTGACTACATAGTCAGGAGGATGCCGCCAGTTACGGTGTTTATGTTTTCAATCTGCTGATTGGACAATGAATGATCAGCAACATATTGCTAAGTAATCAGCTGTGCTCACATGTCCTGCCAACATTTTCCATAGCAGTAGGGATGAGCTCAGGTATATTCGGAAACTAGTCCAAAGCCTCCTGAGCTATATCGCCAGTAAGCTGTCTATGCAGACCAATCAATCAGAAACAAAGGTGGTGTTCCCTGCCCTGTAGCCATGTGTATACAGGGGCTGTGTATTTGCGTGGCAGCAGAGAGTGCTGTAGCCTCTGATGTTTGGTGATCCGCAGTGACAACTTTCTGGCAGGATAGTTCAGACGGGTTCGAACTAGTATATGAACATTCCTGAGATCATATCTTCTTGTCAGCCCATGTACATGCAGTAGGGTCTTATTGGCTCCAAGAGCTGTCACTCCCTCTCTCATGCTTAGTGCTGCTGTGCAAGTGATGACAAGAAGCTCAAGCTATATGAGGTGTGTCTAAAAAGTTTGGATGGTATCAAAAAAGTAACAAAACCAACAAAACAGAAGATACAAACAAATTACCTTTATTGGCCTTCAAAATAATCACCATCTTTCACAACACATCAGGTTCACAATAGTGCTGTTGCATTATTGTAGCACATTTTCTGTGTTTTTTATGCTTTTTCATGCTTCGTGCATTTTTTTTTTTTTTTGTAAGAGGAGGAGACTGGTTGCTAAACCCAAACCCTGTCAAAAATGCATGTACATGCATTTTTTTTTCATGCGTTTCCATCAAAGGCTATATGGCAAAAACACATTAAGCTGCACCAAAAGAAGAGCCATCTTTACAAATATCACACTGAACCATGTTGCATTGATGTGACCAGACACCTTAGAGAATAATGTGATTTCCTTTCTCGAGCAGTGCAGTGTGATGGCAGATGAATGAGGAATCGCACTAGTGTAAACAGGGCCTTAAAGATAGGGGTGTACATTTATAAAACTGTGAAGTTTTTTCTCAATTCAGTTCTCGGCAGTTCTCAGAGGAAAATTATCTCTGCAGCCAGTTTATGAAACTGAGAACTTCAGTTCTCAGAGGGAGAACATAGGAGAAGTGTTTCCTCTGAAAACGGCTGAGATAAGTGTAAAAGTGGATGGGCTGCCTGTAATCTCGTGAGATATTGTGAGATTACGGTGCAGCCGAGTTAAAAAAGTGAAACTAAAGTTTAAAAGAGAATGTAATTACATGTTTTCAGACATGTGATAACTAAGTAAAAATATATACATATTCATGTGTTGGTGTATATAAATAAATAAATATATATATATATATATATATATATATATATATATATACACACACATATATATATGTGTATATAGATGTGTGTGTGTGTATATATATATATATATATATATGTATGTGTGTATGTGTGTATGTGTGTGTGTGTGTGTGTGTGTGTGTGTGTGTGTGTGTGTGTGTGTGTGTGTATATATATATATATATATATATATATACACACACACACACATATATATACAGACATGTACATATATATATTTTATATATATATATATATACATATATATATACATACATACACACACACACACACACACTTGTATATAGTATATGTATTAATTTTTAACCCACTGGTGATGATATTATGAAGAAAGAAGCCTTTTTCCTCTTATCACATCAGCTTCTCTCCCAGATTCTCCACCTCTGAGCTGGTGAATCTGGAAGGGAGTTATTTCAGTGTAAAGGCTGTGAGATCTTGAGATCTCACTTTTATAAACTGGCCGTTTGTGACAAACGGTCATCTACTGTGATGAGTAGCGGAGAACATGTTCTCTGCTCCTTATCTCAGCTATATAAACCGGTATACCCCAGAGATAACCAGAGATAAGCCGTGGTCCTGAGGATCACGGCTGATCTCTGTTTTATAAACCGACACCACAGTTATTACTGAAGCATAGAAAGATATTTAGGCAATTGTTCACTTTCAGTTTTGTGGCAACAGCTTTTTGTTCCAGCATGACTGTTCCCCCTGTGAACAAAGTCAGCTCCATAAAAATATGGTTTAAAGTTGACCTTCACCCAAAAAGTGAAGAACCGCAAATTCTCTCTCTCCCTTTAGCCTGTAACTAAGTTGCAAGATTTTTTTTGGGGGGGGGGGAGGCAGCTACTGTTTTTTGTCAGTACACGCTCCAACATTCTCAGTCCTTGCCTAGGAACAAATCACGCTTCTCTACTTGCATAGAGATCATTCCTCAATAGGGTTGAGCTCAGGCATGTTCAGACATGAGCCTGAACCCAACTGAGGTCTCCTGTCTGGAAGCTGTCAAAGCCGACAGGCAAATTTAAGTAGAAGAGTCATTCCCCACTCCACAGCCACATGTATGGAAGGGGACATGCATATTTGTGGCTTTGGGGTGGTAAATGCCTCCACCTCTAATGATTGGCTGTAGGCTTTGACAGCTTCCCAGAGGGAGAACTTAGGCGAGTTCAGACTTGTGTCTGAACCGGCCTAAGCTCTTTACTAGTTCTCAACTCTACTAAATATCATTGGGCTGATTTGGAATGCAGGTGGGTAGCCAGGTCTTTTCAGCCAACATCAGTACATGACCTTTAAAATTGCTTGTTTTTTATGGGCACAAATTCCCACACAAACACGCAAAAATCTTGTGAAAATCTTTCCAAGAAGAGTGAAAACTGTTATAACAACAAACGCTGGTCAAACACATAATAATGACCATGGTTTTTCAATGGGATTTCCAACAAGTTCAAATAGGTGTGATGGTCAAATGTCCACATAATGTAGCTGTATCTTTCCATGTGTGGTTAAGACATAGTAGGCCATAAAGTGTACTTAGTTATATTAGGTGTACAGAACTACAGCCCCAAAACTCTGTGCTTATACAAAAGAATGCCTGGGTAAACACTGCCAGAAAGTTTGGAGTCTCCAGATTGGCACGTGAAGAAGAGGAGGTGTCCAGAACACATAAACAGTGTTTCCAGGCTTAAAAGGGAGTCACTTGCATAAATATAGCCTAATACAGGGTTTCCCAACCAGGGTTCAATGAAACCCTAGGTTTTTTCCAGGGTTGCTAGGGGTTCTTTGAGCAATTTCTGCCTCTCAGATAAGTTCCCACTGACACCATTGATTTTTTTTTAGGTATTTGTAAGGGGGCAACTCCATAGTTCCCAACTGTCCCTGATTTGGAGGGACTGTCCCTGATTTGGAGCAAGGTTCCTCTGTCCCTCTTCCCCCCTCATTTGTCCCTCATTTTGGTCTGATCCATATACTTAAATATAAAATGCACTTTTTATCTTTCAAAAAGTGTTTCCCAGTGCTAAACCTTTCATCCAATTTCTAGATTGCTGCATTTGTACATTTTATAAGTCAATATAAAGGAATAGTGGTGTTAAAAAAAATAGCCTTTGTGGATTTAATTAACCTTTTTTGTGTTAATTCTCCTTTAAAGGGGGTGTGGCAGGGGGCGTGTCCTATTCCTACATACATTTTGTTAGTAGGTGTCCCTCATTCTCATCTCAAATGTTGGGAGGTATGGGTAACTCTTCCCAATGACTACAAGTGTAAGGAGCATTCTTCCCACTGACCATCACAATGTATCATGAGTTGTTCCCTGAGACCGGAAAGCTGGGTTTCTCTGTGCTGAGAAGGTTAAGAAAGGCTGGCCCAATATAATATATAAAAGAGCTCTGCATTTTACTCCCTGTGCACTACTGTAACATTGACATATCTGTAATTTCTCACATTCTTTGCAATTTTATTTCAGGTATCACGATGGATTTGAAGCAGTTGAAGGTAGGTGCCGCTGTTGCAGTCCAGTGCGCACCTCAGTAAAATCGATAGAACTTCACTGTCCCGACTCATCAAAATCTACTATACAGATCAAAGTAATTGAACAATGCGAATGTAACACAGTACCATGTGCTAACGAAAGTTACCATTAATTGCATTTCCACCAGAAAATAAATATTTTCACTTTCATCAATATGTATTCTGTCTTACAAATTCGAACCAATTTTATTTACCAGTTCACAAAACACCTTGTGAAATAGACCTTTATGCTTAACCTGAAATGCTTCTTAACAGTTAATATAATAAACTGTTGTCTTTTTGCATAAGTGTCATCTTCTGTGTTTAGTTTTAGACACAAGCTTGCGTTATCTGAATGGTGAACAGAAAGTTGTTACATAAAAATGTAACTGTTTGTAACATGTTCTCTTCTATATACTGTATGACCCACTAGTTGCCACCTATAGCTTTAAAAGCAGCACAGTGGCCCTAATTCATGAATTTGTGCTAAAGTTTCTCTCAGAAGATATCACACCTGATAAAATTGCTTGAGTCTGGGTTCACACAGGATCGGTGAGGGAAACCGCATGTGATTTGGACAGGAATTGTGCCTGCATTCTGCATTCAAATCACATGTCATTCTTTGCAGTGCAATTTGACCCCATTCATTTTGTATTGGATCAAATCGTACCACACTAAAAAAAAAGGTGCAGGCATTTTTTTTCCGTATCAGAATCGGATCACATGTGTGTTCACACCCATGCAATGTGATTCTGGCAATCAATCGCACTGCGTTTTGTGAACTGTTTTGGGATGTCGGTAATTTAAAATTGACACCCACAGCAGATTGCATGAACATGGTGCAATTTCAAAGCGTGGGGGAAACGCACAGAATTTGTCGCATTTCCTGCACCGCATATATGTAAACCGAGGCTGAGGCCTGATTCATACCTATTCATTTTTAGTGCTTTTTACATTTTGCAGATTTGCACTACAGAACGTGTTCCATAGGAAACCATGTAAATGTAATGCAAATCTGAAAAAAGCACTAAAAATGCATAGGTGTGAATCAGGCCTTAGAGGTTACTTCAACACATCGTTTGTGTCAATGTAACTTAAAGAATCACAATGATTTAGCAGCATATCTCTTGAAGAGGTTTAATTGTACAGTATGTGAGCAGATTAATTACAGCACCTTTGTTGCCTCAAAAAGACAACCACCCAAGTGGATGAAAAGGCCTCTGTATTTTTAGCTAAAAAATGAATGGTGTTTTTTATAAATAAAGCCGGAGGTGTGGAAGTTTAATTTCTCTACCATCTATAACTTTGCAGTTTGTAAAATCATTGAATAGAAGAAGCAATAATAATTACAATTAACGCTCTATTAACTTGTAAAAACATTATTTTATAAAAAATCATTGATTAGAAGAAGCAATAGTAATAGTAATTACAATTAAGGCTCTATTAACTTGTAAAAATATTCTATGAGTTCTGTTGTCAGGGTCTCTTAAAAAGGAATATGTTATGAATAAGTCTCTGACACTTCTGATTGAAGCAATCACTTCCACAGTTAAAAGCTGCATACTATTTTAACTCCTTCCCATCCCATGCTGGCTTGCCTTTAGAAGGGTCTGTATGCCCAAAGGGAGGGGGGAAGGACTGGCCAATCACATGACCACAGGATTGGCTTTTGGTCATTAGAAGAGACTGAGAGCTGGCTTTGGCAAATCAGTCACTATGCTCTTAGCACAGAAAGCTCTGCCACCTATGGACGCATATGTGCGGCATGTGGGCATCGCACATATGTGTTACATGAGCAGCAGAAGTTTAAGGGCAATAAAGTTGATTGCCTTCAGATTCATGGTGGGTAAAGTTATCACCACGAAGTAGATATGTGGTCTATGGAATGGAAGCTTTGCTAAGAGGTGTCTGAGATAGCCATTTTTAAATTAAAGTGAACCTATCATGAAATAAAAACAGGGACAGCCATGGTTGACATTTTGAAAATTCTGGATTCCTGCTGACCATCTTGAGTCCTTAACCTGAAACAAATATACAGATCAGGTTATTGTGACTTTACTTACTGCATGCTTGTCCCAGGTCAGTGGCCAATAAGTAATAAAGTCAAAGGCAGTTAGTATATTCTGAAGGTCACCCCCATATATCTCTCAAGATAGGTTTTATTTAAGAGAGCTTATGTTATGTTAGGCCTAATCAGGGGCGTACCTATGGGAGGCCGGGCCGTCCCAGGTGTCTGGAGGATGAAAGAGAATAGAGCAAAGTTTGAGGGAGCTGCAATAAAATCCATGGCTCGGAAAGGGAAATAAACAAGGCCAAGGATAAATCCAAGGAAAAATTCCAAGCTTACTTATCGGCCAGCCCGCAGACATTCGACTAAATTTGTCTAACAGTATGCATTAAAAACAGGGGTTTAGTCTGCACACAATTGCAAATACATGCATAAGCTACAGGCACGTTAAGGCACCCTGGTATCTGTAGTTCCTATCACTGACTGATGAGTGACTCTACAGTGGAAGCACATGCATTCTGATGAGTAGGTGGAGGGTAGATGGACTGAAGGGAACCTGTCCATAAAAAAAAATGGAAAAAATTAACATGGCTGCCAGCATGCAAATATTGACTATACTTGGCATTTAGAACACTTCCCCTTCAATAACAACATGCAACAGCATTTCCTTTCCAGAAGTCACTGAGGTGCCAGCACTACATTGGCCTTCCAAATTATATCCACAGGAAAAAAACTGCACCAAAAGTTCCCAGTACGCTCTTCCTCATCTGAAAGATTGGGTGTTGTAACAACAAAATATTACAAAAAGCCGCGCTAGTGACTCAAATTTAAATAAATAAATGTGCAAATTGGAAGTGATGAAAATCCAAGAAAAAAAGGGGTTAAACCCAAAAAATATAATAAATATCTATAAAAGTCCAGTGATAAAAATGAAACAGTGTTCATAAATGTGACAGGGTGAAATCCAATAAATAGTGACTGTGAAAATCAGGAACAACGTGATCCACCACCGTTAGTAGAATGCACTTACCAGAGGGCAAGCTCAAATAAGCCCATATGCTGATATCGGGATAAATCTCAACCATCCAGATAGGCACCAAACCGGATCTCCTTCTATAGGGTCAGCCAGAGACGGATACTCGAATCCTATTCCTCCTTGGGACCAATAGTGGTATAAGCAGTCTCCAATAATGCCGAACCAGAGATCTAGGTTCCATTCAACGTGGGTTCTGTAAACTTTACTGAAGTTAGAGTGATGAATCCGAACCCCACTGAAGCCGAAGCAGCAATGGTTTGCTATGCTTGCCTCATTAGGTGTGGCCTGTCCTAATGAGGCAAGCATAGCAAGCCATTGCTGCTTCGGCTTCACTCTGTTACGACAAAATCAGGCTCACTTCTGCATAGAAATCAATCATCTTGTTCAATTAAGCTTTGGCAATAGAACCTGGAAGCTGATCGGTTTCTATGCAGAAGTGAGCCTGATTTTGCACTATCAAGCTTTAGTAAATAAACCCCAAAGTCACAGGATTAAAAAAAAAAAAAGTTCTTATCAGCCCAAAATGTAATTGAAGCGAGGATACAGTTCAATATTGTACTTATCAATGTAATCATACAGATCTTCTGTTCCCAGGACTTTGGCTATTCTCACCAGCTGAGAAAGAAAATAAAATTGGTTAGTCTGGTAGCAAAGAGAAACAAGCTGCTGCAAATATAAGGACCCTTTTATACTATATTTTATATTAACCACTTCAACACCGCCCGCCGTCATATGACGCCCACAAGGTGGATCTCCCATCCTGGGTGGGCGTCATATGACGTCCTCGGATTCCCGGCCGCCTGGGGGCGCGCGCGCGCGCCGCCGGCGGCGTGCCCGCGGCATCGCTCGGGACCCGGTGCGAGTGCCCGGCGGCCGCGATGTCCGCCGGGCACCCGCGATTGCCCGTTAAAACAACGGGACCGGGCGGGAACGTGGAGCTGTGTGTGTAAACACACAGCTCCACGTCCTGTCAGGGGCGAGGAGACCGATCATGTGATCCCAGTACAGAAGAACACATGATCGGTCTTCTCCCCTTGAGTCCCCTCCCCCCACAGTTAGAATCACTTCTATTAGGGAACACATTAACCCCTACAGCGCCCCTAGTGTTAACCCCTGCCCTGACAGTCACATTTACACAGTAATCAATGCAATTTTATAGCAACGATCGCTGTGTAAATGTGAATGGTTCCAAAAATGTGTCAAAAGTGTCCGAAGTGTCCGCCGCAATGTCGCAGTCACGAAAAAAAAAATCGCAGATCGCCGCCATTACTATTAAAAAAAAAAAAAAAAAAAATTCAATAAATCTATTCCCTATTTTGTAGACGCTATAACTTTTGCGCAAACCGATCAATATACGCTTATTGCGATTTTTTTTACCAAAAATATGTAGAAGAATACGTATCGGCCTAAACTGAGTAAAAAAATAGTTTTTTTTTTAAAAAAAATGGGATATTTATTATAGCAAAAAGTAAAAAATATTGTGTTTTTTTTTTCAAAATTGTCGCTCTTCTTTTGTTTATAGCGCAAAAAATAAAAACCGCAGAGGTGATCAAATACCACCAAAAGAAAGCTCTATTTGTGGGAAAAAAAGAACGTCAATTTTGTTTGGGTGTTACGTCGCACGACCGCGCAATTGTCAGTTAAAGCGACGCAGTGCCAAATCGCAAAAAGTGCTCTGGTAAGGAAGGGTAAAAAATGGCCCGGTGCTGAAGCGGTTAATTGGCCTAAAGCATAAAGTTCACAGCTCCCCCCCAAAAAATTTGAGAGAATAGAGTTCATTATAGTGCATCACATTAATGCACTGCGTTACAGAACAATGCGGCATGTCCAGTGTACCGCATCTTTTGTAAAAACGCTTATTTTATAGTAAATAGTACTACACAAAAAAATGCAATGTGCGTTTTAATTGGTGTGCCTTTAGTTACATGACTGATTTCAAGGGAGCAAATAGGCCAACAAAAATAAAAGTAGGATAACATAAAACACACGCAAAATGCCTTGTGTTGCAAAAACACACCAAATTAAAAAATACATGATGTGCTTTTAACAAAGGTCTGAACAAGACCTATAGTTGAAGGGGCCCCTGCTGTCCGTCCATTGATGCAGCATAAAAACGAGTAACAGAATTTAAGAGCACTTTTTATTTTTTAAGGCGCAATTGCATCCTTGCTTCCTTAGATCTGTCTAGCCCTCAACTAAAACATGGTCATAGCAATTCCTTACTATTAAGGTTAATGGTTTTGAACTGATATTTTATATATAGTTACACTCTTTAAAATTACATTTTACAATCATTTAATGAACTAAAGAGAAGCTACAGGTGGGCATAACAGTGTAGTCAATCCATGTCATTGGTATGTCACACCTGGGGCAAAATATCTGTTCCTCACTGTCTGGCACGGTTCACACTAATGCGACAATTGCTCCAACTTTAGAGCACTTGTCGCATCAGAAGTCAATCCCCAGTTGGACCCTATTCTGTGCACTTGAACCGTTCTAATCGATGCAACCCGAGTTGCCCCAGCTTAGAAAAAGATGGCTGCAATACTTTTTTGTCAGACTTGCATTAAAATCGCATGCAAGTTGTGCCCAAAGTCATGTTGGGGTCTGACTTTGAAGTTGGGGGCAGTGTGAACTCGGGCTAACACAAAGGATTGACTGCAGAGACTCACCTGATCATAATTATCATGTCCGTGGAAAAATGGCTCCTTTTTGAACATCATGCTGGCTAACATACAGCCCAAGCTCCACATATCTAGACTGTAATCATACATCTGTAACCCAAGTTATTACAATGAGAGAAGATTACATCAAAAGGAAGGTCTGGCAAACAATCACCACCCCACCCTCACGAACATACACCAAAACTAACTGGCAGACAGTCCGCCACATGATTACCTGATAATCGACAAGCAGCTTTAGCCCTTTAAAGTATCTGGAGGCGAACCTTACGTTGTATTTAGGGTTGCCAAACCTGAACACTTTAGTGGTGTACAGCAATTTTTTTTCTTTTTTTTAATATACACTATAGGATTGTAACAGACATGGGACACCTTTTGGCACTCCAAAGAGAATAGTAATGCAGCACACAAAGCCCCCCCTCACCCTTCTGTCAGGCCCCATTCCAAGCCACATTCCTGTCTGAATAATGTGTCCGGGTTTCAGGTGGACTGAAACCCGGACACATTAATCAAAACCCGGACTGTCCGGGTGAATTCCGGACAGGTGGCAACCCTAATTGTATTCCTGGCCCGGGTGACAGAACTCTGCGAGACCCCAATCTATTAGTTGGAGCCGGAGGAAGAGAGAAAAAAGAAGGTTGTAATGTTTTTTCCTTTGATGGGAAGTTCCTGGAACATTCTGTGGATCAATGATCAATCATACCATTATGAGGTTTCACGTCCCTGTGCACGATACCCATACTGTGACAATAATCCAGATCCTGATGGGGACAAAGCATATTGAAGAAATGTACAAAAATGTTTTTTCTTTTTTACTTCACAGCATAAATATTACATATGCCTAATAAACAGATATACAGTGCCTTGTAAAAGTATTCACCCCCCTTGCCATTTTTTTGTGTTTTGTTGCCTCACAACCTGGAATTAACATGGCTTGTTTGAGAATTTGCATAATTTAATTTACAGAACATGCCCACAACTTTGAAGATTTTTTTTTTTCATTGTGAAGCAAACAAATAGGACAAAATAACAGAAAAATTCAATGTGCATAACTATTCACCCCCTAAAGACAATACTTTGTAGAACCACCTTTTGCGGCTATCAGAGCTCCAAGTCGCTTTGGATAAGTCTCTATGAGCTTGTCACATCTTACCACTGGGATTTTTGCCCATTCCTCCTTGCAAACCTGCTCCAGCTCTTCAAGTTGGATGGTTTGCGCTTGTGAACAGCAATCTTTAAGTCTTACCACAGATTTTCTATTGGATTGAGGTCTGGGCTTTGACTAGGCCATTCCAACACATTTACATGTTTCCCCTTAAACCACTCAAGTGTTGCTTTAGCAGTGTGTTTGGGGTCATTGTCCTGCTGGAAGGTGAACCTCCGTCCTAGCCTCAAATCACACACAGAGTGGGGTACAGGTTTTGCTCAAGAATATCCCTGTATTTAGCACCATCAATCTTTCCCTCAACTCTGACCAGTTTCCAAGTCCCGACTGCTGAAAAACATCCCACAGTATGATGCTGCCACCACCATGTTTCACTGTGGGGCTGGTGTTCTTTAGGTGATGTGATGTGTTAGGTTTGCGCAAGACATAGCATTTTTTTTTTTTTGATGGCCAAAAAGTAAAATTTTAGTCTCATCAGACCAGAGCACCTTCCTCCATACATTTTGGGAGTATCCCACATGCCTTTTCGCAAACTAAAAACGTGCCATTTTGTTTTTTGCTGAAAGTAATGGCTTTCTTTTGGCCACTCTGCCATAAAGCCCAACTCTATGGAGCGTACGGCTTATTGTCGTCCTATGTACAGATACTCCAGTCTCTGCTGTGGAACTCTGCAGCTCCTTCAGGGTTACCTTAGGCCTCTGTGCTGCCTCTCTGATTAATGCCCTCCTTGCCCGGTCAGTGAGTTTTGGTGTGTGGCCGTCTCTTGGCAGGTTTGCTGTTGTGCCATGTTCTTTCCATGTGGTTATGATAGATTTTATGGTGCTCCTAGGCATCATAAAAGATTTGGATATTTTTTTTCATAACCTAACCCCGACTTGTACTTCTCAACAACATTGTCCCTTACTTGTTTGGAGAGTTCTCTCTCTTGTTTGGTCTTCATGGCAGTGTTTTGGTTAGTGGTGCCTCTTGCTTAGGTGTTGCAGCCTCTGGGGCCTTTCAAAAAGGTGTGTATATGTAATGACAGATCATGTGAAACTTATATTGCACACAGGTGGACATAATTTCACTAATTATGTGACTTTCTGATTGGCCCGGCGGCGAAGGAAGGAAGAGGCCGAACTTCTGGGAGATAGGGTCTCCCGGTAGTGGGGAAGGGGGACCTGTCAAATAACAGGTCCCCGGTCCCCCCACTCCCCGAAAGGTAGCAATTAAGCGGAAGTTGCACTTTTGGGTGGAACTCCGCTTTAAGGCATGCTTTAAAAGTTTAGAAAGCCTTGTTTTTGTGCATAGCTGTTAATAACAATAATATAGATTTGCTTATATGTCTGTTTTGTAGGGCTTGCATATTTCTGCTCCTCTCCTAAGGGGAGTTCAAGTGTGCTTAAAGGCCAGCCATACACGGTTTGAATCTCGACCGGTTTAGCAGGAACCAGCCGAGATTCAAACCCTTAATGGGCAGGCTGAATGTACCAAGTGGATCATTCGATCAACTTGGGTATAACCAGCCTGCTGGATTCGCTTGTGATCACAAGTGGCTGCTATAGTCCAGCTTTAAATTTCAGGTACATTTTACAGTACCTCAAGATGTGGACTGAAAACAGACTACAGCACAGAGCCCAGGTCTCACCTTAAAATCTGTGTTGTTGACATGTTCAAATGCCAGCGCCGGTGTTCTGGACTGTAGGGAATACAAACATGGACAGGCCTAGGAGGGATCAGTAGCCAATGTTCAGGATCATACATGTCGGGAGGAGAAGATAAAGTCAGCTCACCACAGGATCTTTTACTATGCCAGTGTGATTATGTTGGGCCCGCCTCGCAAATTCTCCAGAATCTTGATTTCACACTTAATTTTCTTTTTCTTCACAGGCTATAAATAAAAAGGTGGAGAGGAAAGGTGTTAGGTGTGGTAATGAATGATCGTGGGCTGAGGAGAAGTGGCCGATTCAGTACACATACTGTTAGGAAGATGGGCGCTTTTTTTTTTTTTTAAACTTTAGATATGAACTTGAAATGGAACTTCACTCACTCAATAAACTATTATTTTAACCCTAATGCTGCTAGCATTAGTAAATAAATAAATAGATAGGAAAGTATATCATATGTGTTTTAAACTTTTTTTTTTCCGTTTTTAACGTTTTAGTTACTTCCTGGTTTTTGGCCTAGGCAAATGTCATAGATCACAGGAGGAGGGGCTTTCTCAGATAAGCATACCTTCCTGCCATAGGCCTGCAAAGGGCAGATGGATTCCAGCAAAATGCTACATGCATAGGTGCGCGCAGCCTATTGCATTAGGGTGTGCACCTCAAAGCTCCAACCTATATGCCTTTGTGACATATTAACCGGCCTCTTCCCCACTCATCATCCTAAAACAATAGGGGGGAGCAGGTGAGCACACAGGGGGTCCTGGGCAGCAGAAAGAAAAGGAACTGAGACAAGAGGGGTGGCATATATTGGTACCAATCCCCTGTATTTTCCTCCCATGGCAGCTGAATATCGACAAGAGGAAGAGGAGGAGAAGCCTACTTTCAGCTGCTGCAGAAGAAAATACAGATCGGTTCCTTAATTTCCACTCGAACCGCCGATCATGTCCAGGTTCTGGGGGTCGGCAAGTAAGGATGGCGGCTTACCTGTCACCTGTCCACAATTGATGGGTTGCCAACTCCAGGATTAGGGTGTGCCCAGGCACACCTGGCACACCCCTTGCGCATGCCCTTACTCAATATGGCCACAGCCAGAAATGCTAGGGGGGCATTTTTTAAATTGATTTCTCACCAAAATAAAGCATGGATGTAAGGGAAAGTTTGCTTTGAACATTAAATGAATTAAATTGCTTTTATGGATTATGGTGCTCAGATGCAGTGTAGATAACTAATCGTCATTTAACGAGTTGGATAGACGGTACCCGGAAGTGAAGTCTGGTCCACGAGCTTGGTGCTCGTTTTACTTTGTGCATGTTTTAATCTGTTTAAATGTGAGTACCCCTATGTTTTTTATATGGATAAAAATAAATAGTCCAAACCTACTACACTATAGAGGTTCCTTCCTTTCTGAATCTTTCCACACATACCCGGTCTATTTTCCTGAGCGGACCCGCACTGACTGACCTAGCCCCAGGAGATGGGATGTTAGAGGAAGCAGACACCAGGATATATATATATATATACCAGGAACCCCTTTGGAAAGGAACATGGAGAAAACCTCCACTCTTTGAGCGATCACCCAGTTTTGACACTCTGACACGCTGATTACCTTACAACAGCGAGGTAAGAAGGTAGCACACCTACGGGTGTTTCTGACACCGAAGATTCCACTCACTGAAGTTTGCAAAACTCCACTCAGGTCACCAATATCACTTATTTATGCTACATAGCACTTTACCAACATAGTTGCACCGTACTATTTGTTTATTGCTCCATTGTTTGCACTATTTGCACTTTATTTTACCATATGGACTTTTATTAACACAATTAATTTATTTACATATTTAATTTCAATATATTGTATTTACCTACCTCTATTGCACCAATCACTTTCAAGTGCCTTGATTCATTATATATTTTAATTACTTTAATTTAGCACCTTATATTTATTTGGTTTTGGAGTGCAACACCAATCTTTGATTATCACTATACATTACTTTGTGGGTAGCGTTTGACCCATACAGTGGTTGCAGCACCAGAGAGATTGCTATACTCCTTAATATAATACCTACCTTACCAAATATTTTTAACACACATTATAGGCATACTTAGGATCACACTTCAAAATTCTGCTACTCATCCCAAGTATGAGGATACCATGTGTGAGACTTTCACTGCCTAGCCACCCAAAATCCAAGGAACGCCTTCAGGCGATCTGAGGGCATAAATTACACATCTAATTTCCTGACTAACACATTTTTGCAGCATCAGGACAGTGGAAACACCCATAGAACAACCACATTTTGGAAAGAAAACACATTACCAAATTTTGGTAATTTTTAATTTAAGAAGATTTCCCACACTTGTTATACTTTTTATTCTCTATGGTCTCTGCTAAAAATATAACGTTTGGGGGTTATAAGTAATTTTCTAGCAAAACATAATGATTTTAAACTTGAAACCAACAAGTGTCAGAAAAAGGTTTAGTGTTTAAGTGGTTAAACTTCCCTCATTTACAGACCGAAGTTCATTCCTTTGATCTAAAGAACAAAACGTTACAATGTTTATAGTTAGCTCAGCATCTGAGGAATGTTGTGAAATTTGGCAGACTGCCTGTTTTTTTTGTTTTTTGACAGCTGTCGGCTTGAGTAGAGAACTCTGCATAGAATCAGGAAAATGCTTTGTTAAGATCACAAGGAAGAAGCAATCGTGATCTCGATTCTTAACGATTAATCGTGCAGCTCTACCGAATATTGTATCTTGTGTATAACACAAATCAACCAGAGGCGGCACTAGGCTTTGAGGAGCCTTAGGCAAAACTTAGACATGAGGCCCCACTCACGCCCATTATGGGAAAAATACTAAAAATGAACTGGGGTATGGGTAAGGCAATCATTGGGGGTTCAGGAGTGGGGCTAACAATTTAGGTGTGCTGTAACCTGTAGTGTTCAGATCTACAGCTCACGGAACATTGGCATGATCAGCGAGCTGTGATATAAAAACATTTAAAAAAAATATCAAGGGGTACAAAGGGGTTGTAAACCCTCGTTTTAGGAAAAAAAAAATAACAAACATACTTACCTCCACTGTGCAGTTAGTTTTGAACAGAGTGGCCCGAACATCCTCTTCTGGGGTCCCCCAACGGCACTCACGGGCTCCTCCCTGCATTGGGAAACCACCTAGGAGAAGCGCGTCCATAGTCACAGAATGCCAGACTCGGCCCTGCGTTATTGGATTTGATTGACAGCAGTGGGAGCCAATGGCTGCGCTGCTATCAATCTATCCAGTCAAGAGCCGAGAACCCTCCGGCCAGAGAGGTAGAGCGCGTCTCCGGCGTGGGGACGAAGGGGCTCAGGTGAGTAAAATGGGGGGGCTGCTGAGTGACAGAAGTTTTTTCACACTAATGCATAGGTGAAAAAACATGAGGGTTTACAACCACTTTAAATAATACAAACAAATCTTATGCCTCGTTTCCACTGAGCGGATCGGTTTGGGTCGGTACAGTTTGGACAGTTTGGGTTAGGATGGTCCGGCCTATTCAGGTGAGCATTTCCACTGCAAGTTGGACCACCAGGGTCCATGCAGGGTTTAGAAAAAATGCCTAGCGTGGCCTCACACTGATTGGCAGAAGTTTTTCTGTCCGCCAATCAGTGAAATGTATCATAGCTCCGCCCTAACCGAACCGTTCCATTTTCTATGGCCCCACATCTGAAGCAGGACCCTAAATGGTGCGGTATGGTTCGGTTCTATGGGCCGCTTTCATAATGGAAACACTGAAAATAGCGTACCGTACCAATCTGCCCAGTGGAAACGAGGCATTAGAAGTTACCTATTTTATGTGAAACTTGTGCTTTTTTTCCCCCCCACAGATGCTCAATTCTGGGTTTTACTTTAAGTTAAGCAGTGTACAGGGCACAGCAGGGCAAAGCACAGGAGGTCAGGAGACAATACGGGGGTGGGGGGGTGTCAGCTGGGCACATTATGGGGCACACAACAGAACATTGGGCACATTATGGGGCACACAGCAGAACATTGTGCACATCATGGGGCACACAGCAGAACATTGGGCACATCATGGGGCACACAGCAGAGCATTGGGCACATCATGGGGCACACAGCAGAGCATTGGGCACATCATGGGGCACACAGCAGAACCTTGGGCACATCATAGGGCACACAGCAGAACCTTGGGCACATCATAGGGCACACAGCAGAACCTTGGGCACATCATAGGGCACACAGCAGAACCTTTGGCACATTATGGGGCACACAGCAGAACATTTGGCACATTATGGGGCACACAGCAGAACATTGGGCACATAATGGGGCACACAGCAGAACATAGGGCACATAATGGGGCACACAGCAGAACCTTGGACACATCATGGGGCACACAGCAGAACATGGGGCACATAATGTGGCACACAACAGAACATTGGGCACATCATGGGGCACACAGCAGAACATGGGGCACATCATGAGGCACACAGCAGAACATTGGGCACATCATGGGGCACAAAGCAGAACATGGGGCACACAACAGAACATTGGGCACATCATGGGGCACATCATGGGGTACACAGCAGAACATTGGGCACATCGTGGGGCACACAGCAGAACATTGGGCACATCGTGGGGCACACAGCAGAACATTGGGCACATCGTGGGGCACACAGAACATGGGGCACATTGTGGGGCACACAGCAGAACATTGGGCACATTGTGGAGCACACAGCAGAACATGGGGCACATCGTGGGGCACACAGTAGAACATGGGGCACATCGTGGGGCACACAGCAGAACATTGGGCACATCATGGGGCACAAAGCAGAACCTTGGGCACACAGCAGAACCTTGGGAACATCATGGGGCACACAGCAGAACATGGGGCACATAATAGGGCACACAGCAGAACATTGGGCACATCATGGGGCACACAGCAGAACATTGGGCACATAATGGGGCACACAGCAGAACATAGGGCACATCATGGGGCACACAGCAGAACCTTGGACACATCATGGGGCACACAGCAGAACATGGGGCACATAATGTGGCATCCTACAGAACATTGGGCACATCATGGGGCACACAGCAGAACATTGGGCACATCGTGGGGCACACAGAACATGGGGCACATCATGGGGCACACAGCAGAACATTGGGCACATTGTGGCGCACACAGCAGAACATTGGGCACATTGTGGGGCACACAGCAGAACATGGGGCACATCGTGGGGCACATCGTGGGGCACACAGCAGAACATTGGGCACATCATGGGGCACAAAGCAGAACCTTGGGCACACAGCAGAACCTTGGGAACATCATGGGGCACACAGCAGAACATGGGGCACATAATAGGGCACACAGCAGAACATTGGGCACATCATGGGGCACACAGCAGAACATGGGGCACATCATGGGGCACACAGCAGAACATTGGGCACATCA
The DNA here is from genome assembly GCA_028564925.1 of Lithobates sylvaticus. Lineage (NCBI taxonomy): Eukaryota > Metazoa > Chordata > Amphibia > Anura > Ranidae > Lithobates > Lithobates sylvaticus. The sequence continues at coordinate 93,105,702 of CM053034.1, forward strand.
TGGGGCACACAGCAGAACATTGGGCACATCATGGGGCACACAGCAGAACATGGGGCACACAGCAGAACATGGGGCACACAGCAGAATCTTGGGCACATCATGGGGCACACAGCAGAACATGGGGCACATCATGGGGCACACAGCTGAACATTGGGCACATCATGGGGCACACAGCTGAACATTGGGCACATCATGGGGCACACAGCAGAACATGGGGCACATCATGGTGCACACAGCAGAACATGGGGCACATTATGGGGCACACAGCAGAACATGGGGCACATAATGGGTCTCAAAGCAGGGCATTGGACACACAGCAGGGCATGGGACCCATCACAGGTCACACAGCAAAACATGAGGTACATTATGGGGCTCACAGCGGAACATGGGGCACTTTAAGGGGCTCACGGCTGGGCATGGGGCACACCATGGGACAAGCAGCATAACATGGGGGAAAACAGCAAGGCTAATCACAAGGCACAGAGCAGGGCATGGGGCGTACAGCGTGGTACAGGGCACACAGCGTGGTACAGGGCACACAGCGTGGTACAGGGCACACAGCAGGGTACAGGGCACACAGCAGGGTACAGGGCATACAGCAGGGTACATGGCACAGCAGGGGGCATGGTACAGGGCACAGCATTGTAAAGGGCACAGCAGGATACAGGGCACAGGGTATGGGGCACAGCAGGTCACATCAGGACACGGGCACAGGTCACAGCAGGGCATGGGTACGGGGCACAGCATTAGCTCAGGGTATGGGGCACAGCAGGGCACATTGGGGGTTCGGGCACAGCAGAGTACAGGTTATTAGTCACATCAGGGTATGGGTCACAGCAGGGCACATTGGGGTACAGGCACAGGGTATGGGGCACAGCAGGGTGCAGGGTATTAGTCACATCAGGGTATGGGTCACAGCAAGGCACATCAGGGTATGGGCACAGGGTATGGGGCACTGGGCTCCGCAGAGCACAGGGTATGGGGCACATCAGGACAAGGGCACAGGGTACAGGGCACAGTAGGGCATGGGCACAGGGTACGGGGCACAGCAGGGCACAAAGTATGGGGCACAGCAGGGCACATCAGGGTACGGGCAGAGCAGGGTATTGGTCACATCAGGGTAGGGGTTACAGCAGGGCACAATTGATTTAGGAATCTCTTCAATAATTCTCTCTGCCTCTTTCTTTTGCTTATTAAAGAAACTCCCTACTCTAGCTATCTAGATCGCTCACTGATCTAACTAATTAGAATAAAAGTTAAGGAATGCTGACTGACTGACTGACTGAATCACACTAACTCCTAAAATCCTCTCAGCAGCACAGGAACCTGTCTATAGCTGAATGACGCTGTGTGCTGTGTGTGTGTACTATATATAGAGGCTGGGTCACATGCGGCACTGGCCAATCACAGCCATGCCATTAGTAGGCATGGCTGTGATGGCTTCTAAGGGCACACTAGTGAAACTAGCGTCGATTGGCTGCCCTGCAGCTGTTAAAAAGGCGCCAATACATCGCCGAACACCCGACCCGAACTTACAGCCAATAGTTCGGGTTCGGGTCCGGGTCCCGGACACCCAAAAGTCCGGTAGGGAACCGAACTTTACAGTAGCACCATGACCCGGGCCACATCCCCTTTTTGATTTTGCTGTGTTTTTTTTTTCCCCAATAGCATTTTCTGCGTGTTCATACACGCTTTACATACTGTCCATGTATTCTGATATTGGAAACACATTGAAAAAAATTTTAATTTTGCAGTGTTTTTTTTTCCCCAATAGCATTTTCTGTGTGTTCATACATACACGCTGTAGACTGTAAGGTCCTCTGTTTCAGCCCCTCCGCATCAGCCCCTCTTTATCTCAATTGGACTTTGGCGGTCAATGGAAAATAACCCTGTCTGTCCGGACAGATAATCAGACACCATACACCGTATGAGGTTTGAAAAAAGATGCCTTTACTTCCGTTTCACAGAGCATATACAATACAAAAAAGGGGGAAGAACGCAATTGAACAACCAATCACATTCAAGCATTTAAGCATTCTGTTATACAATTCAATATTGATCTGCAAGATTCATAATATTTCTTCTTTCGGACTCAACATCATATTTACTCTAAAAATGTCTCATGCAATATATGTGCTTGATAAGATTCTCGGTATGTTTTGATAATATAGCCTACTTGTTATGGGAAGCAGACCCGTTACTAGAAGCCATGAGAACTAAAACTTGTTATGGAAATGTGTGAGTGTGAGATAAACAGAATTTACAGTGAGTTTCTACAGAGAAACAGAAAAACATCTTTGTTACAATACTATTAAATCTTAAAGGGTAACTCTACACTTCCCACGTTTCCTTACAATCCCTCCTTTGATCATAGGAGACTTTAAGAAGTCTCCGCTGATCACTCATTGTACCACCTATATCCTGCCTTGAACATGGTCATGGCTGTTTCAGATTTATCAACTAGGTTCTTTGATTTTGCTACTTTACTTATCAGGCAGAACACTAATTTTATTGTCACATATATTGCCAGAGCTAAAATAAGTATCATGAGAAGTATAATACCCGCTTTCTTAAAGAAATTCATAATGTTTTCCCATATAGAACCGAACCATCCTCCTACACCTGAAAAGGGATTCCATGAGTCCCCCATACGTCTCATTTGGTCCTGCAATTTTACCCTTTCTTCATTGTGACCTCTAATAATGTCATAATAGTCTGGGATTTCTAAATCTTCAGACGGCTTTGTAAGATTGTTCATGTATGTGCAGCATAGGGTTTTATCCCCGGTTAGGTCACACAGCCCTGTAAGAACCATCATCATTCGTTCTTGCCTTTGTTTAATTACCTCTTGTTCAAATAATACCTTCCTAAGTTCTTCATTGAGTAATCCTATATCTATTGCTGTGGCATTCATCCATAAGTCCATTAACATCCCAAATCCATCTACCTTTGTGAGGGCATTGTATACGCCCACCCCACCGAAGGATGCAAAAATTTTGTCCCACCAAGTGGTTAATTCCCTCTTGGGTCTGCCAAATTCAAGGTGACCGTGGGCAGGTTTCATGGACACAAGTGTGTCTGACCCTGTGGTCCCCATTAGAGGGATCATTTCCACAAAAGTACACCAACCTGAAGTTTTTCTGTCCATAGGGTAAGGGACGGTGGTATGGCACCATAGTCCACAACAGACCATCCATCCGTGGGGAACATGAGGGGTTTGAACCACTTTGGGGGGGCTAAGTCTTGACCTTAATCCCACTAAACACATCCAATCCCCCAAAGAGGGAATCTCCATCTCCACCTTGCCTTGCCTTATCCAGGGGCTGTCCATGTGTGTGCTATTTATCCATTCAGTAACCCGTGGATTGTTGGATTCCCTTACACATTTACATATGTCATATAGGGACCTGTTACCTATCCTTTCATCAGGGTCCAGGATATTAAAAGTAGCTAACCCGTGGGAGTGGTGTTTATAACAGGGACTTCCTGGGTGGTATTTAGTAACTGCTCTAGGGTGATAGGCCTTCCAACCATAGGGACTAAATGTGGGCCTGTGGATAAGTATGACTCCTTTCAATGTATGTTGCTCTGGCATTCACTACAACAGTACCCTCCCCCATCCCGCACGAGGAGTTTAGCCAACACCCCAAAAAAAAAAATAAGAGTAAGAACACAGTGATGGTCATTTCAATTGAAAAAAGAAAGACTGTCCAGGTGGTGCATCTTCTTGGCTCACGGGGAAAGTCTATGGTAAGAATGGTTTGGGGGTTTTGTGAGAGGGGGCATGGGACAGTAGTGGCTGAGTCTCTTCTTGTGGGGCTCCTCCATTTCCTTCCCTGTCTCCTTTATTTGTGGGCTATTCTTCAACCTTGATGCATGGATCCATTGCAGGCTTTGATCCGTCAGTATTGCTGTCCTGGAGACATTGAGGACTTCAAATGGACCTTGGAAGACGGGGGCCTGGTTGTTTGCGGACTGCAAGTTGTTTGATCAGTACTTCATCCCCCGGGGCGAAAGGATGTGTTGGTTCTGTGGAAAGAGGAAGAAAGGTGACAGCAACCTTGTCATAAGTTTCAGCAGGGCTACTTACCAGATATTTCACGTACTCTTCCTGTAAGGAATATAAGTTAGATTCCTCGCCTATCTTAGGGGCTTTTTGAGCGGGTCTTCCCATAAGGATCTCAAAAGGGGGACAGTCCTATCTTTAATGTTTCTATTCATCCCTGCGGTCTCTCCTGTTACGGGAATAACTTCCGGCCATGAGGGAAAATGGCAAACTGGAGTATTATTACGCAATATTTGATATTACCTTTCTGTTTGGGCATATGTGTCAAATCAATCTGTAAGTCTTTTAATGGGCCTATGTGTCCCTTGTAAGTCTTTTACTGGGCCTATGTGTCCCTTGTAAGTCTTTTAATGGGCCTATGTGTCCCTGAACATTATTCTGGACACAAGTTAAGCAAGTGGCTTAAGGGTTTTCTTATCAAAGGAGCTACTGTTTCTGGAATACCTATGATCCCCTCCTTGTTTGACCACAAGCCGTCCGGGTTGTGTGTCAAACCTTGTGACTCCCAACAGGTAATGTCAGACAATTCTTCTGGCTCGGGCTGGGAAACCTGGGGACGAAAAATCTGTAGAAAACAATTGGAGGGTTGATTGCCTCCTTAGCAGTAATTTTGGCTGCTGACTCTTAAGTTGTTTCCCTTTGTAATATCAGATTTGTCATAGGAATGACCTATTACTTTTATGACATTAATAAAAAATAATTTTATTTTTTTTTTGTTTTGAGGGTAAATGGAGTGCACTTAATAAATCCCCAATCAGACTTGATTTGAGATTTGCTTATTATCCGCTGTCTTGTACCCGCGGGCCCAAAATACCCCAAAAGTGTATCTATTGTCAGTGTAAATGTTTACTTTTTGACTTTTTGTCCTTTGAATAATTGACAGGCATGTGTCATAGCATAGAGCTTTGCCTTTTGGGCTGCAGTCGCTGATGTTTTGTAAAAGGTGTACCACAGTATGTGTTGTGTAGAATGTAGTATCAGTTCCTCAAGTGATTTTGGATGTTTCTTTTACTGTCATGTTTACTGCCACAGGCAGTAACAGCTTGTAGGCAAGCTGGCAGTCCTTGAATTTGAACAGGGAGTTGTTTGGATAGATAAGCCACGGGTCGGTAGTGGGTGCCATGCGCTTGGGCCAGTACGGCAGCCAGCGCAGGGCCCCTGACTATACAGTAAAGCACAAAGGATTTCTTATGATCTGGTAAACCCAGTGCTGGAGCACTGGCCAAAGACTGTAATAAGGTCCGTGTTCTTTCCTCAGTGTAACACTTGCCTGGGGGCAGTGGCTGCAGTAGAGGGGTGCAAGGATTGAATCATAAAAAGAACAATCTGGGATCCACTGCCTGCAGTAGACAATAGAGCCAAGAAAAGAAAGGAGCGCTGCCTTATCTTTGGGGTCGAGACAGGTCAGAGTCTTGACTCCTTTTGGGGACACTTGCCTGGTCCCGCCTGAGATAATACATCCTAGGTATTCCACCCTCTCCCTGCACCACTGGATCTCTTTTGCGAGACACCAAGTGACCCTTAAGAGATAAGTGAGTCATCAGGCTTTCAGAGTCTTCTGCACACTGTGCCCCGCTCTCACTACATAACAGTAGGTTATCTACATATTGCAGGAGTACTGATCCCTGTGGGAGCACCCAGTCATCCAGGGTTAGTTTTAACACCATGGGAAATGCTGCAGGACTGTCCACAAAGTCTTGAGGAAGACAGGCCCAAGTCAGTCGGCCCCGAGCTCGAGCCTCAGGCAAAGGCAAAGATCCTTTGGAAATCCCTGTGAACATCAATGCTAAAGAAAGCATTGGAAGTCTAGTACCCTATATACAGTGGAGGAAGCGGGGATGTTTATAAAAATTCCCGTGATGTTTGAGACTAGTGGTGGAAGTGGTTAAATACATTTGTTCACCCCCCTCAAATCCCCCTAGCCTCCACTCGCCGCTGGCTTTCTTTACTGCATGTATGTGGTGATCAGTGGTGTACTCTATACTTCGTCAGCATGACGGTGGTATTGTTTCTGAAAGAAAAGGTGTGATGTTTGGTTTGCAGTAGGGACATAAGGAGTGCATTTGACATGTCCTACATCTGTCTTTGACTTTTCCCATATCGGGTGAGTCTCTAATGCTGCTTGTATGGTCATAAAGTAAAACGTAATTTTTCTTTTTTTTTTTTTTTTTTTGGCATAGTCAAGTCACATGTTGATGATTTGGCAGTCATTCCCCCTTGTAGGTCAAATTTAACAATTTAACATTACCCCTAATGAAGACATGAGGTCTCTTCCCTTTAGACATAAGGGGCAGTCAGTGAGGATGACAAATGTTTGTGTGTAACATCAATCCCATTAATTCCCATAGAGTGGAGCAGCCCTCGGTACAAATTTTATTTTTTGATAAAACGGGTGTCATTACGACAACTCGTGCTAGCCCCTGTGTCCACTAAAAAAACATACCACCCATCCCTCAACTTTAAGGACTACCTGCGGAAGTGTTTTCCAGTGGGAAGAGAAGAAATGCATTACCAAGGAGGGAATCTATTCCGGGTACTCCTTATGGATGTTGATTAAAGGGGTTATTGCGAGGGTTGTTATCATTGTACCCTGGCCAATCCATTTGAATTAATTCTACAGTGTTTCTGGGTTCTGGCTATTCTATGGGGGGGCCAGGCCGCCTTGATTACAGGACAGTTATATTCTGGTTGCGTTCGGCGGCGGCGGCGGGTTTTGGGTGTATTGTTCAGGTTGCAGGGGGCGGCTTTGTTGTGTTGGAGAATGATATTGCTGTGTTTGGATGTGTTTGATAATTGGGGAATTTACGCTGATATCTGCCTCTGGAAACACTCCACCCCGTCCTTTGAAACCTACCCTGTCCATTTCCCCGGTGTTTCTTCTGTGCGGACAATATTTTTTCCAATGGGAGGGGTCTCCACAATGAAAACAGCTTTGATTTGGGTATTCTTGTGTTTGCAACGTGGAATTATTAAAGGCTGGGAGCATGGGGGTGGGAGTCCCTGAGTTCTGGGCGAATAGTCCTCCTCTGGTATTAAAAAATCTGGAGGATGCCCTTTTCTTTACATCATCCACAAACTGTGGGGGGGTCAGGGTCAGGGTTTGCCACTTAGGGCAAACATGGGCCGCATGGGGTGGCGGAGGTACTGGCACATAATCCTCTGTATTCCCCTATGTCATAACAAAGGGGTTGGACAGGGGCAGAGGCAAGTGTTGGTTTTTTAGGAGGCTTGTCTAAGGAAGGATGAGGCTTCTCTAACGGATGAGGGAATTGCTTCTTATAATTTTTCAATGCTTTACACCACATTTTATAACATTCAGTCATATATTCTTTATCATAAGGAAACGGTGGATAATTATACTGCTTATGTTGGCTACAAATTTTTGTGACTTCTTCCCATTCCTCTGCAGAACATGGTCCCCAGTCACTTAGCCCCGCAATTTGTAGAGCATGTGCTCTGGTCAATATGTTTTTCCAGAAGGGTTCAGTATAATATGTTCCATAGTTTCCAGACATGAAATCTAAAGGAGTGGGCTGATCCGGCTTACCTTCCGAACCTCCCTTTCCCGGCAGATTTCCCATGTTTACAATTCTTATACTTTATCTTATATTATAACTCTATTTATACACATCAGCTGCAGAACATACAGTTAATGACTTAGGACAAACCACAAATTTTTCACCAGTTCCAAATTCTATAATACCTATGACACCTTTAACAGTTAAAGCTTCTTGAAATTAAAACGTTTTTTTTTTATTTTTTATTTCTTGGCAAAATGCCAAAAAAAAGACTCCCTCTGGCCAGAGGTTCCCCTGCTTGTAAGTAAGCTTTGTACGTTATTACTTTCCTTATTCTTATAACCAAACAATTTTTATTTTTATTTTAAATTTCTTGGCAAAGTGCCAACAGGTTTAAACAGTACTTTCAATTGCTGTAATACTAATGCCGCAAACAATTTCCCACTATCCGTTACGGTTGGTGAGATATTAGCATTTGAACCCTTGTTGGCAAAACGCCAAAATATCCAAAATTTGCACCTGACTTCCCCTGCGCAAAAGATGTCAGTGGCAAAAGGAATTATTCACATAGCATGTTTTGATCAAAAGTTAGCCTCACCAATCCATGTATTACCCCAGAAAAATGTTACAACGTCCCTGTTGTCATGATGTATCAAAGACCCTCCTGGAACACAAAACTATTATGTATATTAAACCTGGTAATAACCTCCGGGAATACTAGCAACCAAATAAGTATTTGATCCCTCATACACAAATAACAGACCTGTTATACAATTAGGGCAGCGTCCTGCCAAAAAACACTTAGGACAAGGTCCTGACATTAAGTGTTTAAATGATTTAGGGGTTTCCAATGACCAGTCCTTCTGGTTAAAAACAAGGTTTTCAACCTGCTATGGTATGGTATTAATACAATATATGGGAGGGATCCTGGGCAATTTTAGCAAGTATCCTTGTCCCCTATATTTTGATCCTGATACCGTCCTTTTATATTAATACCCGGAACCCTGGCGCCTGCCCCAATTTAGGCAGCACAGCAGGCATTCCTATCTATGAGCGAGCTGTATTACAATACTCGGAACCCTGGCGCCTGCCCCAATTTAGGCAGCACAGCAGGCATTCCTATCTATGAGCGAGCTGTATTACAATACTCGGAACACTGGCGCCTGCCCCAATTTAGGCAGCACAGCAGGCATTCCTATCTATGAGCGAGCTGTATTAAAATACTAATGTCCCTATCTCTCAGGCAAGCTAATCAAAATAAATTAATCAATTATGCCTTGAGAGGTATAATGCAACGGGTTATAACATTGACAGAGTAAGCTGTTCAAAAATACTTTGAATAAGTAATTTTAAAGAAAGCTTACCTGTAATGTACCCCACTTATTCTGGTACCATCTGTAAGGTCCTCTGTTTCAGCCCCTCCGCATCAGCCCCTCTTTATCTCAATTGGACTTTGGCGGTCAATGGAAAATAACCCTGTCTGTCCGGACAGATAATCAGACACCATACACCGTATGAGGTTTGAAAAAAGATGCCTTTACTTCCGTTTCACAGAGCATATACAATACAAAAAAGGGGGAAGAACGCAATTGAACAACCAATCACATTCAAGCATTTAAGCATTCTGTTATACAATTCAATATTGATCTGCAAGATTCATAATATTTCTTCTTTCGGACTCAACATCATATTTACTCTAAAAATGTCTCATGCAATATATGTGCTTGATAAGATTCTCGGTATGTTTTGATAATATAGCCTACTTGTTATGGGAAGCAGACCCGTTACTAGAAGCCATGAGAACTAAAACTTGTTATGGAAATGTGTGAGTGTGAGATAAACAGAATTTACAGTGAGTTTCTACAGAGAAACAGAAAAACATCTTTGTTACAATACTATTAAATCTTAAAGGGTAACTCTACACTTCCCACGTTTCCTTACCGTTTCCTATCCGTGTATTCTGATATTGGAAAAACATTGCAAAAAAATTTAATTTTGCAGTGTTTTTTTTCTTCCCAATAGCATTTTCTGCGTTTTCATAAACGCAGAAAGACACTATCCGTTTATTCTGATATTGGAAAAACATTGCAAAAAAAAATTAATTTTGCAGTGTTTTTTTTTTCCCAATAGCATTTTCTGCGTGTTTATAAACGCTTTAGACACTGTACGTGTATTCTGCTATATACAAAAACACCCATTTAGGGCGAGATCATACATTTTGAAAATATGAGGAGATCATCAAAAAGGGGACGTGGCCCGGGTCATGGTGCTGCTGGTGGTGCTCCTGTTGCAGGGAGAGGACGTGGTCGATCTGTGCCAGCTACACGCACTAGTGAAACACCTTCCTCAGGTGCGAGTAGGCGACAGAGCCTGCAGCAGTATTTTGGCGCGCCTAAAGAGACTGTACGAATGTTGAGGCCAGGACAAGTACAGGCGATAGTAGATTGGGTTGCTGCTGACAGTGCCTCCGGTTCCTTCACATTGTCTCCCACCCAGTCTCCTGATGAAAGTTCAGAGTTGGCACCTGCAGCCGATGTCCATCAGTCTTTCACCTCACCCCCTTGCAAATCAGCCAATCAGTCTGAGCCCCAAATCATGCAGCAGTCTCTTCTGCTTTTTGATGACTCTGTTAGCAGGGTTTCCCAGGGCCATCCACCTAGCCCTGCCCCAGAAGTGGAAGAGATTGTGTGCACCGATGCCCAACCACTTATGTTTCATGATGAGTACATGGGAGGACCATCGCAGCACGTCTCGGATGATGACGAAACATAGGTGCCAACTGCTGCTGCTTTCACCATTGTGCAGACCGACAAGGAGGGCAGGGGTGAATTTTGGGTTGAAGATGATGTGGAGGACGATGAGGTCCTTGACCCCACATGGAATCAACGTCATGCAGGTGACCCGTGTAGTTCAGAGGAAGAGGTGGTGGTCGCACAGAGCCACCAGCACAGCAGAAGAGGGAGCATGGTGCAAAAGCGGAGCGTCCGTCCCCTAGACAGTACGTCTGCTACTGCCCAACGCAGCAAGGGACCGAGCACACCAAAGCCAGGTGCAAGGAGTTCCCTAGCGTGGCAGTTCTTCAGACAATGTCCTGATGACAAGACACGAGTGGTCTGCACGCTGTGCAATCAGAGCTTGAAGCAAGGCATAAACGTTCTCAACCTGAGCACAACCTGCATGACCAGGCATCTAAGTGCAAAGCACGAGATGCAGTGGAGTAGACACCTCAAAAACCAAGAAAGGTCTCTGGCTCCTCCTGCTTCCTCTTCTGCTGCAGTCTCGGTCTCTTCATCCACCTCTGTAGTGACAGTGACACCTGCCAACCCGCAAACAGAGGATCTGCCAGCAACACTACCACCTGGGTCACCAACCAACTCCACAATGTCCCATGGAAGCGTTCAGCTCTCCATTTCCCAAACACTGGAGCGGAAGAGGAAGTACCCCCCTAGCCACCCGCGATCCCTGGCCCTGAATGCCAGCATTTCAAAATTCCTCGCCTTTGAAATGCTGTCATTCCGTCTGGTGGAGACGCAGAGTTTTAAAAGGCGGATGTCATTGGCTGTCCCACTGTACGTCGTGCCCAGCCGCCACTACTTTTCCAGATGAGCTATCCCTTCCCTGCACAACCAAGTGGGGGACAAAATCAGGTGTGCAACGCCATCTGTGGCAAGGTCCACCTAACTACGGATGCGTGGACCAGTAAGCACGGTCAGGGACGTTATATCTCCCTAACAGCACACTGGGTAAATGTAGTGGCGGCTGGGCCTGAGGCTGATAGCAGTTTGGCGCATGTCCTTCCACCACCGAGGATTGCAGGGCACTTCAGTTTGCCTCCTGTTGCTAACTTCTCCTACTCCGCCTCCTCATCCTCTACCGCCTCCTCATCCGGTCAGCGTAACACCTTCACCACCAACTTCAGCACAGCCAGGGCTAAACGACAGCAGGCAGTTTTAAAACTTCCCTGTTTGGGGGGAAAACCCCACACCGCGCAGGAGTTGTGGAGGGACATGGAACAACAGACCGATGAGTGGTTGGTGGCAGTGAGCCTCAAGCCCGGCCTGGTGGTGTGCGATAATGGGCGAAATCTCGTAGCAGCTCTGGGCCTTGCCGGTTTGACGCACATCCCTTGCCTGGCGCATGTGCTGAACTTGGTGGTCCAGAGGTTCCTTAAGAATTACCCCGATATGCCAGAGCTGCTGCAGAAAGTGCGGGCTGTCTGTGCGCACTTTCAGCGTTCTCACCCTGCTGCTGCTCGCCTGTCAGCGATGCAGCGTAACTTCGGCCTTCCCGCTCACTGTCTCATATGTGACGTGCCCACAAGGTGGCACTCCACCTTGCACATGCTTGCCAGACTGTGCGAGCAGCAGCAGGCGATAGTGGAGTTTCAGCTGCAGCACGCACGCGTGAGTCACTCTGCGGAACAGCACCACTTCACTGCCAATAACTGGGCCTCCATGCGAGACATGTGTGCCTTGTTGCGCTGTTTCGAGTACTCCACCAACATGGCCAGTGCCGATGACGCCGTTCTCAGCGTTACTATCCCAGTTCTATGCCTCCTTGAAAAAACTCTTCAGGCGATGATTGAAGAGGATGTGGCACAGGATGAGGAGGAGGGTTAATTTCCAAGGCTTTCAGGGCAGTCATTTACAAGTGGCTACGAGGGTGGGTTCCTGCACCAACAAGCGCCAGGTACACAATTGTCTGGCAGCAAGGGCACAGTTTTGGAGGATGACGAGGTGGAGGATGAGGAGGAGATGGAGGAGGAGGAACCATGTTCACAGCAGGGTGGCACCCAGACCAGCTCATGTCCATCACTGGTGCGTGGCTGGGGGGATACAGAGGACACAGACGATACACCTCCCACAGAGGACAGCTTTTCCTTGCCTCTGGGCAGCCTGGCACACATGAGCGATTACATGCTGCAGTGTCTCCGCAACGACCGCCGAGTTGCCCACATTTTAACTGGTGCTGATTATTGGGTGGCCACCCTGCTGGATCCCCGTTACAAGGACAACGTGCTGTCCTTAATTACCTCACTGGAGCGTGATCGTAAGATGCGCGAGTACAAGCGCGCGCTGGTAGACGCGCTGCTGGTGGCATTCCCACTTGGAAGCGGGGGTACGGTGGAAGCACAAGGCGAAGGCAGAGGAGGAGGAAGAGGTCGCCAACGCAGCCGGGGCACCACCAGCACCTCGGAAGGCAGGGTTAGCATAGCCGGAATGTGGAAAAGCTTTGTCAGCACGCCACAACAACAGCACCACCAGCTGAGATGGAACGTCTTAGCAGGAGGCAGCATTTTACCAACATGGTGGAGCAGTATGTGTGCACACGCCTACACGTACTGCATGACGGGTCTGCCCCCTTCAACTTCTGGGTCTCCAAATTGGGCACATGGCCTGAGCTTGCCCTTTACGCCTTGGAGGTGCTGGCCTGCCCTGCTGCCAGTGTATTATCTGAACGTGTATTTAGCACGGCAGGGGGCGTTATCACAGACAAGCGCAGCCGCCTGTCCAGAGCCAATGTGGACAAGCTCACGTTCATTAAAATGAACCAGGCATGGATCCCACAGGACTTGGCCGTACCTTGTGCAGAATAGACACATATACCGGTGTTCTGACGAAAACTGTCTTGCTATCGGATAGTGTCCGGCCACTTACTGCGCAGGTGCAGTACGGAGGACAAGGAGATTCACAAAATCTCCAAAGATGAATGTCGCCTGCGCAGTGAGTGCAGGTTCAAGCCCGACCATCCAAGTGGACATACGGTAGCACATAGTAACAGGGCCCCTCACGGGCTCGCTTGGCTAGGCTTCAAGCTCGGATGATGTGGCTTGAACCTGGAGTCACCACGCATCGTCTTCGGAGAGTTTTAAAATCCCCTTGTCCTACGTACTGAGCAAGCTCAGTACAGGGCGGACACTATGCGACGGGGGACAGAATTCGACACATCATTCACCACTAGCCTTACCCAGCCATTGTTGTATTTTTGAACCAGTGTTGGCTACCTCGTCCTCCTCCACCGCCGCTTCCACCTACACCGCCACATCCACCGCCACCTCAACCTCCTACTCCATTTGAATTTCGTCCTCCTAGGTCAAGATTATAATTTTTTCATTTTTTTTAATTTCCAAGTATTTTATTTTCCCACTATCTTATCCATTAAATTTAATAATTTTTTCCAGAAAGTGCGTATTCTGGGGTATTCCCACCATATGTGCGGCATCGTGCCGTTGAGTTTCTGAGGTTCTTAATGACTTCCTGTACCTCTTCTGCTGAGAAGGGGGCCTCCAGCATTTTATTTTTATTTTTAATTTTTTTATGTTATTTTAAGTTATTTCCCTATCCACATTTGTTTGCAGATCACTTGCCATGCAGGTGTTCCAACCCGAAAAACTGACCAGAGCTAGAGCTGCCACAATCCAGGCCAGAAGGCCAGGGACTCGACCCTTCAGCGCCAACCCAGTGGTTCTCCATCCCCATCAGAAGGCTTCCCTTTCGGCTACGAACCGCTCCAGGTCACCTTTACGCCAGCAGGCTTTTGCATTGCAACCGCCACCAGTGTTGGTCATCTTACTTTAAAAAAGTAATTAGTTACGTTACAAATTACTTCTCCCAAAAAAGTAATTGAGTTAGTAACTCAGTTACTACATTGGAAAAGTAATTAGTTACTCAGAAAAGTAACTGATTTTTTTTTTAAATATTCTTAGGGGCGGGTCTAGTATTCCTGTAAGCAAGGGGCGCGTTCCCCCCTGCACGTCTATTTCCCCTCTGCACCCCCCTGCACGTCTGTTCCCCCCCCCAACACATATATCTGTTTCCCCTCTGTACCCCACTACACACGTATATCTGTTCCCCCTCTGTACCCCACTACACGTCTGTTCCCCCCCCCCCACACACACATATACCTGTTCCCCCTCTGTACATCTGTCCCCCCCAAACTCACGGATCGGATCGTTGCTTGGATCAGAGTCACGGATCGGATCATTTTTCGGATCAGCAAATAATTGAATTTGCAAAAACCTGTGAAAATTCCACCACCCCCAAGCCCCCACTGTAATATCCACAATCTCACCCACTGTAATATCCACGTCATCTCCTCAACTGTAATATTGGCTGAGTATGGCTGGGTACGGCTGAGCATGGCTGGGTACGGCTGGGTATCGCCGAGTATGGCTGGGTATTAACGTGTATTGCAGAGTATGGCTGGGTATTACGAGTATTGCAGAGTATGGCTGGGTATGGCAGAGTATTGGCAGGGTGTTGCAGAGTATTAGCAGGGTGTTGCAGAGTATTGGCAGGGTGTTGCAGAGTATTGGCATGGTGTTGCAGAGTATTGGCATGGTGTTGCAGGGTAGTGCAGAGTATTGGCAGGGTGTTGCAGAGTATTGGCAGGGTGTTGCAGAGTATTGGCAGGGTGTTGCAGAGTATTGGCATGGTGTTGCAGAGTATTGGCATGGTGTGGCAGGGTGTTGCAGAGTATTGGCAGGGTGTTGCAGAGTATTGGCAGGGTATTGCAGAGTATGGCTTGGTATTACAGAGTATTGGCAGGATATTGCAGAGTATTGGCAGGGTATTGCAGAGTATTGGCTGGGTATCGCAGAGTATTGCTGGGTATTACAGAGTATTGCAGAGTATGGCTGGGTATTACGAGGTATTGCAGAGTATGGCTGGGTATTACAGAGTATGGCTGGGTATGGCAGAGTATTGCAGAGTATGGCTAGGTATTACGGGGTATTGCAGAGTATGGCTGGGTATTGCAGAGTATGGATGGGTATTATGGGGTATTGGGGAGATTCACAAAATCTCCAAAGATGAATGTCGCCTGCGCAGTGAGTGCAGGTTCAAGCCCGACCATCCAAGTGGACATACGGTAGCACATAGTAACAGGGCCCCTCACGGGCTCGCTTGGCTAGGCTTCAAGCTCGGATGATGTGGCTTGAACCTGGAGTCACCACGCATCGTCTTCGGAGAGTTTTAAAATCCCCTTGTCCTACGTACTGAGCAAGCTCAGTACAGGGCGGACACTATGCGACGGGGGACAGAATTCGACACATCATTCACCACTAGCCTTACCCAGCCATTGTTGTATTTTTGAACCAGTGTTGGCTACCTCGTCCTCCTCCACCGCCGCTTCCACCTACACCGCCACATCCACCGCCACCTCAACCTCCTACTCCATTTGAATTTCGTCCTCCTAGGTCAAGATTATAATTTTTTCATTTTTTTTTAATTTCCAAGTATTTTATTTTCCCACTATCTTATCCATTAAATTTAATAATTTTTTCCAGAAAGTGCGTATTCTGGGGTATTCCCACCATATGTGCGGCATCGTGCCGTTGAGTTTCTGAGGTTCTTAATGACTTCCTGTACCTCTTCTGCTGAGAAGGGGGCCTCCAGCATTTTATTTTTATTTTTAATTTTTTTATGTTATTTTAAGTTATTTCCCTATCCACATTTGTTTGCAGATCACTTGCCATGCAGGTGTTCCAACCCGAAAAACTGACCAGAGCTAGAGCTGCCACAATCCAGGCCAGAAGGCCAGGGACTCGACCCTTCAGCGCCAACCCAGTGGTTCTCCATCCCCATCAGAAGGCTTCCCTTTCGGCTACGAACCGCTCCAGGTCACCTTTACGCCAGCAGGCTTTTGCATAGCAACCGCCACCAGTGTTGGTCATCTTACTTTAAAAAAGTAATTAGTTACGTTACAAATTACTTCTCCCAAAAAAGTAATTGAGTTAGTAACTCAGTTACTACATTGGAAAAGTAATTAGTTACTCAGAAAAGTAACTGATTTTTTTTTTAAATATTCTTAGGGGCGGGTCTAGTATTCCTGTAAGCAAGGGGCGCGTTCCCCCCTGCACGTCTATTTCCCCTCTGCACCCCCCTGCACGTCTGTTCCCCCCCAACACATATATCTGTTTCCCCTCTGTACCCCACTACACACGTATATCTGTTCCCCCTCTGTACCCCACTACACGTCTGTTCCCCCCCACACACACACATATACCTGTTCCCCCTCTGTACATCTGTCCCCCCCAAACTCACGGATCGGATCGTTGCTTGGATCAGAGTCACGGATCGGATCATTTTTCGGATCAGCAAATAATTGAATTTGCAAAAACCTGTGAAAATTCCACCACCCCCAAGCCCCCACTGTAATATCCACAATCTCACCCACTGTAATATCCACGTCATCTCCTCAACTGTAATATTGGCTGAGTATGGCTGGGTACGGCTGAGCATGGCTGGGTACGGCTGGGTATCGCCGAGTATGGCTGGGTATTAACGTGTATTGCAGAGTATGGCTGGGTATTACAGAGTATTGCAGAGTATGGCTGGGTATTACCGAGTATTGCAGAGTATGGCTGGGTATGGCAGAGTATTGGCAGGGTGTTGCAGAGTATTAGCAGGGTGTTGCAGAGTATTGGCAGGGTGTTGCAGAGTATTGGCATGGTGTTGCAGAGTATTGGCATGGTGTTGCAGGGTAGTGCAGAGTATTGGCAGGGTGTTGCAGAGTATTGGCAGGGTGTTGCAGAGTATTGGCAGGGTGTTGCAGAGTATTGGCATGGTGTTGCAGAGTATTGGCATGGTGTGGCAGGGTGTTGCAGAGTATTGGCAGGGTGTTGCAGAGTATTGGCAGGGTATTGCAGAGTATGGCTTGGTATTACAGAGTATTGGCAGGATATTGCAGAGTATTGGCAGGGTATTGCAGAGTATTGGCTGGGTATCGCAGAGTATTGCTGGGTATTACAGAGTATTGCAGAGTATGGCTGGGTATTACGGGGTATTGCAGAGTATGGCTGGGTATTACAGAGTATGGCTGGGTATGGCAGAGTATTGCAGAGTATGGCTAGGTATTACGGGGTATTGCAGAGTATGGCTGGGTATTGCAGAGTATGGATGGGTATTATGGGGTATTGCAGAGTATGGCTGGGTATGGCAGGGTGTTGCAGAGTATTGGCAGGGTGTTGCAGAGTATTGGCAGGGTATTGCAGAGTATTGGCAGAGTGTTGCAGAGTATTGGCAGGGTATTGCAGGGTGTTGCAAAGTATTGTCAGAGTATTGCAGAGTATTGGCAGGGTATTACTTGGGTATTGCAGGGTGTTGCAGAGTATTGTCAGGGTATTGGCTGGTATTGCAGAGTATTGGCAGGGTATGTGCTGGCATCCGATCTCTCCCCTCCACTGTACAGATCTGTACACAGAGGGGAGAGAGGAACCGGCGTCAACCGGTTTGTTTACAAGTGATCGCTCCGTCATTTGACGGAGCAATCACATTGTAAACGGCCGACGGGTGCACCAAGATGGCCGCCGCTCCGGAGCTAGACCGGAGCCGCGGCCATCTTGGTGCACCAAGATGGCCGCCGCTCCGGAGCTCGGCCGAAGCCGCGGCCTTTCCTAAGGCCGAGGCCGCGGACGGTTCTGCGGATCGCGGCGAGTAATTGCGGTAACGCCGCCCCAGTAATGGGAACGGCGTTACCGCGAGGGGAAGAGTAATCAGTTAGATTACTCGTTACCCTCTAAAGTAACAACGTTACGTAACGCCGTTTACTTTAATCGAGTTTGTTACATCACTGACCGCCACCCCTGCTCCACCTCGCAGTAGAACAGGGACGGAAGCAAGCGCCACTTCCTGGCAACTGATAAGAACAGATACTACACTTGATCTTAGCCAAAAGGCCGAGAAGCACTAGTGAAACACCTTCCTCAGGTGCGAGTAGGCGACAGAGCCTGCAGCGGTATTTTGGCGCTCCTAATGAGGCTGTACGAATGTTGAGGCCAGGACAAGTACAGGCGATAGTAGATTGGGTTGCTGACAGTGCCTCCGGTTCCTTCACATTGTCTCCCACCCAGTCTCCTGATGAAAGTTAATAATTTTTTCCAGAAAAAGCGTATTCTGGGGTATTCCCACCATATGTGCAGCATCGTGCCGTTGAGTTTCTGAGGTTCTTAATGACTTCCTGTACCTCTTCTGCTGAGAAGGGGGCCTCCAGCATTTTATTTTAATTTTTTTATGTTATTTTAAGTTATTTCCCTATCCACATTTTTGCAGATCACTTGCCATGCTCTTAACAACATTTTGTTGCCATTTGCAGCCCTCTAGCCCATGACTTTTTTACAGCCATTTTAGTGTTCAAAAGTCCGGGTCCCATTGACTTCAATGGGGTTCGGAGTTCAGGGTCAAGTTCGGTCCCAAACCCGGACTTTTTTCCGAAGCCGAACATCCAGGTGTCCGCTCAACTCTACTCTTGAAATATCGAAATATCGTTTACTCATCTCTATGCCGCCGCACGTGTATGGTGTGAACTGGTCAACACAGCTCAATGGACATGTGTGAACAAGCCATTAGAGGGCCAGCTACAGCTTGGTGTATGAAACTATTATAGAGGGTTAAGATTTATATACCACCAACAGTTTGCAGAGCACTTTATAAGAAATTGAGACAGTACCGTTACAATACAAGGTTAGGAAAGTCCTGCTTCTAAAACCTTACAATCTAATAGCATAAGATTTTAGAATCTAATTTAGTCATAAAGTAACCACGAGCACTGCAAGATTTTAAATTAAGCACTTTTCTTTTGTCCGAGGGTGACCCTCGAAGCAGTTCTGAAGGAGCATCAACAAGTGGGAAGGGTCTGAATCTGTCACACTGTTGATTTCTGAGATCTGGAGAGATACAGTGCCAGTGATCAGACATGGAGAAAAGGAATACCTAACCATTGAAGACCCAGACAGTATCCAATCAAAAAGGTACAAAGGTACAAAACCAAACAGAGCTATATATCTATGTGTTCGAGCTACACAATTCTGGCCAAAATGAGAATCACTATTTTTTTTTCTTAGGATAAAGATCACAATTCGCGTGGCCTAACATCTTTCACATTATACAAAAAAATAAAAAATGTACTATTAATTCATTAACCATTTTCCATCCGGGCCAATTCTGGTACTTCACTCCTTCATGTAAAAATCATTTTTTTTCTAGAAAATAACCCCCAAATATATATATTTATTTTAGCAGAGACCCTAGGGAATATAATGGCGGTTGTTGCAATTTTTTATGTCACACAGTATTTGCGCAGCGATATTTCAGATGCTTTTTTGGGGGGAAAAAATGTTTCATGAAAAAAAAAAAAGTAGTTAGCCCAATTTTTTTGTATAATGTGAAAGATGTTACACCGAGTAAATAGATACCCAACATGTCACGCTATAAAATTGCGCACACTCGTGCCAAACTTTGCTACTTAAAAATCTCCATAGGCAACACTTTAAAAATGTTTACAGGTTACCTGTTTAGAGTCACAGAGGAGGTCTAGTGCTAGAACTATTGCTCTCGCTCTAATGTTCGCAGCGACACCTCACATGTGTGGTTTGAACGCCGTTTACTTTTTTTTATTGTTTATTAGAATTTTTTTATTTTGACACTTTCCCTTTAATCGTTTGAGCTCCAGAAGATTTTACCCCCTTCCTCACCAGAGCACTTTTTTGCGATTCAGCACTGCGTCGCTTTAACTGACAATTGCGTGGCCATGCGATGTTACACCAAAACAAAATTGATGTCCTTTTTTTCCCACAAATGGAGCTTTCTTTTGGTGGTATTTGATCACCTCTGCAGTTTTTATTTTTTGCGCTATAAACAAAAAAAAAAGCAATATTTTTTATTTTTGCTATAATAAATATCAGAGATATATAAAAACCAAAAGGTAAATGCTGTGCTAGAAAAAAAAAACAATAAAAAGCTGCCAGCACCATAAAGCTTGATACCAAACTCAAAATAGAATAAATAAAAAATGTAGATGCAGCGCTTATTAAAAGTTTGTGAGGAGATATTAGTAAAAAAATCTCAATACATTGGCATAGAGCAGGAAATATTCCCACTGAGGCACTCAAAGTGACATTGCATACGATAAAATAAAACAATAATCATCTATACGTGAATAAACAAAAAATAAAAGTAATGGTGAAAAAACTCTTATAGAAAAAACTAAAGCAGTCACCATAAAAGATAAATGAATTATCCAAATAAGTGATTCATGTGTTTAAAATTATTAGGCCAATCACTAGAAAGAAAAAAGGTCCCAATTTCAAAACTGATTCTGCCAAAAATAAAGCCCAGCTCATCTCTAAGAAATACTACACCATGAGATCCTTTTCTGTTTTTGTTTCATGAGCAATACAGTCATATCTTCAGCTGTGGAAGCCGTTATAGGTTGTTTGGGAGACCTGAATTTTTCCCTGTGCTTGGTGAGACTATCTTTTATGGTGACTGCTTTAGTTTTTTCTATAAGAGTTTTTTCACCATTACTTTTATTTTTTGTTTATTCACGTATAGATGATTATTGTTTTATTTTATCGTATGCAATGTCACTTTGAGTGCCTCAGTGGGAATATTTCCTGCTCTATGCCAATGTATTGAGATTTTTTTACTAATATCTCCTCACATACTTTTAATAAGCGCTGCATCTACATTTTTTATTTATAATAAATATCCCCCAAAAAAAATATAAAAAAACGATTTTTTTCCCAAGTTTAGGCCGATATGTATTCTTCTACATATTTTCGGTAAAAAAAATCTCAATAAGGAGTACATTGATTGGTTTGCGCAAAAGTTATAGCGTCTACAAAATAGGGGATAGATTTATGGCATTTTTATTATTATTTTTTTTATTAATAATGGCGGATATCTGCGATTTTTATCGTGACTGCAACATTATGGCGGACACATTGTAGGGGGAGATGGGCTACCACTGACATGACTAGTCGCGCAAATTAAAGGGGACGTACAGGTACACCCACCGCTGCCATTGTGCTGACGTATATCAGACGTAAACATCCCTTGTAATAGGAATAGTGTGTGACAGGTCCTCTTTATGGAGAGTTGTGGGGTCCTTTAAGAGCCCATATATCTCCTCTAGGCAGGAAAGAACGAGATCAAAATTTAAAAAAAGATCAAGCTGCTGAACTGCCGCTATGATTGTTCTTACGGTGCAGGGAATCGCTGGGCCAAATAATATATCTGAATGATGGGTGCAGCTGCAGGCATCATTCAGATATCGACACTCAAAGTCCAGGAAGTCATATGACTGACTATGGGTGGGAAGTGATTAAAGTAGATATCTTCCAAAAAAATTGTGTTTGAAAGACCGCTGAACAAATACAGTGTGACTTTAAATATTGCAACAACCGTCATTTTATTCTCTCAGATATCTGCTAAAAAAAAGCACATGCCGGAATGAAAAAAAACTGGCCTCCAACCTCCCCTTATAGCCAGTCCAACACCGTAAAAAAATACCGGCCTCCAACCTCCCCTCATAACCAGTCCAACACATGCCTGAAAAAAAAATACCAGCCTCCAACCTCCCCTCATTGCCGGTCCAACACACACCTGAAAAGAAAACATCAGCCTCCAACCTCCCCACATAGCAGGTCCAACACACGCCTGAAAAAAAATACCGGCCTCCAACCTCCCCTCATAGCCAATCAAAAACACGCTTGAAAAAAAATCAGGCCTCCGACCCCCCTCATTGCCGATCCAACACACGTCTGAAAAAAAATACCAGCCTCCAACTTCCCCTTATAAAATTGATATAGTTTATACAGTTGCTTTACAAGTCATATTGTAATTAAATATTAAAAATGACCTTTGCATTCTGCAGCTGCTGTAAAATGAAATATGTCAACCTGGAGGAATTATTTACATGAACGGTATACACAGATGGTATACAGAGCATGGTATGCCCAGATAGTATACTCAGTTGGTATACACAGATGGTGTACACAGATGGTATACTCATTTTCGGTGGTAATTGTCTAGAGTGCTCACCTGAGAGCTAGAAGCTACATCAGGATGAAACAACTCCTTTTCGGTGGTAATTGTCTGGGGCGCTCACCTGAGAGCTAGACGCTACATCAGGATGTAGGGACTCCTTTTCAGTGGTAATTGTCTGCGGCGCTCACCTAAGAGCTAGAAGCTGCATCAGGATGAAGCAACTCCTTTTTGGATATTGTTTAGTGTAAAAATAAATCCAGCCTCCTCCACCCTATATAGCCGGCCAATGCCTCTCCTTCTTTGTAAGATGTAAATTAAGTGACAGTAAACTCTGGTATATTTTAAGTTTGTAGCTACATTTTGTAGTCTGGTCTGGGGAACTCACCTGAGAGCTAGAAGCTACATCAGGATGAAGCAACTCCTTTTCGGCCGTAATTGTTTTGGGCCCTCACCTGAGAGCTAGAAGCTACATCAGGATAAATCAACTCCTTTTTGGTGGTAATTGTCTGGAGCACTCTCCTGAGAGCTAGAACCTACATCAGGATGAAACGACTCCTTTTCGGTGGTAATTGTCTGGGGGTTTTACATTTTTTTTTTATTGACATATATTGATATCTGACGTTTCTCATCAGAGTTCTCCTTTTTTGTTTTCCCCTGGACTACTAGATCGACTATGGTTATTCCGTGTCCATCTGTGTCCAGTTGGACAAGAGATGTCCTGCTTGTCTTCCCCATGTATATTCACCATGGTTGTGTTTACCAATACGCACTTTTTCTGGTATTAATTATATGGGAGATGTACATGCCCATCCAGTATTTTGAAGTCGATTCTTCATGGATGAGCAGACAGGGTTGCAGGCGTCTCTGTTTGTAAGCACTTATATATGTGCATAACTATTACCATATTTTTATGTTGTAATTTCTTAGGAGTTTATGGAAGAGGGTTTTCAGTGCCTCAGGTTATTATAGCTGCAGTTTGTCACTTGTGATGAATAATGGTTTTTATTATCTCTAATTTTTCACGATTATTGGCTCTCCCTGTTATATGCAGTTTGACTTAGAGCGGAGGAGTCCGGCGAGAAGACCCCCAAGACGGAAGAAGACCCCCGGAGCAGTGCAATAAAATATTTTTTCAAAAGTGTGTGTGTTTTTGTACTTTACATTTTACACCTTAGGTGAATGGGTAGGGGTACATCGTACCCCATACTCATTCCATAGGGTGGGGGGCTGGTATCTGGGGGGCCCCCTTATTAAAGGGGGCTCCCTGTTATATGCAGTTTGACTTAGAGCTACTAGTGGAGTTACTTTATCTATTTAAATTAGGGCATGTAGATGTGTCAAATGAGTCACATATGTGATTTAATATTTATGACATGGGACATACATGCTCATGCATTTATATGAAATACATTTACCCAATGTCTTACCAACATACACATAACGACCGCATCGTACGATCCACATCTTCCTGTTTTTTTAGATCCCTATTTTTCTGGATCTGGGCGGATTTACCTCGGCATGATAAAGACATCACCTGTTAAGATCTTGTGCAGAGGTGTTTCATATACCGGCCTTCACAGCGCTAGTATCTAAATGGACTTCAATTAAAACAAAGTGCCTTGCCATTTTCTTACTTTATGATGGCACCCTGGCATTGGGATTTATATAACACATTTTACTATATTTCATTACTATTAGTATTGTTACATATATAATACCACCTTAAATGAAGTATATATTTTTGATACCATCTTTTTTCTATTAACAAAGTGCTGCTGGATTGTATGCCTGCTTTTTCCGCCATTTTCTCCCCCCCTCTTTGTACACACTATTTTACATATTATTTTCTTTCTTACTTAGTCATCTGCATATATCTAGGTTTTTGCCATGTTATAAGTCACTACACTTTAACATATTTTGAAAGGTTCCCATGTGGGTTCAGATAACAGGATTTTAGTAGATGGTATCCACACTGTTCACACAAGGAGACTTTCATGTTATCGACCATATAACACAGATTTTCAGTCAGTCCCCTTGTCTTTGTGGATTGGGTGTTTTCCGTCCATGAATATATAGAGAAAACACATTTATTTGGGTCTACCTATATCTGTAAATGTCCACATTCACGCATATATCACAATATCACATATCACAATATCATAGATATTTGAATTTAATTTTGTAACATTTGTATTTACACCTTACTATGGACTCAAATGATTATTGCAGAAATATACCGTGTTTGCATGTAGATTGCACACTGTGTATGTGCATATGCATACACACATAATTACATATGCACATTTATTTTTAATCAATATGTTTTTACACAGTTTTCTAGCAATAGTCTATTTTTCACCTTTATATGTCCCAGTTTCAAGTTTTCACTCTATTTTTCACTTCTACGTGACATAGTCCCACGTGTTTACAAATTTATTACATTGGATACTTTGAATATGTGGTATGGGACATATTCCAATGACATCTGAGTTTCAGTTGCACTATCACGGTTCTTTATCTTATTTCATTATATTATAGTAATATTCTGAATAGAACAAGTCTTTCACTTTCCCAGTCATTTATTCCTTATGACATACACATTCATTTATTTTCACCCATCCTCATTAGTTTTGTCACATTCACATTTATATCCATATATTTTTTTTTTTACACTTTTTAACATATATAGATGGATACATATGTGTATTTTCTTCCTTTTTTTTTTGCTTACATATATCATATGGACATGGAATTAATAATAGGCTATGAGTTTTTTCAGTGACACAGGTTGAAGGTTCTTTATTGAATGTTTGATGGGGCCAGGTCTGGTCTTGCATCAGAGTCAGCTGGCCGGTTCACCTACAAATTGAACTATTCATTAACCAATCAACTCAAAGTGTGCAACATCATGAAATGTATTTATTTGCCATATTTCTCCATGTGCAGTAGCGCACATGGTAGTGTGAAACGCGTTAGCTATTTTCCTGCTTTGCTGTGACCAATTTTTGTGTGATTCAACATTTTACCAATAAAGGCTTTTTGAATTTTTCTTGGAGTGCGGCCGTCCAGAGTCGTTAATTTGCATCATCATCGGCTCATTAATTTTCCCAGAAGTCTGCACTTAGATACAAGTCTGATTTGATCATCCCCTGCAACTGAAATGTCCTTTTTTGGTGGGATACACTCAACGGTTGGGGTCACACTTGAGCACACTTCGGCTCTCAGGAGGATCCGGTGTGTCTCCATTCACTGTTTCAGGTCCGATTTCATCCCTAAATGTTTGGCTGAATTCAGACCGGAAATGGACCAAAACATGCACAGGACCCCCCTGTGCAATTCCCATCGGAGACGCTGTGGAGATATGTGAACCGGCTCCATAGAGAGCCCGGCACAATCTCCTGCTATGCGAATTGGAAAAAAGGGAAATCACGTCTTAAGGGATGCAGACCCTCCCACTTGCTCTGGGCCACTTGTAGCTGCACTTCAATGGCCCAGCCCATGGATTTAAATGGGATGTACCAGTATGGCAGGAGCAAGGTCTCATTTAGCTTTATGGAATGTTGGTGCAATGGTGCAGGTAGGCCAGCGCTATATTTTAGGTCTCAGCCATCGGAGGAGGCAAATAATAACCTGTAGGGACAAGGGGTTGTTTTGGGGAACATGCGGGAATTCATACTAAAAAGTGAACAAGTTGTTTAATGGACGGCTAGTTGAATATATAGTGACATATAATATATTAGTGACAATAATTAATCATCAGTATAGAAAATACCAGGTGAAAGGGTTACAAAGCGTTGTAGTGTAAGGTACAATTAGACGAACTTACTTTTATTGGTGAGTCTCAATCATGGGTGTTTGAGGAATAAAACGTAAGGGTAATAAATGACTATATGGTTCAGTCTTCTCTTTGGCCAGCACTCAGCATTAAGTAATATCAGATTTGTCCACCAGGTGGCGAAGAAGTACGTGTAATCGTGCAGCCACTTCACATTATTATCATCCTGCAGATTTTGGTGTTCATAGAGTGGAGATAAATTGTTTAAATGTTTTTTGTACTTTTTGTGTTACCCAATAAACACCAATTCTTGTGGAAAAAAAATGCAAAATAATGTATTAGGCACTTTAGTGACATCACAAGAGAATTTCA
Organism: Lithobates sylvaticus; assembly: GCA_028564925.1. Lineage (NCBI taxonomy): Eukaryota > Metazoa > Chordata > Amphibia > Anura > Ranidae > Lithobates > Lithobates sylvaticus. Next base: position 93,132,201 of record CM053034.1, read on the forward strand.
GATATACTAGGCTACTTTTATTGCAAATAGTCATTGACAGGGCCACTGATAGAAATCATGAGGCCCCATACAGCCTACCTGATGAGGCCCCCTTCAGCTCCACCCTGGCCCCGCCAACAATAGCAGTGCTTTACCGCCTACGCACCCACCGCCCCAGTGTGAAAGGGGCCTTACTAGTAATGGTGGCGATCAGTGACTTGACAGCGGGACATGCCAATGCCATAATGTACTGCAGAGACAGTGCTACCCATGTCGCCAATACCATAACGTACTGTAGAGACAGTGCTACCCATGCCGCCAATGCCATAATGTACTGCAGACAGTGCCAGCCATGCCGCCAATGCCATATTGTGCTGCAGACACTGCCACCCATGCCGCCAATGGCATAATGCCATTGGCAGCATAGGTGGCACTGTCTCTGCAGGCAGCACATGCGTTATGGCATTAGCGCCATTGGGTGGCACTGTCCGCAGCACATTACAGCATTGGCGGCATGGATGTGTGGCACTGTCTGCAGCACATTATGGAATTGGCGGCATGGATGGGTGGCACTGTCTGCAGCACATTATGGCATTGGTGGCATGCGTGGCACTGTCTTCAGCACATTACGGCTTTGGCGGGATGGGTGGCACTGTCTGCAGCACATTACGGCATTGGCGGCATGGGTACTGCAGAGACAGTGCTACCCATGCCGCCAATGCCATAATGTACTGCAGACAGTGCCAGCCATGCCAATGCCATAATGTGCTGCAGACAGTGCCACCCATGCCAATGTGCCATGATGTATAATTGCTGCTGCAGCCTGCAGTAGTAGTAGATCTTGAAGCCCCCCCAAGCAAGCATACACCTCACCTTTGTAATTGTTAGCTTAGCTGCCAGTCACTTCCTCCCTGTTCTTGCTGCTGCCTGGAATTCACAGAGACAGAGTAATAATTTTGTTAGGAATCGGATGCCTGGCTCAGCTGCCGCTGCAGATGTAGTCTCTCTCCTCTCTTCTACTTCTTCCTCTCACGCGGAGAGAGAGGAATCACTCCACGATATAATATATAGGATGCGATCGATGGCCGGCACTTGTGCTTGTGCCAGCATGAGGAGCGGGCGCGGAGGAGGTATTCTTCCACGCCCGAAATACAAAAAATAGTCCCTCCCCTGCCGCCATCGAAACCAAACACAGGCCTTTTAAAAAAAAAAAAAAAAAAAATTAAAAATGGTTGTGTGGGGCGTGGTTCTGGTTGCAGAAGACAGACTGCTGGTCGGTGGTCGGATGGTATGTGGAGACTGGAATTTTTTTTATTTTTTTTACATTCCATTACAGCAAGTTGCCCGGGCCCCCCGCTGGTCGGGCCTGGTACAGCAGGGCCAGTTGTACTGGCCTATCAGTGGCCCTGGTCATTGAAGTCAAATGTGATATCAGGAGAAATCTTTTGGCTCTGCCTACATTTTTTACATTATTAACCGCTTCCCGACCCCTCACGCAGATATACTGAGGCAGAAGGGCACGTACAGGCAGATTAACGTACCTGTACGTTGCCCTTTAAGAGGCGGCCGGTGGCCGCAAGCTCCGTGAGTTGGGTCACGGGTCCTGCGGACTCGATCGCCGCAGGGATACCCGCGATCACCTCACGGGGAGGAAGAACGGGAAGATGCTAATGTAAACAAGCATCTCCCCGTTCTGCCTAGTGACAGTGTCACTGATCTCTGCTCCCTGTGATCGGAGCAGAGATCAGTGACATGTCACACACAGCCATGCCCCCCCAGTTAGAAATACACCCCTAGGACACACTTAACCCCTACACTGCCAGTGTCATTTACACAGGAATCAGTGCACCGATTGCTGTATAAATGACAATGGTCCCAGAAATGTGTCAAAAATGTCCGATGTGTCCGCCATAATGTCGCAGTCACAATAAAAATCGCTGATCGCCGTCATTAAAAAAATTAATAAAAATGCCATAAAACTATACCTTATTTTGTAAATGCTATAACTTTTGCGCAAACCAATCAATAATCGCTTATTGCGCTTTTTTTTACCAAAAATATGTAGAAGAATACGTATCAGCCTAAACTGAGGAAATGTTTTTTTTATATTTTTGGGGGATATTTATTATAGCAAAAAGTAAAACATAATGTGTTTTTTTCAAACTTGTCGCTCTTTTTTTGTTTATAGCGCAACAAATAACCACAGGGGTGATCAAATACCACCAAAAGAAAGCTCTATTTGTGGGGGAAAAAAAATTTAATTTTGTTTGGGAGCCACGTCGCACGACCGCGCAATTGTCAGTTAAAGCGACGCAGTGCCAAATCGCAAAAAGAGGTCTGGTCAGGAAGGGGATAAACTCTTCCGGGGCTGAAGCGGTTAATGACAAATTAATATAAAAAGAAGGGTCCCCTAGGTGCCTTTAAGAACAGCATTGGCTGAAATATTCACCTTCTCTCTGGCATTGTCCTTGGTAGTAATTATTTTATTCCACTAGATGTCCTCAGTCTTCCAGGTTGAATGACTCCCACTCTCCCAGCGTACTTCAGTCCAGAAGACTGAGGACATACATTGAGTACAGGGTGTCATGGACTCTTATGCCTGGTTCATACCTATGCAGGTTGCAGTTAGCATATTCCATGTACAGTTTGCTTTTATCAATACATGTTTTTGATCCATTGAAATCTTTGGAACCAAAAACCAGAAAAAAGTCCCAGGCAATTTCCATAAAATGCACAGATGTGAACGACCCATAGGAAACCATGTTAAATGGACTGTAGTGCGTTTCTGCAAAACTGAAAATGCATTAAAAAAATGCATAGGTGTGAACCAGGTCTTAGTGTAATGATGCAGAAAGCGCCACTGCTCTTTCCATTATTGAGGACTGCCCACGGCTAGAGAAGGAAGTGAGGAAGAAAACCCGGCTTGTCATGTGACCAGCCTAAAGAGACACACGGAAAAGGTAAGCGTTGGAAAAAAAATACTGGCCTCCAACCTCCCCTTTTTGCCGGTCCAACGCTCGCCTGAAAAAAAAATACCGGCCTCCAACCTCGCCTTTTTGCCGGTCCAACGCTTGCCTGAAAAAAAATACCGGCCTCCAACCTCCTTATAAAATTGATATAGTTTATACAGTTGCTTCACAAGTCATATTGTAATTGAATGTTAATAAAAATGACCTTTGCATTGTGCAGCTGCTGTAAAATGAAATATGTCAACCTGGAGGAGTTATGTACACGAATGATATACACAAATGGTATACAGAGATGGTATACAGAGATGGTATGCACAGATGGGATACACAGATGGTGTACTCATTTTCAATGGTAATTGTCTAGAGTGCTCACCTGAGAGCTAGAAGCTACATAAGGATGAAGCGACTCCTTTTTCGTCGGTAATTGTCTGTTGCGCTCACATGAGAGCTAGAAGCTACATCAGGATTAGGGATGAGCCGAACACCCCCGAGTTCGGTTCGCACCAGAACCTGCGAACGGACCGAAAGATATTGTGTAAAAAAAATCTGGCCTCCTCCACCCTTATAATGCCAATGCCTCTCCTTTGTAAGATGTAAATAAAGTGACAGTAAACTCTGGTATATTTTAAGTTTGTAGCTACATTTTGAAGTCTGGTCTGGGGCGCTCACCTGAGAGCTAGAAGCTACATGAGGATGAAGTGACTCCTTTTCAGCGGTAATTGTCTGGGGCACTCACCTTAGAGCTAGAAGCTAAATCAGGATGAAGCAACTCCTTTTCTGTGGTAATTGTCTGGAAAGCTCACCTGAGAGCTAGAAGCTACATCAGGATGAAGCGACTCCTTTTCAGCAGTAATTGTCTGGGGCGCTCACCTGAGAGCTAGAAGCTACATCAGGATTAGGGATGAGCCAAACACCCCGGGTTCGGTTCGCACCAGAACCTGCGAATGGACCGAATGTTTGCGCGAACGTTAGAACCCTATTAGTTACAGTAGTAGCATTTTGTAGGCGTGGTGGCGGAACAACCTCCAACACTACTGCACCTTGTCCTGCATCCTTCCCAGCTGCCAAAAGAGTGACCCAATGGGCCATGAAATACAGGTAATGTCCCTGTCCATGCCTGCTGGACCATGAGTCAGCGGTAATATGCACCTTACCACTGACCGCCCTGTCCAGCGAGGCATGGACATTGCCTTTCACATGCCGGTAGAGAGCCGGAATCGCCTTCCGTGAGAAAAAGTGGCGTTTGGGAACCTGCCACTGAGGAACCGCACATTGAACAAACTCACGGAAGGGGGCCGAGTCAACCAACTGAAAAGGCAGCAGTTGAAGTGCTAGCAATTTAGCCAAGCTAGCATTTAACCGCTGGGCATGTGGATGGCTGGGAGTAAACTTCTTTCGATGGTCCAGCAGCTGGGGCAGGGAAATTTGCCTGGTACAATCGGACATCGGTGTACTGCTAGCAGAGTGCCCACAAGTACTTGGCTGTGACACACCTAATTCTACACCTTCATTCCTCTCAGTGCAGCTTTCAGAGAGGACTGAAGGTATAGTGGGGTTGGAGATCCCAGCTGATGAGGAGCAAGGAGAGGTCCGCTTTGTTCTTTGGTGTGGGTCTTTAATGTGGGCTTGCCAACGAGCTGCATGGCAGGTCAACATATGTCTGGTCATGCTTGTGGTGCCCAAGTGGCTGATGTTTTGGCCACGCGAGATACGCTTGAGACATATGTTGCAAATAGCAGGGGTGTGATCTGATGCACTCGTCTCAAAAAAGGCCCACACCAAAGACCTTTTGTAATAACGTGCAGAGGCAGCGCCCTGCACAGGCGGAGCTCTACCGTGTGATTCAGTTGGTGTGCTGGCTTCAAGCTGGCCCCCGGAGGGCATCCTGCCTCATTGGAGATGTGCCGCCTCCTCCTCTCTCCGTTCAGGCACCCACGTGGAGTCAGTGACCTCATCATCCCCTCCCTCTTTACCACTGGAGCAAACCTGGCAGTAAGCTGCAGCTGGTGGAACATGACTGCCAGATTGCTGTCCTTGAGCATCCCCTCTCTGCGCTCACGCTACTGCCTTCCTCTAGCTGGGTATCATCATCGGAGCCTTCAAAACGCTGGGCATCCTCCTGAAGCATGTACCCAACACTGTGCTCAAACAGTTCGGGGGACTCCTCAGGAGGACATGGTGGGTCTAGGGGAGGGGTGCCTGATGACATTGAGTACGCGTTGGCAGCTGCTTTGCCAGTACCCTGAGCCTGGGTGAGAAAGGATGAGGAGGGCTTGGTCATCCACTCAACCAAGCCTTCGGCATGATGCGGCTCAACATGTCCAGCTGCCGAAAATAAGGACAAGCGTGTCCCATGGCCCCGTGCTGATGACAATGCACCACGTCCACGACCAGCACTCTTGTCTCTAGACAGAGCCCGCTTGCCCTGTTTTCTTGGCTCGTGACTTTCTGCCTCTCCTTGTTGGTCTTCCAGACATTGTAATGGGTAGTGTATATTGTGCTGGAGTCACACAGCACACACACTAACTCCTGCAGATGGCTGCCTTAGATGACAACAGGCCAGAAGGGCAGATAGAGGGTAAGGTGGTTTAGTGTGCTGTCTTATAGTCACAGAGCACACACACTAACTCCTGCAGACGGCTGGCTGGCTGGCTGCCTTAGATGACAACAGGCCAGAAGGGCAGATACAGGGTAAGGTGGTTTAGTGTGCTGTGTTTTAGTCACAGAGCATACACACTAACTCCTGCAGATGGCTGGCTGGCTGCCTTAGATGACAACAGGCCAGAAGGGCAGATACAGGGTAAGGTAGTTTAGTGTGCTGTGTTTTAGTCACAGAGCACACACACTAATTCCTGCAGATGGCTGGCTGGCTGGCTGGCTGCCTTAGATGACAACAGGCCAGAAGGGCAGATACAGGGTAAGGTGGTTTAGTGTGCTGTCTTATAGTCACAGAGCGCACACACACACACACACTAACTCCTGCAGATGGCTGGCTGCCTTAGATGACAACAGGCCAGAAGGGCAGATACAGGGTAAGGTGGTTTAGTGTGCTGTCTTATAGTCACAGAGCACACACACACACACACACACACACACAAACACACACCTGCAGATGGCTGGCTGGCTGGCTGGCTGGCTGGCTGGCTGGCTGCCTTCCTTAGATGACAACAGGCCAGAAGGGCAGATACAGGGTAAAGTGGTTTAGTGTGCTGTCCTATAGTCACAGAGCACACACACAAAAAAAAAAGCGCATGACGCTCCTAAAAGCAGCTGTAAAAACGCTCCATGTGCATGGGGCCTTAGTTTTGCACTCCACAAATCTGGGCTTTATAGAAGAGTGGCAAGAAGGAAGCCATTGTTGAAATAAAGCCATAAGGAGTCCTATTTGCAGTTTGTGAAAAGCCATGTAGAGGACACAGCAAACATGTGGAAGAATGTGCTCTGGTCAGATGGGACCAAAATTTAACTTTTAGGCTCAAAAGCAAAATGCTATTTGTGGCAGAAAACAAACACTGCACATCACACATGAACAAAACACTGTCCTGCAAGCGCACTGCCCGAGTGTGAAAGCACTCACGCAAAGGAATGCGAGGCAGGTTTCAGGCGCCATTTCTAGCGCTAAAACACCTGAAAACTGACTTGGTGTGAAAGGGGTCTTAGAAGAACACCTGTTATGCCGCCAACACACGATCGTAATTCTCGTCGGAAAAAGCTCTGACGGTTTTCTTGATGGAATTCCACTCAAACTGTCTTGCCTACACGCGGTCACACCAAATTCCGACCGTCAAGAACGCGGTGACGTACAACATTACAACGAGCCGAGTTCAATGCTTCTGAGCATGCGTCAAATTGTTTCCGAGCATGCGTAGGAATTTTGCGCGTCAGAATTGCTAGACGATCGGAATTTCCGATAGAAACCTTTTCCGTCAGAAAAATTGAGAACATGCTCTCAATTCTTTGCTGTCGGAAGTTCGGCCAGCAAAATTCCGATGGAGCCTACACACGGTCGCATTTTCCGATGAAAAGCTCTCATCGTTCTTTTTCTGGCCGGAATTCGGATCGTGTGTATGCGGCATCAGAGTCTGCAAAAGACTTGTGACTGGGGCAGAGGTTCACCTTGCAACAGGATAACTACCCTAAACATACAGTTAGAGCTACAACGGAATGGTTTAGATCAGGGGTGCCCAACCTTTTGAAGAGCGAGGGCGACTTAAGCAACTTGGTACCCGGTCCCGGGCCACTTAAGCGACTTGGTAACCGGTCAGGGGCCACAATGAATGGAGCGGGAAGATGACAGGCCCATGTCCACTCTGCATATGCAGAGCAGGCACAGGTGCAGTACACCTGTGGCTATACTGTGGGTTAGCTGCACTTTACCATAGACTTACAGTATATTGTATCTTGCAGATGTATTGCACTTTCTGAAAGCGCACCAAACCCGCAGGTAATAACATAAGTCTGTGGCTCAGTGCAGGTAACCCACAGGTGCACCTGGGGATCAGTTTGAAAGCAGCCGGTAACCACTGCAGAACAGATATGCCCAAATATACGCTGTGATTTTAGTAATAAAAACTTACCTTTAATAACAGTCTTCCATTCAGGTATCGCAGGCTGTTACTGTCCCAAGCAGAGCGCATTTGGTATCACTCCATCTGTGACAGGAGCCGGCTCTATACAGGCAGCATTGGCTTATGCGGCTCTTATCCGCAGCCGCTTGCTTCCTCTACCGCCGGCTTCATTCACAACACTGATGCTCTGAGATGGCAACCTGCGATCTGTGCTTGCCATCCCATTATTCGGAGGTCACGGGCCACAGAGGGCTCCGCGGTCCACATGTGGCCCCCGGGCCACTGGTTGGGCACCCCTGGTTTAGATCAACGCATATTCATGTTTTAGAATGTCCCAATCAAAGTCCAAACCTAAATCCAATTGAGAATCTGTGGCAGGATTTGACCATTGCTGTTCACAGAAGCTCTCCATCTAATCTGACAGAGCTTGAGCTATTTTGCAAAGAAGAATGGGCACTCTAGATGTGCAAAGCTGGTAGAGACATCCATAAAAAGACTTGCAGCTGTAATTGCAGTACAAAGTGGTTCTACAAAGTATTGACAATACATGTCACACTTTCCAGATATTTGTAAAAAATTTTGAAAACCATTTATCATTTTCCTTCCACTTTACAATGACGTGTCACTTTGTGTTGGTCTATCACATAAAATCCCAATAAAATACATTTACTTTTTTGGTTGTAACATGACAAAATGTGGAACATTTTAAAGGGGTATGAATACTTTTTCAAGGCACTGTACTTCAAGCCTTGACTGTCATCAGCACATGCGCACTGACACAAACTGAAGCAACGACATGTATGTGTCTTTGCTTCAGTGAGTGTGCCGTTACCACGCTCATGTTTGGGAGTGACGTCATTGCGACTCCGACCAATCACAGCACCGGAGCCATGATACCCGGAAGTAACCGCCGGGAGTGATGTCGCTGGTCAGTGCTGTGTACAGGCACCGCAGCGAGGGCTTCGATCTCAGGGGAGTATGACATAATGAGCTAGTATGCTATGCATACTAGCTCATTATGCCTTTGTCTTGCAAGTGTTAGTTTTTTGGGTGGGTTTACAACCACTTTAACCTCTAGGCTCTCTATGCAGAGACCGTTTAACCACACAACGTGAGACCACTTTGAAAAGGGCACTAAAAAAAGGGCAGCCCGGTTGGGTGAGGGAGATGGAAGACTTCCCTAAAAAGCATCTGAGAAAGGGATACGAGACTGCCCTGAAAAGGGCAGCCTGGGAGGGGGTGTGGGGTGAGGAAGGGGTGGAAGATGGAAGAGTGCCCTGAAAAGGGCAGCCTAGGTGGGGAGATGCACGACTATCCTGAAAAGGGCAGACTGGGAGGGGTGGGGATGTGAGAACTGCCCTGAAAAGGGCAGCCTGGGAAGAGGTAAGGGGGATGAAAGAGCTCAGCTCTCCCCTCTGACATTACACCTGGATTAGTACACCATGGAGCAACCCCTCACAGCCACTAGCTATTACGACCCAGACAAGGAACCATGGAGCTTACACAGCTCCACCAGACACCTCCTCCTCTTGGCTCAGTCAGGCAGTGAATGAAGGGATAACTGGCTGCGCTTCCCAATCCAGGCAGCAGTGGTGATGTCATCCTTCTGCGCACCAAAGCCAGATGACAGGCTGCAGTGATGACGTCAAATCTCCACGAGCCAAAGCTCAGTTCCGGATTGAGCGATGGATGTGGCATAATCAGTGTACAAAGCAGAGACACACAATTGCCTATGCAATTTCTGCAATAAATAAACAGTGTTGAAATAACTCCATGTGGCAATTCCTCTCAATTTTCAGGTAAAATTATTTGGCCCGGCCTACATGCAGGCTTCAACTGTAGTATTGCACATTTTGTATTTTATTAATGTGGGTGCAATTATTACATTTTTTAGTAAAGGTGGTCTGTGCCTTTAAGGCATCCCATTTATTTTGCATCTCAAAACCTAGGTGTCCTAAACTTTCCCTATTCTATTGAAAACTATAATAGAAAATTTGAGTGTAGATGCACTTTAAAGCAGGGTGTAACTAGGCTTGTTTAAAACCCAAGGCACCCTTGGGAGAGCAATGATGCAGTGCATGTGACCCAATTGTGCCAACAGTGGGAGAAGTTTAAAGGAGTATGGTAACAAAACCTGTGTCAATAGGGAGAAACAGGCAGCCTTCCTATACTGGGCCCATGCCCCATTGTGTTTGAGGGGGAAGGATCAATGTCTGGGTTCCCTCACAGGTGGGCCTCTGCCTTAGACCTGTACAGCACCCATTGGCGATGCACATGCTGCATCAGGAGCAATGCCAGTTTGTCGAGTGCAGTGCAATGACAGCATAACAGCCCAGCCCCATTCCCATCTTCTTGTAGTGTCCAGGTAGAGTCTCAGCAGCACAAAACAAGAGGGCACTGATCAAGAAAACCAACACCCTCTGCAGCAGTGGCCTAGTGCAGTTTGTCTTTAAAGGAAGAGATCACTGTTCTCACTAAGAACTATCATTTCTTTACCATCATCCATCTCCCATGCATCCATCATGTAAAAAACACTAGCAAAAAAACAATTACATGGTGGGAGGGGTTTTAGGAGGGAGTGTTAAAGCGTGGAGTGGCTTTGGCAGTGTCCAGTCACCTGAAGGTGCAACATATAACCCTTCCTTTATGATTAAGGACCTATGTCCTATACCAAATAAAAAAAAGAACAGCTCTATGCAGTCTCTTGCATTGCAATATCACATACGGAGCAAAAGGAGGGATTACTGTCCTGCAGAACCCCCCTTAGACATGTCAATCTCTGAATACCATTGAGCGACAGCAGTTCAGGATATACTCATAGTCCCAAAGTCCTGATCCTTGCAATAAGTGACCACTTGACTAGAATTGTAAGGGTAGTGTGCAGCTGCTCCTTTTAAGCCTTTTCGGTGAAGCCTGAGCAGAAAGGCTGTATGCATCCATACCACAGATATTAAGCAGAGCAGACTCTACAACACAGTATTCAGGGTAGAAACCTTGTATAAAACACGGCAGACATGGGAGCAGCAGAAGCCGCAGCCCTCACTGCCCTTGGCAAAAGCAAGATTTGGCGGTGGGTTGCAACTCTCCTACCTCTTGTGGGAGTGTGCAACTCACTCTGTCAACATACAGGGCAGGATTGCCCTACAATAAAATATTTACTAAAATCTTCTTTCTGCCATTCAGTGTCTCGAAGATGCCCTAAAAGTACAGTGAACCAGCAGTAAAACTTCTAAGGGAAATTCTGGAGTCTCCTTACACCCCGAACATATTACCTCCAGCGCAATAAAATTAACAGGCATTAAAGGGTGAGGTTCAGAAGGATGCTACTTGCCACACATTTACTCCATCTGGAGTCGAGGGTCTTAAGTTCTGTAATGAGGACATGGAGACAAACAAGCAGGCTGGCCAATTACATGTGCTTCACCAGCGCAAAAACCTCATAGGCTGACCAAATGAACATTGAGTAGTCGCAGCAGTGGGGGACACCTCCTGGGTTTAAATCTATGTTTGATGGAAACAGAGGAGTGACGATAGAAAAAAAAGACGAAGTGGGCTGTCTTTTCTTTTTCGCTGCACCTAACATCCTACACCCGCAGATGCCAATATATCCATCTGGAGATGATCTAAAAGCACAGCTGTGTCCTCCAATAAACAAAAGATAAATATCTATTGAGATTGCTAGAATAATTTATCTGTCATTTCCTGTGTGCCTAAAGCATAAAAAATCTTTAAATTTTTATATTTAGTTTGAAATACATTTTACTTTGCCTAGGAATAAAAATAGCTAGCTATTCTGCAGAGAAAAGGCAGATTAAAAAAGTAGGGGTAGGTAAAAATAGGATTTTCTGTATCTGTAAAATCCTTTTCTTGGAGTACATCACGAGACACAATCAGGCTAATATTCATTACCTACTGGGCTATACTCCATCTCCAGGTGAATGGACACTGGTATAGACCTAAGGTCTTCAGACAGGAAGTGATCCCCTATATAACCCCTACCATACTGGAAGTTTTTTTACCAGTGTCTGCAAGGTGGATGGCACGGTTTGTTTGAGCTCTCTGAGCTCCAGGTCTCTAGTCCCACAAACAGTTCTTTTTTTTTTTTTAACTTTATGTCTTTATTTCAAAAAATTTTTTACAAATACAATTTATACACAATCTCATTCATCTCTCTTACAAAGATCATGTTAAGCAAAAAATCATTAAACGTGTTTGGTTGAGATCTAGCTCATTCATACCACCTTGCTTTCACCCCCCACCACTCACATCCATCCTCTCACTCTCTGCCAGTATCGGTTCATCCACTTAGTTCTTTTTAAACTAATTTGGTTTGGTTGGCACTATCTAGGGCATTCTCATGTTCCTTTCTCAATCCATGGATTCCATAATAAATGGAATTTAGCAAGGCTCTCTCGTTTTATATATGTAGTTCTCTCCTTCATGATCACTCTATCCATATTTTGCTCCCACTCATCGACTGACGGAGGGGTAGAGGACTGCCATCTCCGAGCAATTAGCAACCTGGTCTGAAAAAGACAGCGCAAAACCGCAATCTGAACTTCCCCAGGCTTGCCCCCTCCCTCTCCTCCCCCAAGAACACATTGGATAGGGTCTAGCTCGAGATGGGTATTGAATATCTGGGAGACCTTGTCCACCACTTCTTTCCAATATCCATATAATTTTGGACATCTCCAGAACATGTGGACAAGATCTCCCCCCAGTCTCCCACATCTAGGGCATTTATCATCTTGCCTACGACCAAACCTAAAGAGCTTGTTTGGAGTGTAATAAGCACGGTATAGTAGAAAGAGATGTGACATCTTCTGAGGGGGGGAGAGTGAGACCATTGGGGCAAGTTCAAGTATCCTTTCCCATTGAGAGGCTGAGATGAGTCCCACGTCTCTCTCCCACTTTACTTTGTATGGACATAGTTGTGTACCTTCCCTGTTCCCCTTATATAGATGTAAATATAGGTTGGATATCATCCCCTTACGGGATCCTGTCCCTGCCACACTCTGTAATACCTGCATATTAGTCCACTCTGGTGGTTCACCTTTAAACTGTACAGCCAGGGCATGTCTCACCTGCAGGTATCTAAAGAAAGACTTCCTGGGGAGAGAAAAATGTTCTCTGAGGTCCTGGAAACTTCTAATCATGCCCTCATGATAGATCTGAGCAATATATTTTAAACCCCTTCTCTCCCACTCTCTGACCGTCCCCATCTTTTGAATTTCGCGCAAATTAACATTCTCCCATAACGGGGAAAAAACTGTAAACCCTCCATATCCCATCATTTTTTTTGCAGTACCCCAAACTTTAGCCATCAAGTCCTGGGTAGGGAGCCCCTTCTGGAAGGCCCCTGCCTCCAGAATCTCCATCAAAGACTTATGTGGGGATTTATAGAGAAGGATCTTCCACTCTGGCCCCTCTTTCTCAACCTCGCATCCCCCGATATGTTGCAGCTGAGCCGCTAAAAAATATCTAAAAGGATGCGGCAGGGCAACTCCTCCTGACCCAATTGGAAGTTGTAATGTTTTAAGACTAATCCGGGAGGTCCCCCCTTTCCAAACTAATTCTCTAAATATGGTGTCCACCCTGTTAAACCACTTTTTATAAATCCATATTGGAGAGTTGTGAAGAATATATAAAAGTTGTGGCATAAGCACCATCTTTATTAAATTACACCGACCTGCTGCAGATAGGGGGAGTTTTTTCCAAATTTGGGTTTTCCCTTTAAATTTGTTCAAAAGTGGAACCAGATTTTCTATAACAAATTGTTTAGGGTCTCTTGAGATGTTAATACCCAAATATTTGATTTGGTGAACGATTTGGAGTTGGATTGCCTCGTGTGGAAGGGGGAGGACTATAGGGTCTATGGGAAGTAGATGTGATTTGTCCCAGTTGATTCTCAGTCCTGACAGGAGGCCAAAGTCCTTAATTTTGCCCATGGTCTCGCGTAGTGATTCCTGAGTGTCGTTAAGCAGTAAAAGAAGATCATCTGCATAGAGAATCACTTTTTCCTCTGAGTCTCCTCGTTTAAACCCTTTTATTTCTGGGGATGATCTCAGGGAACAAACAGTTCTTAAATGAATCAAGGGATTGACCGATTGGATCCATTTGACAGAGGCTTTATATGCTTAGATAAATAGTACCCGAGCCTTGAAAAGAAGACACAAGATATTGCAAGGTTTTGCCTGTAATGCGGCCTCAAGACCCTGCGAAGTGGAATCCTGGACACTACAGCGCTAAGCCATTCCTGCAGGGTGCTGTACAGGTCCAAGATAGTGGACCCTAGACATGAAAAGGGTACCCAGTCCTTCAAGGTCCTCAAGTGGCAGGAACACGCCGTGAAGGGTGGAGATTGGGCTCTTAGTTTCTAAGCTGCCCTGCCCCTGGACGGGTAAGTGAAACCTCTTTACTTATTATGGGGTGTTCCAGTGATTGCAACAATCAGTCAAGCTAGCTAGAGGCTGGAAACCTGTGTGTGGTGACCATACGGGGGAATTTTAGGCTAGTTGTGGGTGTTTGCAAAGTGTACCTTTTTTTGCTTGTCTGGCTGTTTTTTTTTTTTTTACCCGTATGATGGCGCACGACGGTGCACCATTTCACCCTGGTTCACCAGGGTGTACGTGCGTTCGCTAGAGTGCCGCTATGCTCAGTTAACAGTTTGTTTAGCAGCCATGGCGCACGTGGCTTTGCTGGACATGCGCTGTAGCCTCTTATCTGGGCGCACAAGGATTCACGTCATATGCGACTACAGCCATGCCCGTTCGCAGGTACTGCGCACGCACGTAAAGAACGTTCCGGCACACACCCAGCTTATTTAAGCTGTGTAGGCCAAGCACGCAGTGCTTCCAGAAGGCAGCTGTGGGACACAGATCAGGCTCTGAACAGACACTTGCAGTGGTTCATTCTTCCTTTCCCGGGTCACGTGAGTCACAAAGTGTTGCTTGGCAGGCTAAAGGTGCTTAGCAGGATTTTTACATAGGGGCTTGGAGAGCCCTATTAAAGGGTCTCCCTTCTGAGGTGTTTTAATACTACACCCAAATACTCTTTGTGGCTGGTAAATGTCTTAAAAAAAAAAAAAAAATAAAAGAAGAAGAGAAGCGGGACTAAACACTACAGAGAAGGGAACACCAATGTAGTCAGTAGTTCCTGACGAACCTAGTCTTATTCCTAGTGTTGAATCCCCTGAAAGACCAGAGGCTTCTGGGCAATATGAGCCTCTGCTCCTATCTGGTATTGTTCCTACAATCAATGCTGCTGCTTCCCCCTTTATCACCAAGGATGAACTGTCCTCGGCCCTAGCCAGTTGGAGCACAGGATTGCTGGCATGATTGCCTCCGTCCCCAAGGGTAGCCAGAAGCGTGACAGATCCCCCTCCTGGAGCCTCCTAGTCTGCAGTAAGAATGGGTTGAGGATGGGGAAGAGCTTAAAGCTCAGGACTCTGGAGGGCCCGGCGTACGAGTCTGCTTCTGAGAAATCTGGACAAGATATCCAGTTGGTCTGCCTCTCAGTCACAGAGGCTTTTGATCCCGACTCTGATCAAAATGGTCCGTTCTGTCTTTAAGTTGCCTCTTGTAGAGGTGACTGAGCCCCCCTAGTCCTCTTTGAGACCCCCGAGGCCTCTTCAGGCCGCACAGGCTTTCCCTCTACACCCCCTGCTGGAACAGGCGGTGTATGCTGATAGGAACAAAAATCCTGTCAGGATGTTCCCAAAGAGGTTTTTCCTTTTATATCCAATGGATGAAAAGTTCATTAACAGCTTCCCAACCAGCACACAACAATGTATGTTGACAGAATGGCACGGACAGGTGAAAAAGCATACAGGTACGTCCCCTTTAAGATTGCCGCCATCCATCGTGCGCGCCGGTCGGGATACCCGTGATTGTTTTACGGGATGGCTGAACGGGGAGATGTGGAAGTAAACAGCATCTCCCCGTTCTGCCTAGCAACTAGTGACACCGATCTCTGCTCCCTGTGATTGGAGCAGAGATCAGTGTTCCCGAAATCACAGCCACGCCCCCACCCCCCCAAAGTTAGTAACACGCCCCTAGGAACACTTAACCCCTACACTGCCACCTAGTGGTTAACCCCTTCACTGCCAGTGTCATTTACACAGGAATCAGTGCATTTAAATAGCACTGATTGCTGTATAAATGACAATGGTCCTAAAAATGTGTCAAAAATGTCCGCAGTCACAATAGAAATCTCTGATCACCGCCATTACTATTAAAAATTTTTTTTTTTTATAACAATGCTATAAAACTATGCCCTATTTTGTAAACGCTATAACTTCTGCGCAAACCAATCAATAATCGCTTATTGTGATTTTGAAGAATACGTATCGGCCTAAACTGAGGAAAAAAAAATGTTTTTTTTAATATATTTTTGGGGGATATTATAGCGTTTATAGCGCAAAAAATAAAAACCGCAGGGGCGATCAAATACCACCAAAAGAAAGCTCTATTTGTAGGAAAAAAAGGACATCAATTTTGTTTGGGAGCCACGTCGCCCGACCGTGCAATTGTCAGTTAAAGCGACAGTGCCGAATCGCAAAAAAGTGGTCTGGTCTTAAGCCAGCAAAATGGTCCAGTCTGAAAGTGGTTAAAAAAATGGAGCATGCCAGCAGTAAATGCAGCAGTCTCTTCCTTAAACAAGAACATAACTTGTCTGGTAGATAACGCACAGGCTTTGAAAGACCCTGTTGACAATAAATTGGAATCATTATTAAAGGCTTCCTTTTCTTTGGCCAGTTGAGCTATTCAGCCAGCTGTTGCAGCAATTGGTATCTGCCAGTCCCATAAAGGATCAGGTCAAATGGCCTGCGAGGCCTAACCAGGAGGATGATATGCCTTAAAAGAAGACGGATATTTCTCTAGCGCTGCGTTTTGCTATTGACGCCTTAAATAGGAAGTAAACCCCGGATGATTTTTATTATTTTTTCAATTTCCAAATACCATAGCTCATCACAAAGTATAATACATAAAAAATCGGCCTATAATACATAAAAGGTCTGTAAATACCTAATTTAGAGTCTTTATAATATCTCCATTTCCGAGTATTGGCTGCGCCATTGCTTCGACTGTTTTCTGAATCTTTTCTGGACGTCTATTCCGCCCTTACTACGTTTCCCTTTGGAAATCTCTTGCATGCGCTGTAACCAAGCCTCCATCTCTATCTTGGGGAGTAGCAGGAAGGTGACGATCAAAGCAGCATCGCGAGACTTCCCTGTGTGCCGTTCTGAGGGGAAGCTCGTCCATACAAATGTCCTGGCATGCAGGGGAGATGGAAATTGCACACTTTATGTGCCGTTAATGAAAATACCTACTGCGCAATAGCGCATGACATCACTTTTGATTGCAGGATGATTTCCATAGAAACGAAAACAGTGGAGTACACTTTCACAGACAGCGATCAGCTGCCTGTGCTATCTACATTACTAAGAGAGAAAGTTGTCTTGGAGGGTTTACAACCACTTTAACCACTTTACGACCAGCGCACGATGATGTACCTCCCTTTTTTGTAGAGGGATAACTCGGTAACGGCAGCAGCTGCTGCCACAAACGAGATATCCATCTCTTCAGGCGCTGGTCGTATTTACGATAATGGTGGTCTCTGCGGCGGATTCGCTGCTTCTAGCAAAAGAAAACTTGTTTTAAACATGTAAACACCTAAAATCCAAAACGAGGCTGGTCTTAAAGTGGTTAAAGGTTCAATACAGCAGGTTTCTTGTTTGGCGCTCTCATCTGTACATATGCACAGATTCTTGTGGCTTAAGAACTAGTCAGCCAAGCTTCCTTGTAAAAAAAAAAGTTATTGGCAGGTTTCCCTTTTCATGGGGAACGTTTATTTGGTGATCATTTGGACAAATATATCCAAAAGATTTCCGGGAGGGAAGAGTTCTCTACTTCCTGTGAAGAAAAGCACCAGATGTCCCTCGTTTAAAACCTCAGGCACTGCTTCCTCCAACGTATAAGCGCCAAGACGGTTCTGCCACCAACAGGGCACTAGGGCCAGGGGCAAGCCGCTGGGCCAGAAAAAGCCCTAGGTCCAAGATAATTCTAAACCCAGCACCAAGCCCTCCTTTTGAGGGGACGCCCCCACTACATCGAGTGGGGGGAGGCTGCTTCACTTTGCAGACATTTGGAGAATAAATCAGGATGAGTGGGTCACCTCAATTATATCTCGCGGATACAAGCTGGAGTTGCGGGGGGCTCCCCCTCAGAGGTTTTTAAGATCCAGCGTTCCCTCGGATCCTCCAAAAAGAAAAAAAACGTATTGCTTCAGGCACTACATCATCTAGTACATCAAGGAGTAATGGTAGAGGTATCCAAAAGGGGCACAGGATTTTACTCACCTGTTCACGGTTCAGAAACCAAATGGGGACCACAAGGCCCATTTTGGACACAAGATCCCTGAACAAGCATCTACTGATACAGTCCTTTTGGATGGAGTCTGTCCGCTCAGTAGTAGCCTCACTCTAGAGGGGAGACTTTTCAGCCTCCATCGATATAATAGACGCGTATTTACACATACCTATCTTTCAGCATCATCAGAGGTTCCATGTTTTGCAGTAGAGGAACATCATTTTCAGTTTGTTGCTCTACCCTTCGGGCTGGCTACAGCTCCCTGGGTGTTCACAAAGGTTCTAGCACCAGTACTGGGTCTTTTAAGGGCCCAAGGGATCCTAAGTGCTCGGGCATCTGGATGACCTCCTACTCAGAGATCACTCATTACAGGCTCTAGAACAGAGCATAATATGCACAGTGCAGTATTTGAAAAGCTTAGACTGAGTCATAAATACCAAAAAGTCAGCCTTGAAACCAGCTCAAAGTCTAAAGTATTTAGATCTGATCCTAGATACGGTTCAAGCAAGACTATTCTTACCACCTCTAAGGATCAGTGCCCTGAAGGTTCAGGTGCATCAGATAAGGGGCATCAGACAAACCTCCATTATGCTCTGTATGCATCTTCTAGGGAGGATGGTATCCTCTGAGGCAGTGCCCTATGCCCAGTTCCATTCCAGGCCTTTACAACAAGACATCTTGTTGGCCTGGATCAGAAAAGCAAAAGCCCTGGATTATCCAATGTGCTTATCTCCTCGGGCACGCTTAAGCCAAAACTGGTAGTTGCAGGATCAGAACCTGTAAAAAGGGAAAATCCTTTCTCCCTGTAACTTGGAGTGTACTGACTACAGATGCCAGTCTCTCAGGCTGGGGAGCAACTCTAGAAGGGCTCACAGCTTAGGGGAAATGGTCAGGGACAGAACAGATCCTGCCCAACGTCCTAGAATTCTGGGCAGTACGTCTGGCCCTACGGTCCTAGATGGTGGAGCTTCCGGACTGCCCTATCAGGGTTCAGTCTGACAATGCCACTGCAGAGAACTGGAAGGCAGATCATCTCAGCCGCCAGCAGATCTGCACGTGGGAATGGTCCCTCCACCCAGGGGTGTTCCAGGAAATTTGCCAGTGTTAGGGATGGCCAGAGGTCGACCTATTTGCATCCATGTTCAACAACAAGCTACCGAACAAGGGATCCTCTGGCAATCGGAGAAAATGCTCTGATAGTTCCATGGAGACAGTACTCCCTGGTTTACGCTTTCCCTCTGATCTCTCTCCTTCCACATTTGTTGCACAGGATTCGAAAAGAGGGGGTTCTAGTCATTCTGGTGGCACCAGCTTGGCCCAGAAGGCCCTGGTTCCCAGAGATTGTGAGACTGACAATATGGACGCTTCCACGTCGCCCCAATCTACTGTCTCAAGGTCCTATATTCCCCCCCAATTTACAGTCTTTAAATTTGACGGCATAGCTATTGAAGCCAGGGTGTTAAATGACTGTAGCATCTCGGGATCAGTATTGTCTACCCTAGTGAATGCTAGAAAAGCTGTCACTAGGAAAATTTCTCATAAGGTCTAGAAGACTTGTATTGCTTGGTGTGAAGCCAGAAAATTGCATCCTCGGAAATATGGGATTGGGAGAATTCTCTTTTCTACAGTCAGCTGTGGAAATCAAATTGGCTTTGAGTACAGAGGTCAAGTTTCAGCCCCATCAGTATTCTTCCAAAGGCCTTTTAGCCTCCCATTCACTGGTCCAAACCTTTATACTGGGGGCAACTCGCTTGCTTCCCCCTAATTGGTCACCTATGTGTCCTTGGGACTTGAACTTGGTGCTGTCTGTTACAGAAACCACCATTTGAACCTATCAAGGAAATTCCAATAGACTTGCTGTCACACAAGCTATCCTTTCTGATGGCTATCACCTCGGCTAGAAGGGTGTCTGAGTTGGCAGCCCTTTCATGCAGGGAACCATACTTGATCCTTCACCACTACAGAGTCGTGTTACGACCGGTTCCATCCTTTTTGCCAAAAGTGGTGTCGGCCTTTCATTTAAATCAGTTCATTATTTTGCCTTCTTTTTCTCTCAGCCTTTTTTGGCGGAAGAGAGATGACTGCACTCCTTGGACGTTGTCCTGGTAGTCAAGGTTTATTTGTCTAGATCTGTGGAGATCCAAAGATCAGACTCCGTTTTTGTTTTACCAAAAGGTCCCAAGAAGGGGCAGGCAGCTTCCAAAGCTTCCATTGCCAATTGGGTCTGTCAATTGATCATTCAGGTCTGAAACAAAGATCCTCCCTTTAGGGTGAGAGCTCATTCTACCAGGGGTGAAGGAACCTCCTGGGCTTTTCGCCACCAGGTATCTGTGGCTCAGATTTTTAAGGCTGCTACCTCATCTTCAGTGCATACATTCGCAAAATTTTATCAAGTCGATGTTCAAGCAGCTAAGGATTCGGCTTTCAACCGCAGTGTACTGCGAGCTGCCGTATAAGTTCTGATGGCTATTGTTTGGCAGGGTGTCTCTCTCCCCTCAAGGCTATTGCTCTGGGACATCCCAGTAGGTAATGAGTATTAGCCTGACTCTGTGTCCCATGATCTATGAAAAAGAAAATAGTATTTTTTCATCATACTTACCTGTAAAATCATTTTCTTTGAGTACATCATGGGACACAGAGATCCCTCCCCTCTTTTTTTGAGGATTCAGTGCTTGCTACAAAACTGAAGTGCTTCCTGTATGGGAGGGGTTATATAGGGGATCACTTCCTGTCTGAAGACCTTTTGGTCTACCAGAGTACATTCACCTGGAGATGGAGTATAACCCAGTAGGTAATGAATATTAGCCCGACTCTGTATCCCATGATGTATGAAAAAGAAATAGCAGTCGCAGAATGCCTACTGTAGACACTTTATCATTCATTTATTTGAAGAACAACATTGCTGAATTCCATCATTCACTTAGTTTACCTGTTACCTGTTCTCCACCTAAAGTTCTGCTGCCAGTCTTTATAGGTTACAAAAGCCAGCTGAAGCAATATTGAAACATGTACTGTATAATTCTGGATAAGATGAAAAAAAGGAAACGGACAATGTGTAAGGAATATTTATTTTCACTGAGATAAGGAACTGGCAGTAAGGGAAGATCACAAAGACACGGGTTCTGGAACCAAATGGATTGAGGTCTAAAATTGCTCAGACAGCAGGTCACACAGTCTCTGGGAAACCTCTTCTTTACTTGTGCGGATGGTGAGCCGGTACATCTGTATGGACAAAAAACAGTTTTGTGAGCAATCTCCTGTTTTATTTTCCATTAGCATAGCTATATGGCAGCTTTTGTGGACCTATTTTTGAAAGTGACAACTCTGTGCCTGTCACCTTTCTCTACTTGTAGAGCTGCATGATTCTGGCCAAAATGAGAGAATCACAATTTTTTTTGCTTAGAATAAAAAGATCACGATTCCCCTGACATAGAATCTTTCACATTATACAAAAAAAATGGGCTAACTTTATTGTTTTTTTTTTTCTTTATTCATTAACGTAATAAAAAATAAAAATTGCATTTGAAAGACCGCTGTGCAAATACAGTGTGACATAAAATATTGCAACAACCACCATTTTATTCTCTAGGGTGTCTACTAAAAAAAAATATTATAAAATTAGAAAATATTATATATATTATTATAAAATTATATATATATATATATATATATATATATATATATATATATATATATATATATATATATATATATATATATATATATATATATATATATATATATATATATATATTAGTTTGGGGGGTTCCAAGTAATTTTCTAACCAAAAATTTTTTATTTTAACTTGAAACCAACACATCACAAAAATGTTTAGTTTTTTTCACTTAAACACAAAGTCAATTCCATTGACAAATTGTTACAATGTTTATACTTAAGTTCAACTGATAAAGAATGTTTTGATTCTTGGCAGACTGCCCGGTTTTTATCTTCCTTTCTTTTGAGGGCTGTGGCTTCAGAAGAGCAGAGAGAATTCTTTGAATTGAAAGTATTGTGAAACACTTTAGTCAAGATCGCGATAACGATTTTTGACGATTAATTGTGCAGCTCTATCTACTTGATAAATAAATCTCCTGGCACACTCATTTGCATATCAGATGTCAGGACGTCCATGTTTCAGATCAGTCATGAAGTACAAAAGCAAGGTTGATAGACCAAGAGGTTGCACCCTGAAAAACATGTCTGCAATGGAAGCTACACTAGTGAAAACGTAACCAAGACTTTTTTAACCACTTGCCTACTGGGCACTTTTACCCCCGTCTGTCCAGGCCAATTTTCAGCGCTGTCACATGTTGTATGACAATTGCGAGGTGATGCAGCAAAAAGACCAAAAATGTTGGGGAAAAAAATAAAATAAAAGTTTCTTAGTTTCAGTTATAAAATTTTGCAAACAAGTAATTTCTCCTTCACCGAAGTGCGCTGATGAGGCAGCACCGGCGGGCAATGGGGAGGCAGAACCGATGAGGCTGCATTAATATGCAGCACCAACAGGCACAGATTGGCAGTAGTAATGGGCACTCTAGGGGCTGCACTGATCATCAGGACACCGATGACCAGTGCCCCGATTATCAGTGCAGATGTCCCCTTTCACACTAGCCGCTTACCGGCTCTCTCCCCATGGTGTGACAGCGTGAGGAAAGGCATGCCAATAACCGGCAAGTGTGTTTACTATGTGATCAGCTGTGTCCAATCACAGTTGATCACAATGTAAAGAGCCACTGTGACTAGCTCTTTACCCCAATCTGTGATCAGCTGTATCCAAAGGTCATAGCAATCACAGAGTGCAATGGTGGGTGCGTGGGGGGGGGGGGGGGGGGGGGTACAATCGCAGAAGAACGTCATAGGAAGCCCTCCCAGAAGTGGCTGACCGCGCTGTAGCTGCCATTTTGCTATAGAACTATCTGCAAGTGGTTACGACCAGGCCTTTTCTGGCACTTTGTTTACATGTAAAAAATCAGTATTTTTGCTAGAAAATCCCCCGAACATTATATATTTTTCAAAGCAGAGGCCCTAGAGAAAAAAATGGTGGGTGTTGCAATTTTTTATGTTGCATGGTATTTTGTGCAGTGGTTTTTCAAACCCAATTTTTTTAGGAAAAAAAATAACTTTTTTGAATTTTAATGCACAAAAACACATTTACTATCAATAGGCAACACTTTAAAGGCTTTTAGAGGTCACCATTTTAGATTTACACATAGTCTAGAATTACTGCCCATGATCTGGTGCTCAGTAATACAGTGCACGCGTGGGACCAACACATGCATTTGCCTTTGTACACAAACATATGGGGGTGCTTTAATTTTTTTTTTATTTTTTTTTAACAACATTGAGGGAATCTAATTATAAAACACTTCTAAGGTGGTACCTGGTTCCCACACGAGTTGCAACGATGTACTCTGCTGCATCTCCTACCTGTTTCCGGGGCTGTGGACAAATGGGAACTATGTACCACATTTTGTGGCAATGCCCCCTATAGTATCCAGATTTTGGATGTTCAACTTTATTCCTTCAGTGTCGGGAGTAAATATTCATAGATCCCCAGGGAGACGGCCCTTTTCCCCAAAACTGCCCAAGGAGGTCCCAAAAAAAAAAAAAAAAAAAAATCTACAAAGCTGATCCTTTATATGCCCTTGCAAGTTCTTGGTTGACCCTCTTACCCATCTCTACCCCCCCCTTCTTTCTCATGCTTTGGTTTTCTTTTCACCTCTTGCTGCATTTGATCTTCTTTACCTGACCATTTCTGTGGCCATACTCTCTGGTACCTACACAATGTTTTTTTCTACCAGTTATTCCCCTAAGCCCCCTTCCCTCCCCCCGCCTCCCCTTATTACCATTACATTATAATTTTCACAACATTTATATGTGGGGATGTTAAAACATTCTCCTCATAATCCTCTTGCAGCAGTATACAGGGCACTACTAATGTTCCAGGATCCCTTTGGTTGGAAAGATGAAGGGATCAATTATCTGGGAATTATTCTCACAAAAAATACCAACCGCCTATTCTAAACCAACTACTTACCATTCTTAACCAAATTATACAACTCCCTTTTGAACATATCTAAAACATGAGTTCTCATGGTTAAGCTGCCCGTCGGCCTTCAAGATGTTGGTCCTACCAAGATTGATATACCTCTTTAGAACCCTTCCTACTCCAATACCCACCTCTTATGTCCATAATTTACAATATGTCACCAACAGATTCCTATGGCAAAATAGACATCCTCGCTGTGCATTTAGTAAACTTAATAAACACAGGAAAGCAGGGGGTCTGGGCCGTGTAGTACTGCGCGACTACCATTTAGCCTCAATTCTAACTCAATTCAAAAGATGGTTCATACACTCCCAAACCACCTTATGGGCCACATTAGAACCAGAGATGGTACCTGGAAAAAAATACTTCCTTTTCTGCTAGCCCAACAATTTAAAACTCACACCTCACCTGATTTATCCCTCACAGTATTCCCATTCCTTAAAGCTTGGAAAACCCTGAGCACCATGGAACACAGCAAAACAACCACCACTATACCCATTCCCTTAGAAGCTTGTTTTCTAAATCATACCAAAATATCAACTTAAAGGAATAGCAACTTAATGGGGTATTAGAGCTCCATCACCTATATTCCTCAGATACCCTGAAATCCCTTAATCTTCAAACTGAATTTAAACTTCCTGTCAGAGTATTTAACCTACCTACAGTTTTCATCTCTTTCAAAAGTGTGCACAAACTCTGTGTACCCTTTCCTAGCAGTATCACATTTTATCGAAAAACAAGTTTGGTAAAAGGTGCATCTCTCCCTTATATACTTTTTAATTGGTGGTAAACTTAGCCTTTTTAAATTCAAAACATTCATGGCCTGGAAAAGACATTAGCACAGTTTATACCCTTGATTAGTGGTGACACGCCATTTCAGCAACCTATACCTACTCTAGGAACGCTAATCTTTGGGAATTAATGCACAAAATTACCTTCCAAATGGTACCCGACACCCTACCGTATATCCAAATTTTACCCTCATACGTTGAACCTCTGTTGGAGAAACTGGACAAGTAGGTATGCTATTTCACCTCCTATGATCAAGCAAATCATTGGCCAAATTCTGGCCACTCATCTTTCACCTTATATAAAAAATGACCGCTATTCCATTGCAAATAACCCCTGGGCTGGCCTTGTTGAATCTAAATATTAGTACAAATCCCCAATCCCTTGAAAAATGTTGTGATCAACATCCCGATGGCAGCCAGATTAACACTGGTGAGACACTGGAAATCTCGCTTGGTCCAGGCGGTAGAAGTATTGAAGCTAGTTCAGCAATACTATTCTTATGAACAAATGTATGCATTAGCCTCAATTTCTCTCACAGCCGCAATTGACAAATGAAGCCTCTGGGCAGACTGGTACGACAAACACTAAAAAAATATGATCAAACCATACTTACTGTGACTTGACCCCAATTACATGTGGTAACCTCTGACTTGTATTATATGTTTCATCTTCCTTCTAGTTATGTTACTTGCTAAAATCGTCCGTATTTTTTTTGTTTAAAATAAATTGCATGACTTGCAAGGTTTTCCAAATGCGGGCTAGTGCCTCTTTGTGTGGTCATTTGGAAACCTACTTTTGTTATTTCATTGATTGTACAATCTTAGGTAAAACCTCAAAAAAAAAAAAAAAATGTTTAGGATTAGTGATGAAGGATGCAGTTTACTAAGGCGTCTCACCAGAGGGACCTCTAGTTGTTACGTTTGTGTATAATACAGATTTCTTCTTTAATCATCTTTCCACGCCTTCTAAATAAATGCCATTTATGTAATATCTGAATGAACACCTGAGAGAAACCGGTTTCTTTCTACATGGCGTTTTTCATTTTTGTACTTTATTTTTCTTTAACAAAAAGATTAAAATAATAAAAAAAAATTATATTTATTTTTCCTTTTATTTATACACTGGACATTTTTATGGAGAGATCTGGGGTCTATTAGACCACAGATGTCATCTTTGCCCAAAAAGCATTTGGTCACATCAAGATCGGTGTGATCAAATGCTTTCGCTATCTGAAAATGGCGCTGTTTACATCCAGGGAAACCAGAAGTGCTGTATGCTCCCTTCCCATTTCCTACATCAGAGGTGATCAGAGCCGTGACTTTCTCTGATTACCTCTATGATCAGACGGCAGTCACTCGTGTCTCCCGGTGGGACAGGAGAGCCTGAGAAAGCTGTGGAAGGCATGCCTTCCTGCTTCTTGTAAAAGCAATCCAGTGGCTAATGAGCCATTAGGATTGTTTTTACAAGTAAGCTGACCATTGACTCAAAAAAAAAAACATTACTGGGATGATGCCTGCAGCTGCACTCAAATTCCAGCAACATACAGGTACATCGCTGGAGCTGAAGTGGTTATAATTATTTTACACAAGAAAATTAGACAACTGTAGTCTTTTTGGAGGATTCCATTACCAGCTGTCAAGCTCTCTTAAGAGCACTCACCTGTGCCTGCACATTGGGTTCGAGGCGTAGCAGGCATCCCACCTGTCGGGATTTTGCTTGAATGATTCCAGCTGCCACAAAATTGGACGGGTTTGGATCAACATTTTCCAAAAGAGCAGGTCCAAATCCAATAAGCTGATCGGTAACAAAAAAAAAAAAAAAAAGATATTACACACCATAACTATGCACAAATCAAATCACTACCTATTGCACTAGATAGATTTTTCTAGCTTGACATTGGTGCTGGCAGCTTACAGCTTAAACACCAAAGCCCTAACCTAAGGCATCATACTAACTTTTTTCAATATCCCCTCCTGCAGTCCTCACACCCACCCCGTCTGTAACCACAAACTACTACAGCAAATCAGATATATAGACACATAGGGGGTGCCTGCAGCAGCCTCCCAAACCTTGGCCCTTTTGACGACTAATCCCAGCCTGCATACATTCCTAACAGGAATACACAGGAGGAAGGCAAGCCTCAGCATTATC
Organism: Lithobates sylvaticus; assembly: GCA_028564925.1. Taxonomy (NCBI): domain Eukaryota; kingdom Metazoa; phylum Chordata; class Amphibia; order Anura; family Ranidae; genus Lithobates; species Lithobates sylvaticus. The sequence goes on from CM053034.1 coordinate 93,159,082, forward strand.
AGGAAATGCAAGAACTTTACCTAAAATTCTGTCAGAACAGAGAGCTTTGGGAGGCTGCTGCAGGTATGTGCAGGCAACTTTCAATGTCTGCAATTTATATAGGCAGCAGTGTAAACAAACTTTTCAAATAAAGTTAACCAATTTACACATGTACTGCTCTTTCACTGGGATTCTTGCTCAATAAGAACCTGCGCTGGGATCTCCTGCTTTGATTTAAGATACGCAATTACCTTCTCGCTTACACCTTATGCATTTCAGGGCACCACAGCAGTGCCATCGATAGGCCAAGAGCTGCTATTACAAATCACCAAGCAAGGAAAAGATTGGTAACTGTTCTATCTGTATATCATATGATATATCCAACAAAATATATTGTTTCAGCTTTGCAAAAGCTGTATTATAAGATTTTTCAGAGTGTTAACGCTAAAAGAACCCAAATCCTCAACTTCTTGATGATGTATTTGAATACGGTGTAGGGCACCAACCTTTGCTTTAGTGATTTCAGTATCCATCGGATGCTTTGCCTTGAAAATGTTCTGAATCTCTTGCTTGGGCCTGCAGAAGCAACGGAATAGTACACAAGTGTTGAGCAAAGATCGGGCAGCTTAGCAAATATTGTATAAAACTGGTTTGGAAAAGTGTAAATGACCAGGTACAAAATATGTAGACACTGCCTATACCAATGGACATGTGGTAGATCCATAAAGAAAGCTTTGCTGAATTTTCTTTACAAACACCCCAAGCAAACAGTTTAGCAATAAAAAAATCAATTACACTGTATAGGAGTTATCCCAGTGGAACGTTTACTACCTAGCCATTTTGTAGATTTCTTTAGGTTACAAATTACAGTAAGCCATTTTATGGAAGCCGGTTTGATGTATTAGCCTTTTTTAGAAGAAGGTCAAGCTTGTCATTAAAAAGAATAACTATCATTTAATTCACTATAATTACTTCTATCTCATCTATAATACATTATGATCCAGTTAAAAAAATAAATTTTTATAAAAATCTGAGCGGTCCGATCCACATGGCAATGGTGTAGTGGAAAGCAGGACAATCGCTACAAGGGCCCAAATGCAGTAGAAAAAAGGGACTCTGTCTTGCAAATAGACTGTGGGAGACGAACATTTCAAATGTGTAGCAATTTTCTGCACCAAGAGGGTTTACAAATGTGCTCGCCCTGCATCTATATTTGTTACCTTATTCTTCTGAGATCAAGTCTAGATCAGAGGAGAAAAGCATTGGAGAAAAAATAGGTATTCACTTTGTGGTAAGGCTGCAATGAATGATTATTTTCATAATCGATTAGTTGGCCGATTGTTTCGATTAATAACCTAAAAGTGGGGTGTATAATTTAGTTATGTAAAAGTTTAAAAAAAAAGGCAATTTATTCTTTAATATCTAGACTATATGCAGTGGTAAATATAAATAAAATAATAATAAATATGGTTAGAGAGCAAAATCTCTAATCCACTCTGAAAATGACAGACAGAAGAGATATACTGTATATAATGTTAGAGGTTGAATCTGGTAAATATCATCAGATCTTTTTTTTTTTAAATAAACAGTCTAAAACAGAACTGTAATATATTATATAGATTATATGCTGGCCATACAAAAACAAATGTCTTCCTTTAAATAAATAAAAAAAAAAATGACATTTTAAGAACGCGCGTCCACATTTTGAATCGTTAGTGGGGTCAAATCGACGTACGTTTTCAACCAGTGACGGAAAAATTTAGAAATAGAAAACTGCTTGGTCAAAGGAATTTTTAGACAGTATGTGGTTTTCGTTCCAAAAATTACATTCATTTTAAAACAGAATGTTAAAACAAGTGAAAATTTCAAACACATTCAGCGAATGTACAAAGATTTTTCATATGAATAGTCTAATCTGAAAATTGATCCATGTGGTCAGCATAAGGCTCGGTACACACCTATGCAGTTTGCTTTTGCTCCGTTTCTACACTGCTTTTTGCAGTGCGTTAAGTACAGTATAGAGTGCCCCAATAGCAAGGTAAAGAAAACTTCTGCCTTTAGAACCACTCACTTCCTGCCCAGGACTACATGTCCCATGAGGCATTGCACCACACACATTCACAAGTTCTCAGGCACTTACCAACATGTATGGATGGTGTACTGAGCTGTATGTGTGCTGCACTGTATTTTTCGATATGTAAACAAATAATGCATTCTATATGCAGGCCAACTAATTGGCTGGCCGATTAATCGATTAATTTCATGATCGATTAATTGATCGTTGTTTCAGCCCTACTTTGTGGTAAACCCTGTCAAAGCCTCTGCCTTTAAAATTGCATAGTCTGCTACACTCTGGATTGTTTTATCAAAAGCCAGGAACCAGTGCCAATGTACAGGTCTTACCTTATACACAAGGCTGGGCCTACTATAGGGCCAAGCTACTCCCATCACTGTGGACATATCCCATGAAGGAGTCTTCAGGGTCTGGGATCCATAGAAATAGACCAGGCCCTGGATCTTTATAGCGCTCCTCAGCTAACTACATGCCAAGGTGAGCACAGGATCCAGTGCCAGAGGCACACAGTGGGGTCCATGTACAGTTCCCAAGGCACACACTGAACTGATCTGGAAACTGCTAGATAGCCCAGGATAGTAAGCAGTCAAATGCTGATTGAAACTTCAAAGAAAAAATAAAAATGGCTAAAAAATAAAAATACTTCTCTGGGGATAACCACCATCAAGCTTGTTTCCAGTATCCAATCAACTGAAGACAGGCTGCATATATAACCCATGGTATATGGATACAGGTGCTGTTGTCCTGTACCATTAAGATATATACTTCTCATTTCCTGGAGAATGTTATCAAAGAGATGTTTGTTTTTCTAAAGCAATTACTGTACACAATGTCTGACGAGCCACACTCTATTAAGACATTCCATCCAAGGAGGATTATTATTATACACCTGGTACAAAAGCTAGGAGTCTTTATATGTAGAAGCCATTACTGTGTAAGTCCTAGAAGTAATCATAACCAGCATTGAAGATCGCATGTGTTGATGGAACCAGAACTGCTACTTTGTGGCCGTGTTTTTATGGCTATGATAACTGCAGTTCACCATTGACAACCGGTTGCTACATGTGACTTTTATTGGAATTATCCTATAAGTATTTAAATTTGATTCTCATATTGTGTAGCTGCTTGGGGCTAGCCTTTGCTTTATCCTTACTGCGATTTGGAGGACACTTGAAGTGAGTACTATATAAAGAAGGTAGTGGCATCTATATACTGCCGATAGACTTTCAGCATGAATATAAAAATATACAAATCCAACACATGGATTACCAGTAATAGACTTGCCTCTTCAGCACAGTGAGGAGACTCTTAATGTATACTGGTATAGGTAGAGGTGTGGAATTCGCCACGTTTTGATTTGAAGCTTTGGTTTATTACCTACTTTATACATCATATTAGCCTATTAAAAGTGGATACAACTGTTGCTTTAGGTCTCAATACTACAGCGCAATTTGTCTCAGCATAGTTTTTCAATAACTATGTCAGTACAAATGATATTTGAGGAAAAAATGTATTTCTATGGAGCAACTACATGATAATCATGACCCTAATATTACATATGGACACACTAACTCGTGGTTGCCATAAAAAAATTTGCACAGTGTATGGCCTGCCTAAGCCTCCTGAAATGATGTTATTTGCTTATCACACCTCATGCTGAAGAAGCCTAGCTAAATAAATCATTTCACTAGAATGCTTTAATTATACATCTAGATAATCACAAGATGTGCTGTTCAGTGAGTTGACATTACTCAAATGATATAGTAACTGAGTTAACATTACCCACTGAGCTGTTTCCAGCGTTGAAAAAAGTCTTGGCCTTCCATCTCGGTTGGTTGAAAGAATTTATTGATTGTGATAGGCAGCTTCACTGAGAAATTTTGGAAAGCTCCTCCGTACCTATAGAAAACAAACAGCAGATTTAACTAAAATAGCATGTTTGATGTACATTAGCATTATATCACCCAGGCTGAACGAGGCATATTGTGCTTTGCCTGGCTTTAAAAATGTGCAATATCCCATAAAAGTCTGCACATTCAGTGTCATATCTTAGGACTGTTTAAGCCCATTTCTGACATTTGGTGTTTACAAGTTAAAATCCATATTTTTTGCTAGAAAATAACTTAGAACCCCCAAACATTATATTTTTTAGCGGAGAATCTAGAGAATAAAATGGCAATTGTTGCAATATTTTATGTCACACGGTATTTGTGCAGGGGTGTTTTACATACAACTTTTTGGGAAAAGGGACATTTTCACGAATTTAAAAAAACAAAACAGTAAAGTTAGTCCAATTTTTTTGTATAATGTGAAAGATGATGTTACGCCGAGTAAATAGATACCAAACCTGTTACGCTTTATAATTGCATGCACTCGTGGAATGGCGACAAACTACAGTATCTAAAAATCTCCATAGGCGACGCTTTAAATTTTTTTTACAGTTACCAAGTTACAGCGGAGGTCTAGTAATAGAGTTATTGCTCTCACCCTGACGATCACGGTGATAACTCACGTGTGATTTGAAAACGTTTACATATGCGGGCGAAACTTCCGTATGGGTTCTTTGTTGCGCAAGCTCGCGGGTACTCTTTAATAAATATATTTTTAAATTATGTTTTTAAAAAAAAGAAAACAATCTGATCACTTTTATTGCTGTCACAAGGAATGTAAACATCCTTTGTGACAGTAAGGCTCCATGCACACTGAAGCTCAAAAAGGGCTTTTTCTGGATGCCAGATTGCTGGCAGAAAACGCTGGTTGAAAAACTTGCTTTCATGGGCGTTTTGTACTAGCGTTTATGGGCGTTTTTAATAGAAATACACAGAGGACACTCCCAAAATCCCACGATGCATTACAAACTCCCACAATGCATTGAAAAAATAGAATGCTGAACGCTAATTAACGCATGTTTATTGATGGTTTTTGCCAGTGAAAAACTGCACTTTGAACACAAATTTCTGGCGTTCGGAAAAAAGCCCATTAACTCCACTGCTCATTAAAGCAAAAAAAATGTCCATGTGTGCATGGACACATAAGCTAACATAGAGTGTAGTTTATGGGCTTTTAAAAAAAAAAAAAAAAACGCCCAAACTCCAATAAACTGTAGTTTATGAGCTCCAGTGTGTCCAGTGTTTTTTTCCCCCCTTCATCTCATAAAATCTAACAGTTAGACCCCTTTCACACTGAGGCGTTTTTCAGGCGCTTTTGGGCTAAAAATAGCGCCTGTAAAACGTCTCCCCTGCAGTCTCAGTGTGAAAGCCCGAGTGCTTTCACGCTGAGGCGATGTGCTGGCAGGATGTTAAAAAAAAGTCCTTTGGAGCGGTGTACACCGCTCCTCCACTACTCCTGCCCATTGAAATGAATGGGCACCGCTGTCGAAGCACCTGCAAAGCGATTCGGCAGCGTTGCTAGACAGGCGCATTTAACCCCTTCCTCGGCCGCTAGCTGGGTTATAAGCGCCCTGCTAGCAGCCGAATAGCACCGCTAAAATGACGGTAAAGCGCAGCTAAAACTAGCAGCGTTTTACCGTCAAAGCTTGCCCGCTCCAGTGTTAAGTAATAAGTGATACAGAAAATTTCTTACATTTATTAAACAAAACAAAACAAACCGCCAATCAGTTCACTTGTATGTATAATTTAGATCAGTGTTTCTCAACTCAAGTCCTCAAGGCGCCCCAACAGGTCATGTTTTCAGGCTTTCCATTATTTTGCACAGGTGATTTGATCAGTTTCACTGCCTCAGTAATTACCACAGCCGTTTTCAACTGAGGGAAATCCTGAAAACATGACCTGTTGGGGCGCCTTGAGGACTGGAGTTGAGAAACGCTGATTTAGATAACAAAAAAAACTATATCTTAAATATTAAATACACAAAAAACAGGTAATCAAAACTTTTGGATGAAAAAAAAAAATGGGCTAACAGTTTTTTAGTTTTTTTAAATTCATTAGTGTATTTTTTCCCAAAAAATTGCGTTTGAAAGACTGCTGCGCAAATACCGTGTGACATAAAACCGCTATTTTATTCCCTAGGGTCTCTGCTAAAAAATATATATAATTTTTGGGGGTTCCAAGTGATTTTTTTAGCAGAAAATACAGGATTTTTACTTGTAAGCAACAAGTGTCAGAAAAGATTTAGGCTTTAAATGGTTAAACTGAGAACTCCTACAAACAGAGTTCAGTTCATTGATAAGTATAAACATTGCATCTCTTTGGTCTTTTTCTCACACCTAGCAGGCTGACCAGACAAGTCGCTCCATGGAAGACTTCAGGCAACTTGCATTGACTTCTATCAGAAGTCATTTGCAAGTCGCGCTGAAGTTTAAAATCTGCCTTTTTTATCAGCACAATCGGCCGATGCTGATTAATTAAAAAAACGCCAAATATCAGCCGATAAATCGTCCGGCCGATATATCGGTCGACCTCTAGTGACAGGTACTCTTTATGGAGGGATCGGGGGGGGGGGGTTCTAAAAGACCCCCGATCCCTCCTATGCACTTCAAATGTATTCAGATAGCCGAAAACGGCGATTCTGAATACTGTATATTTTTTAAAATCCGGCGCCATTGGCAGCCAAGTAAACAGGAAGTGACGTCGCTTCTGTGTTTACATTCAGGAGACTGGAACAAAGCAGTTTCCGGCTTTGTGCCAGTCTGTCTCTAGCCGCCGGAAGTGGCGGATTGAGGATCGTGTCTCCCGGGATGTCCCCTCCAGCTCCTCCAGGATAACAATCGAGCGGCTTTTAGCTGCATCGGTTGTTATCCCTGTATAGCCGTTCGCCCGCTCTAAAAAACGGTACCGGGAGCTGCGGGCATCATCCCGGTATAACCCCCGAAAGCCGAGGCCGCATATCTGCGTACGCTCGGCGATAAGGGGTTAAAAGTGGTTCTAAAGCATAAAATTTTTTTACCTTAACGCCTTCTTGGCATTACAGTAGTGAAAACAAAGTTTAAGCATCAATTTTTGCCTCTGACCCCTCCTTATACTTACCCAAGACCTCATTTGATCCAGTGCTGTGCACGTCTCTTCTCTCCCCTCACTTCCATGTCTTACTGGCTTTGCTGGGGTACTGGGAGCCATTGGCGCCCAGTGCAGTGCTGTCAATCAAAGCCAGTGACGAGGGAGTAGGGGGCACTGGAACAAGGAGGAGTCAGGAGAGCTGGCAGGGGACTTGAGAAAAAAAAAAGGTTCAGGGCCATTCTGTGCAATTCCATTGCACAGGGAAGTACAGTGCCTTGCAAAAGTATTACCCCCCCCCCCTTGGCTTTTTATGTATTTTGTTACATTACAGCCTTTAGTTCAATGTTTTTTTAATCTGAATTATATGTGATGGATCACAACACAATAGTCTAAGTTGGTGAAGTAAAATTAGAAATATATACATAAAACAATTTTTCAAAAATAAAAAAAATAATTGGCATGTGCGTATGTATTCACCCCCTGTGTAATGAAGCCCATAAAAAGCTATGGTGCAACCAATTACCTTCAGAAGTCACAATTAGTGAAATGATGTCCACCTGTGTGCAATCTAAGTGTCACATGATCTGTCATTACATATACACCCAGGGGCTGCAACACCTAAGCAAGAGGCACCACTAAGTCAGGGTTAGGTAGGTTATAAAAAATATCCAAATCTTTAATGATCCCTAGGAGTATCAAATCTATCATAACCAAATGGAAAGAACATGGCACAATAGCAAACCTGCCAAGAGACAGCCGAACACCAAAAAACTCACAGACCGGGCAAGGAGGGCATTAATCAGAGAGGCAGCACAGAGACCTAAGATAACCCTGGAGGAGCTGCAGAGTTCCACAGCAGAGACTGGAGTATCTGTACATAGGACAACAATAAGCCGTACGCTCCATAGAGTTAGGCTTTATGGCAGAGTGGCCAGAAGAAAGTCATTACTTTCAACAAAACACAAAATGCCACGTTTTGAGTTTGCAAAAAGGCATGTGGGAGACTCCCAAAATGTATGGAGGAAGGCGCTCTGGTCTGATGAGACTTAAACTGAACTTTTTGGCCAAAGAAAACACCATGTCTGGCGCAAACCCAACACACCACACCACACCAAAGAACACCATCCCCACAGTGAAACGTGGTGGCAACATCATGCTGTGTGGATGTTTTTCAGCTGGCGGGACTGGGAAACTGGTCAGAGTTGATGGAAAGATGGATGGTGCTAAATACAGGGATATTCTTGAGCAAAATCTGTACCACGCTGTGTGTGATTTGAGGCTAGGATGGAGGTTCACCTTCCAGCAGGACAATGACCCCAAACACACTGCTAAAGCAACACTTGAGTGGTTTAAAGGGGAAACATGTAAATGTGTTGGAATGGCCTACTCAAAGCCCAGACCTCAATCCAATAGAAAATCTGTGGTCAGACTTAAAGATTTCTGTTCACAAGAGCAAACCATCCAACTTGAAGGAGCTGGAGCAGTTTTGCAAGGAGGAATGGGCAAACAAGATGTGGCAAGCTCATAGAGACGTATCCAAAGCGACTTGGAGCACGTTGATCGGCAGGCAGGATTCTTCCTGGGTCCAGCGACCCTGGGCTGACTGTACGCTCCAAACTCCCCCACCCAACCGGTCAGGCTGGCGTCTGTTGTGATCACCGTCCAATGCAGAGGAAGGAACGACTTCCCAGACGAAAGGTCCGGCGACCTCAGCCACCAGAGCAGGGAATCCTTGACTAGCTGGCTCACCCGAATTTGACAATCCAGGGACAATGGAGATTTGTCTCATTTGGACAGGATCTCCTTTTGCAAGACTCGAGTGTGGAATTGAGCATACCGTACCGCCTCTAAAGTGGCTACCATGAGACCCAAGACTTGCATGAAAAAACGCAGCGACGACCACCTGCGGGACACCAACAACTTCACCGCAGCCTGAAGAGTCTGCAGCTTGTCCGAAGGGAGAAAGGTTCTAGCCTCTGGAGGCGTCCAGAAGCAGGCCCAGGTACTCCAGGCGTTGAGTCGGCACCAACACCAAACCAAACTCCGAAAAGTTTGCCTGGTGATTGCCGCATCCTCCCTTAATTCTGAGGCGGAAGCTGCTCTCAGAAGGAGGTCATCCAGGTAACCCACGATTGCGATCCCTCGCTGCCTTAGCAAAGCACCTTGGTGAAGACCCTCAGTGCTGACGCCAGGCCAAAAGGGAGAGCTACAAATTGGTAGTGCTCTTCCCCAACCGCAAATCGCAGAAACCTCTGATGCTTGATGCATATGGGGACATGCAAGTATGCGTCCTTGATGTCCGGGAATGCCAGAAAATCCCCCTCATGGAGTGCAGCGACCACTGAGCAAACTGATTCCATCCTGAACCTTTGTGCTTTTACAAAGCTGTTGGGGGCCTTGAGGTCCTTCTTTGGGCATTGGTACAGGCACTATCACCCCACGCAACAGCAGGTCCTGTAATGCCCTGAACAGGGCTTTCCGATGAGCCAGAAGAAGATGAAGGTTGGAGGGAAAAAAAAAAATCTGTTTGGCGGACAAGAAAGAAACTATCTTGTATCCTGATGAAACCAGTTTGCAGACCCACTGGTCGGAAAGTAGGGAGGTCCACCGGGCTGCAAACTCCCGAAGGCGACCCCCCACCCGAAATTTGGGCGGGGGGGGGGCAAACCTTCATGCGGTAACCGATTTGCTCGCAGGCTTGCGAAACCAGGGATGCTTTTATATATATATATATATATATATATATATATATATATATATATATATATATATATATATATATATATATATATATATATATATATATATATATATATATATATATATATATATATAAACATACATACACACACACACACACACACACACATACATACATACATACATACACATACTCCATAGAGGGGTGGGTGCTGTGTCAGTCAATGAACGCAGAGAAATGGTATGGCAAGTAAAAATCATATTTTCTCTTTTCGATGACGTCCCCAAGCAGTGCCAAAAACATGAGGGGTGGGACAAAGACCCAAGGCTAACCACAAGAAGCCAACCAGGTAACAGAAGCTCAACCTGAACATTACACCCCTAAAGAGGGAACAGACCCTCTAGACAGCAGCCTGCAAAACCTTGCGGCCAAAAAGCATCTGCAAATGCCAAAACATCCACTTTGTAGAATGTAGTGAAAGTGTGCACCGATGACCAAGCGGCCACCTTGCAAACCTGCGCCACTGATGACAGAAGTTCCAAGAAGCACTAAGCGCCTGAGTAGAGTGCACCGTTACAGGGAAAGGAGGAACCCGACCCTTAATAGACTAAGCCTGAGTCACCGTCTGTCTGATCAATCTGGAAATGGTCGCAGGAGAAGCAGACACTCCTTTCTTGGCCCTTCCGTGACCACAAACTGAGTCTGACCTCCGAAAAGACTCAGTGGCTGCCAGATACACCCGAATCGCCCGAACCACATCCAGCGCATAGAACAAAGTTTCTTGGAAAGAGCAGGCCTGGGACACAAGGAAGGCAACAATGTCTTCATTCAAATGGAAGTCAGAAACAAACTTAGGAATGTTGGGCGTGGACAAAGAACCACTTTATCTTTGTGAATCAAGTGGGGGTATGACAAGATAACGCCGCCAGTTCCGTTAAACTGAGCAGGGGTAAATCGCTACCTTCTGCGACAGCATAAGCAGTGGAATCTCCGAATATATTCAAAAGGAGATTTTTGGAGAACTGAAAGTACCAAGTTCAAATTCCACAGCTGTAGAGGAGACCGCACTGGCAGAGTCAGGTGTCGAACCCCTTGAATAAAAGTACACACCAAGGAATGCATGGCAAAGGGTCGCTGAAGACTGCCAAAACACCTGGCCCTTGATGGTACTCCAGGTCAACTTCTGCTCAACACCTCTTTGAATGAAGGTCAAAATCCAAGCCACCGAAAAGGAACAAGGGTGAACCACTAATCGACTCACACCATGAGATGTACGCTTTTTCCATGTAAAATGGTACATCTTCCTAGCAGGTAGACTTCCAAACCTTCAGCATAGTCAGAATCAGCCACCCAGGTAAACCTCTATCCTTCAGCACCTGGCTTTCAAAGCCAGTGATTGTAAAGCAGGACGTAAGATTGGCACTTGGGACAGCAGGTCCTCCCTGAGAGGCAGCCTCCAAGGGATGTCGGCAACCAAACACACTAGGTCGGCATACCAAGGACTGCAAAGCCAGTCCGGGGCCACTAGAACGACCGGAATCCCTTCGGGCTTGATCCTGCGCAGAAGTCACGGAAGACGATTGAAAGGAGGGAAAGCATGAAATCAGACGATACTGGCCCCACTGGGCCACCAGAGCGTCTGTGGCATCCATCAGAGGATCCAGAGCTCTTTCCACAAACCTCGGCACCTGCCTGTTGAACCAAAACATCAACAGGTCCACCTCCGGGGTGTCCCAACGCAGACATATCAGATGAAAACACACATCCGGATGAAGGGACCACTCCCCTTGGTCCAACGCCTTCTGACTGAGACAGTCTGCCTGCCAATTTTCCACACCTGGAATGCATACGGCAGAGAGTGCTGTAACGAAGCACTCTGCCCACCGGAGAATGCCGGCTACCTCCAGAGCCGCCAACCCACTTTTTGTTTCGCCCTGGTGATTGACATAAGCCACTGCTGTGGCATTGTCCAACTGGATCCATACCGGGAGCCGATCTGTCCAGTGATCGAGGCACAGCCTGATCGCCCGAAGTTCCAAGACCTTGATCGAGACTGGATTCTTCCTGTGTCCAACAAAGAGCAGAGCTCAGCCCCAGTACGCATCCCCACCCGGACAGACTGGCATCCATCGTGACTACTGTCCAATACAAGAGGAGAAAAGACTTGCCCTGCCAAAGAGTCGGAGAGCAAAGCCACCAGACCAGGGAACCTGGTTTACTAGCTCATCTGAATCCGATTGTCCAGAGACTTTAGATACTTATCGCATTTCACTAGGATTCTCCCTCTAAAGGGACCTCGTATAGAACTGTGCAAACATGACCATCTCAAAAGGTAAACCCTATCAGACCCAGCACTCGAATGCAAGTCCACAAGGAGGACCTTTTGCGGGACAGCAACAGATGAATCGCAGCATGCAATTTCTGGAGTTTGTCCAGAGGAAGAAGCACTCTGGCCAGGGCTGAATCCAGAGTCAGACCCAGATAATCCAATTTCCTGAACTGCTGGTAGTTAAAAAACCAACCAAACTCCTTCAAGGTCTGGATAGTGGTCTCCACGTTGTCCATCAATGCAGATGAGGACTATGCTCGCAAGGAGGTCCTTCAAGTAGCCCAGCACAGCAATTCCCAGATGAAATAGCAACTCTAGAACTTCGTGAAGACCTGAGGCGAGACCCAAAGGATAGCGCTACAAACTGATAATGCTCCTCTCCCACAGCAAAGTGGAGGAAACTCTGGTGTTGGGCATATATTGGAATGTGCAAGTAAGCGTCTTTGATGTCAATAGAGGCTATGAAATCAAAGGGGTACCTCACCGCAAAGCGTTTAGGGCCCAGAAAGGGACATTTGGACACTTCCATTCTTTGTAGACAAACTTGTCAAAATAGGAGGGATAAGGGAACACTTGCCGTGTGAGATGGCTTGTGAGTACTAACAGGAATGGCCACCCCCACAGCCGCCTCAGCTGCATCCTCCATCTTCAAAGTCTCCAGCACAGATGTAGTCAGTGCGTCAACCAGCGCCTTCTCAAGCGCAGCTACAGTTATGGAGAAATCATCATCACTATCTGATAGATCAGGGAGCATGACTAAAAGCCCCACAGAGTGGGCCACGTCCATGGCAGCAGAGCCAGATTCAGGATCTGATGGGACAGATGAGGCAGGGGAGGGTGGGGAGCTAGCCTGCCGCTCAAAGGCCACCCCCACTTGGGAAACAAAAGGACTCCAGGACCACCGTCAGTGCATCAATGAAAAACTGGGACCCTGAGGGACCTGCTGCCTCCGATAGATAGGGGGGTCAGGTGGGGAAACATGCTCTTGAGACTCCATGAGTGACAAGGGGGAACCCACCAGCAAAACATGTCCAGAGGCAAAGCACCCCACAACCTGCAGCAGAGAGAGGGAGGGACCCCACCAAGACTCATCACCCCACCAGAGGAGCGCTGATCTGCACCAGAGACAGCCGGGAATCCACGTGCAGCATCCAGAGGTAAAGGAAACCCAGGAGCCCCACACAAAACAGAGGGGGGCCTGGGGGAGGAGGAGAACCCGCAGGTCTGACCATCCCAGGGGGGGGGGGGGGGTTTCCCGTGCCCACCCCCCATCGCATCCAGGGGGAGGGGGGGGGACATCTTACTCACCATACCACGGAACCAGGCCGGCACCACTCCAGACAAAAAGCACTCACCACTGAAATGGGGGGGGGGGGATTTGTTGGCCAGAAGCAACATTGCAACTCACGCTGACCCGGTCGTATGCAACCTCACAAGGCGTTTAACTCGCAAGCCAGCCCCCTGTCCAGTGGGGCTATGTTGCGGCCGACCCAGAGCGAAGCTGGGTCGGCCAGACTGGGGGGGGGGACCACTGGATCTAGCTATCCAGCCCGGCAGTTGATTGTAGTCAGTCTGCTCACATAATTTGTAATAAAAACATCTTTGCCATTCTGAAGCTTCCCTCCAACCACTTTGCATATTATTTCATATATACTGTGATGCTGTACTTGCCAAATATGCTTCAAAAATCTTCCTCCACCAAGTCTGGCTGCAACCATTTTAACTGTGGGCAGCTGAAGCTGCTGCCTGTTTACTTCCTGGATTTACACAGACACACCTCCAGCTCTGCAGCTCTCATTGTCCCTCTTATGACTCATTCCCCATCCCATCCTGGCAAACTCTCACGAGAGAGAGAGCTGTGGTTGTCATCAGCCTAGGCTTTTTACCAGACAAGAAACAGGAAGTGGGCTGTATAAGGTATTTACTGGCAGAAAAAAAAAGTTTTACTAACCAAAGTTAAAACAAGGCCTGAAGATTTAATAGATGTAAGGTAGAGCTGCACGATTAATCGTCAAGAATCGTTATCGCGTTTTTTACTAGTGTTTCCCGATTATTTGTATGCAAAGAATTCTCTCTGCTCTTCTGAAGCCACAGCTGTCAAAAGAAATGAAGTAAAAATCCTGGCAGTCTGACAAGAATCAAAACATTCTTTATCAGTTGAACTTAAAGAGGAAGTAAAGCCTCTTAAGAGAAAAAAAAAGAAAAAAATACACCCTGCAAGGCAAAGGCATAATGAGCATAGCATACTAGCTCATTATGAATTACTTACCTGAGATCGAAGCCCCCCTCCAGCGGTCCTCAGTCACCTCCTCCGTCGCCGCCATGATACCCGGAGTAACTTATGTGACTGGCCAGAGCTGCGATGACGTCACTCCCGCACATGCGCGCGGGATAAGTGGTTTACAACCACTTTAACTATAAACATTGCAACAGTTTGTCAATGGAAAAGACTTTGTGTGCAAGTGAAAAAAGTTTAACCACTTAAACCTTTTTCTGACATTTGTTGATTTCAAGTTAAAAAAAATTTTTTTGCTAGAAAATTACTTCGAACCCCCAAACATTATATATATTTTTTTAGTAGACACCCTAGAGAATAAAATGGTGGTTGTTGCAATATTTTATGTCACACTGTATTTGCGCAGCGGTCATTCAAATGCATTTTTTTGGGAAAAAATTACTTTAATGAATTAAAAAAATAAAATAAAAAAAAAAAAACAAAAAAAAAAAAACAGTAAATTTAGCCCATTTTTTTTTTTGCTGTTTAATGTGAATGATTTTACGTTGCGAGAATTGTGATCTTTTTAGTCCAAGCAAAAAAATTGTGATTCTCATTTTGGCCAGAATCGTGCAGCTCTAATGGAAGGATGTAAAGAAAATGACTAAAGGTGCGCTTTGAAATATGAAAAAATTGCCAGAACCAAAGATCACTGCAGGGAGCTAGGTCCTTACTCCTGACTAGGCAGAAAAAACTGAAGGTTTATAGCAGAGAGGGGGGGATGTATACCAGCTAGGAAGGCCCATAGGCATAGCCAAGTGTTTTTCTGCCTAGTATCTTAACTCCTGTAGGAGGCTATATAACCCTATGGTTCTGAATTTGGAGTGCTGTGCCCAATAATGAACGAAAGAGAAAAACAGAATTTTAGAAACTACTGAATTAAAAAAAAAAAAAAAAAAAGAAACAAACTGAAATCTCATGTACTCAAGTATTCAAACCAATTACTCAGTACTTTACTGAAGCACATTTGGCAGCAATTACAGCCTCAAGTCTTTTTGGGTATAAACCAACCAACTTTGCACACCGTAGTCAGGTTGGATGGGGACCGTCGGTGGACAGCCATTTGTAGGTCTCTCTGTTCAATAGGGTTCAAGTCAAGGCTCTGGCTGGGCAACTCTAGGCGATTCACTAAGCTGTCACTAAGCCACTCCTGTGTTGTCTTGGCTGTGTGAATAGGATCGTTGTCATGTTGGCAGGTAAACCTTTGGCCCAGTCTGAGGTCCTGAGCGCTGTGAAACAGGTTTTCATTGGGGATCTCTCTGTACTTTGCTCCATTCAGCTTTCCCTCAGCCCTGACCAGTCTCCTTGTCCCTGCTGCTGAAAAACACCAACACAGCATGATGCTGCCACTACCATGCGTCACTGTTTTATTGGGCAGGTGATGAGCAGTGCCTGGTTTCCTCCAGACATAACATTTAGAATTGAGGCCGAACAGTTCAATATTGGTTTCATCAGATCAGAGAATCTTGTTCCTCACAGTCTGAGGATCCTTCAGGCGCTTTTTTGCAAACTCCAAGCAGGCTTTCGTTGAGAGGCTTCAGTCTGGCCCAGTGTTCCTCAACTCCAGTCCTCAAGGCACCCCAACAGGTTGTGTTTTCAGGCTTTCCATTATTTTGCGTAGGTGATTTGATCAATTACCACAGCTGTTTCATTTGATGGAAATCCTGAAAACATGACCTGTTGGGGCGCCTTGAGGACTGGAGTTGAGAAAAACTGGTCTTGACACTGTGCCATAAAGCCCAGATCGGTGGAGGGCTGCAGTGATGGTTACCCTTCTGGAACGTTGTCCCATCTCCACACAGGATCTCTAGAGCTCAGAATGATCGGGTTTCTTAGTCCCCTCCAACTACTCGATTTGGCTGGATGACCAGCTCTTGGAAGAGTCCTGGTTGTGCCAAACTCCATTCATTTAAGAATTATGGAGGACAATGTGCTCTTGGGAACCTTCAGCGCAGCAGAATTTTTTGAATGGATTACACAGATATGTGCATTGCTATAATCTGAGCTCTGCAGGTAGTCCCTTTGACCTCATGGCTTTTGCTCTGTCACAGTATGCATTGTCAGCTGTTAGGCCTTTTATAGAGAGGTGCATGCCCTTCCAAATCATGTCCAATCAATTTATTTTACCACAGGTGGAACTCCAATCAAGGTGTAGAAACATCTCTGCAACGATCAAGAGAAATGGCAGACACCTAAGCTAAATTTTACGTTTTGTTGCAAAGGGTCTGAATACTTATGCCAATGTGACATTTCACTTTTTCATTTTTAATAAATTCAGACATTTCTAATATTTTATTTTACTTTGTCATTATGAGGTACTGAATGTAGATTAATGAGAAAAAAAATGACTAACAGTATCAGACTTAAACATAAAATTGAAAAAAGTGAAGGGGGTCTGAATACTTTATCAACGAACTGTATGTCTACTGTAATGGTTCACACATCTCTTGCATCCAAAGTAGACTGAATGCGTTTCAAATCTTCCTCAGGAGAATAAGTGAACAGTATTAGTATAATGGAACGCAATCTAAGAACATATAGAGAGAATATATTGTCTACTAGAATCAGTGTGAAACATCTTATTCCAAAAGGGGGGATGCAGGAGAAGGCTACACAGGACTACAATAATACATAAAGGGTCCAAATGTTTGTAGGGGCCCCACCCAATGCTCACAGCCCCAAACTGTATATATTTTCAAGAGGAAAACATTTTCCCATTTTATGAATCCTCAAATGACCAGATAGAGTCACCAATGGCCAAAGCAGCAGGGAAAGAAAAATACTTCTACAGGGTAATTTAATCTAAAGATCTCAGAATCAACGTATCTCCAGGTTCAAGCTACTGACCGGCTCAGTTTGCTGCTGGACTCTGTTTGAATCTGGAGATAACTTGATAAGGTGGGAAGGGGGGGGGGGGGGGGGGGGGGTTTGAGTATACACGTGCAGAAAATATTTTTTTACCTTAATGCAGGGAATGTATTAAGGTAAAAAAAGCGGAGTTAGACTTACCGGTAACTCCTTTTCTGAGAGTCTTCCAGGACAGCCCATGAGACCTAGGAAACACATTCCCCCCACCAGATAAAAGGGCGGTCCTCCAGGCCCCATGTCAGTCTACTCAAGAACCGTAGGACGTCCCTGAAAAACATATGCATAATACACATAAGTTTAGACAAAACCGGGTGGGAATCCGGCTGTCCTGGAAGACTCTCAGAAAAGGAGTTACCGGTAAGTCTAACTCAGCTTTTCTCAAAACGTCTTCCAGGACAGCCCATGAGACGATGAGCCAGAACTTACCAGTCTAGGGAGGGACAACTGCCTGCAGGGCCTTACGACCAAACGCCTGCTCCTGCGCTGATAGGAGATCCAGGCGATAATGTTTAATGAAGGTCGAGTAACTGGACCATGTGGCAGCCCTGCAAATTTGCTCCGGTGAGGCACCAGCCCTCTCAGCCCAAGACGTAGATAAGGCTCTAGTTGAGTGTGCTGTGACAAAAGGTGGAGAAACCTCCCTAATTTTGTAAGCTTCAGAGATAGCTTGCTTTATCCACCTGGCTAGTGTGGCTTTAGATGCACTGTTTCCCTTGTGTGCCCCCGAAAAGAGGACAAACAAAGAATCAGTTTTCCTAAAGGTCTTAGTGACCTCAAGATAGGCAAGGAGGATCCTTCTTACGTCTAAGCAACTAAACTTTCTTTCCTGTTCGCCGTGCGGTGAACTACAAAAGGATGGCAGTACAATATCCTGAGTTCGGTGGAATGTACTAGCCACCTTAGGAAAAAAAACCTGGATCAGTCTTTAAAACGACTCGATCATCAAAAATCGTGAGAAAAGGCTCCCTAACTGACAGGGCCTGCAGCTCACTTAACCTACGTGCTGAGGTAATAGCTACCAGAAAAACGACTTTTAATGTAAGTAGTTTAACTGAGATTTCCTCGAGAGGCTCAAAAGGAAATTCCACCAAGGCCTGAAGTACTAGGGACAGGTTCCAAGATGGACAACTTTTCACCACTACTGGCCTGGCCCTTGAAATTGATTTGAAAAATCTGGCTACAATGGGATTTTCCAGGAGCGAAAACTGGAGGAAAACACTAATAGCTGCCGCTTGTACTTTTAGGGTACTAACGGAAAGACCCTTGTCAACCCCCTCTTGAAAAAATTCCAGAATTGCCGGAATATCATGGGTTAGTCTCTGATTCTCCGATAACCAAGAATTAAACTTTTTCCAAACCTTGGAATAAATGGCTCTGGTTACTGGTTTTCTACAGTCTACTAGAGTCCTGACTACTTTGTCGGAGAACCCCTGGGCGCTTAGCATCTTCTCTTCAGATACCAAGCCGACAATCTTAGGGAAATCACCTGGGGGTGAGACACTGGACCCTGCAACAATAAGTCTTCCCTCTTTGGAAGACTCAGTGGAGGCTCTGAAACTAGAGTCTGTAGCAGGGAAAACCATGGCCTCTTGGGCCAAAACGGGGCAATTGGAATGAGGTCTGTTTCTTCTAGAAGAAACTTCCGGAGGACTTTTGGAATAAGTCTGATCGGCGGAAAGGCATAACATAGGCCGCAAGGCCATGGGTTTGCCAGCGCATCGATCCCCAAGGATTGGTCTGCTGGGTTCATGGAAAAGAACATTTCCGTCTTGCGGTTGTTCCTGTTTGCGAACAGATCCGCTACTGGGTATCCCCATCTGCTGGTGAGGTCTGCAAAGACTTCGGGATGAAGGGACCAGTTGTCTCGATCTACCCGGTGACGGCTGAGGTAGTCTGCTAAACAATTTTGTGTGCCCTTCAAGTGCACAGCTGAAATTGAAGTCAGATTCCCCTCTGCCCATACTAGGATCTCCTGGGCAATTGACTGGAGTATCCGGCTTCTCGTGCCCCCCTGCTTGTTGAGGTATGCGACCGTCGCAACGTTGTCTGACAGAATTTGAAGATTGTGGCCCCTGATCTCTATCTGAAAGGACTGCAGGGCTCTGTGAACCGCTAGAAGCTCTCTTTGATTGGATGAAGCCCTTGCCTCCCTCGAGGAGCACTCTCCCTGTGCCACTGCATTGTTGAGATGGGCCCCCCATCCCCAGGAACTCGCATCCGTAGTAATCCTTTGGGAAATGGGAATGGACCATGGGAGACCTCCTGCTAGGTGCTGGCTTGCTCTCCACCACCACAGGCTTCTCTTTACCCTGGTGGGAAGCCGGACCCTTGACTCCAGGGACCTTGCATCCCCGTTCCAGTTTAAGAGGAACAGTTGTAGTGGACGTTGATGAAGTCTTGCCCATGGGACTGCAGGAAAGCATGAGGTCATCAGACCCACTGCCCTCGAAACCTGTCTTAGGGAGACCGACTGGTTTGTCTGCAATGCTGACATAGATTGGATCATTTTGGTAATCTTCTCCTGAGGAAGAAAGACCCTTTGATCCACTGAGCAAAAGTCGTAACCCAGGTAAGTCACCTTCTGGGCCGGAGTTAAAGACGACTTTTCTACGTTTATTAACCAGCCTAAGGACTGTAGGAAGTCCCGTACAGCCTGGAGATCCTCCAACAGCTTCTGGTATGACGCTGCTACCACCAGGAGGTCGTCTAAGTAAGGGATAATAGTTATCGCTTTTAGCCTGAGTGGAGCTAGGGCTTCCCCCAACACTTTTATGAAAATGCGTGGGGCTGAGGAAAGACCAAAGGGGAGGGCCTGAAACTGGAAGTGTCGGGTCCCTGTCCTCATCTTCACTGCTAATCATAAATATCTCTGGAAGGCTGAGTGGATAGGGATGTGAAGATAAGCATCCCTCAAGTCCAACGTGGCCATGTAGCAGTTTGGGTAGAGTAGGCTTTTGATAGTGAAAACCGTCTCCATCCGGAAATGTTTGCATCTGATCGATTTGTTTAAAGCTTGGAGATTCAGGATAAGTCGAAACTTCCCTGACGGCTTTTTGACAACAAATACATGGGAATAGAATCCCTTGCCCTGATCTGACTGGGGAACAGGAATCAGGACCTTCTGATCCAACAGGTCTCCGATCTGGAGATCCAGGGCCTGCGCTTTCTCCCGATCCTGGGGAGGAAAGGTGACCAAAAACCGCTCTGGTGGTTGGTGGGCGAATTCCAGCCTGTACCCGTTGGTCACAAGGTCCAGAATAAAGGGGCTTGAAGTAACTGCTGCCCACTGTGGGAAGAAGGCCCTCAATCTTCCTCCCACTGGGGAACGCAAGTCACTGCGGTTTGGTGGGCTGTTGAGGAGGGTTAAACAGGACCCCCCCTTTGCCTCTGCCCTTGTGCCCTGTCCAGTGTTTTTTCGGCCTGCTGTCCTTTCCTTTAGGACCCTGCTGCCTGCCTTGGCCACGAAAAAAACTTCCTGGCTGCTGGGATTCTCTTTCTCTGGAAAAGCCTTCTTCCTGTCGGCAGTGCGTTCCAGTGCCTCCTGCAGCCCTGGGCCAAATAAGTGATCGCCTGTTAAGGGGAGCCCACAAAGGCGTAACTTGGAGGCTGAGTCCCCTGACCAGGTCTTAAGCCAAAGGCTTCTCCTGGCCGAGTTCACTAAAGCCGAGGTCCTGGCCGACATTCTCACCGACTCTGTGGAAGAATCTGCCAAAAAACCTACTGCCTGAAAGAGGAGAGGAAAAGACTTCAAAATCTGCTCTCTGGAGGTACCTGCCGACAGATGAGTCTGAATTTGGGTTAACCACACCTCCAGATTTCTGGCCACACAAGTGGAGGCCAGAGCAGGTTTGAGGTTCCCAACCGCAGAGTCCCAGGCTCTGTGGAGAAGGATATCCCCCCTCTTGTCCATCGGATCCTTAAGCGTACCCATATCATCGAACGCTAGGTCCGGGTTCTTTGAAACCTTTGAAAGGGGTGCGTCTAGCTTGGGATTTTTATTCCACGGCTGCGTAGTGTCCTCATCAAAAGGAAACCTCCTTTTAAGGTTACTAGAGAAGAAAGGTTTTCTCTCAGGATTATCCCATTCCAGTTTGATAGTATCAATCAATGAGCTATGGACTGGAAAAACTCTAGATTTTTTCTTGTGCAATCCCTTATACATGAGATCATGTTTGGATAGCTGAACCTCCTCTTCTTTCAATTCAAGGGTAGTATAGATGGCCTTCAATAAGTCATCCACATCTTCTACGGATAACTTAAATCTCGAGCTCCGAGTGGATTCTCTATCCCCGGGCTCTATCTCTGACCCCGATTCCTCTGGAGAGGAATGGGTAGATCTGACCTCAGCCTCAGAGTCTTCACTGTCCGCCTGCTGCGGAGTGCTGACTGTCGTCTTCTGTGACGACGGACCCTCTGCTGGAGTCTGGAGCTTGTCAATAAGCGTTCTAAAGGAACTAAAGGTGGACGCAAGCTCATCTCTGACAGAAGCTAGCATCTTTTGGCAAGAGGTAACCAGGTCATCTTTTACAAGGCCCTCTATACAGCTGCGACAAACTGCTTTGCTCCAAGAGGAGCTCAATTTGTTTGCGCACACCGTACATTTCCTTTTAGGTGGCTGTGCCTGAGCTTTCTCCTGGGTCTTGGTCTGTAAGACAAAAAAATAAAACGACCCCAAATGAGACTCACAGCCACCCTGACACTCCGAAACACCACATGCAGGAGGGAAGAAATGTGTCCCCATAACCCACTACTACAGAGAGGGGAGGGGGAGGGAACACTCACAGGGATAGCAAGATAGTGACAAAACACTTCAGGCTTACCTGCGAGGTGCTGGTGTTGGGCACTGCTTCCACTGCCTGTGCAGGAACTGCAGACTGGTCCATCCTGCCCTGTTTAGCTTTCCACAGCCTGGCTGCTTTCCACCAAAACACACCAGTAGCCAGCGTCTCCCATCCGCACCGCTTAAAAAGACTGGAACCAGTGTCTCCGGCGCCCGATGATGATGTCATATGCCCCGTAAGTGACCTATCACTCGGCACT
Source organism: Lithobates sylvaticus (assembly GCA_028564925.1). Classification (NCBI taxonomy): domain Eukaryota; kingdom Metazoa; phylum Chordata; class Amphibia; order Anura; family Ranidae; genus Lithobates; species Lithobates sylvaticus. Next base: position 93,181,303 of record CM053034.1, read on the forward strand.
TCCTGTGGGCCAGCTTGGAGTGCAGAAGCTCCGCCCCCTCAAGTGCTGCTGCTTCCCGTTTCTCCTCACACCTTTCAGCCATGCTGTGGGTGAGGAGAGGAAACTGCTGCTCACATAGCGACTACAGGCGCTTGGGAGCAGACATCACCACGGTCATGGCCCTCTCCAGGCACAGAGAGACAGGAGACAGCAGCACAACCAACCTCCCCAGCGGTGTGCTGCTTCTGGCAGAAGAGAAGGTTAGTGATATGCCCCCAAATAGCCTTACAGAGCCCCTGCTCATGAGACCTAGGGGACCAGGTTCCTGGAACATGTTACCCCCCGTCCGGAGGAAACACTAATAACTGACATGGGGCCTGGAGGACCGCCCTTTTATCTGGTGGGGGGAATGTGTTTCCTGTCCTGGTAGGAGGAGCCCTAGGTCTCATGGGCTGTCCTGGAAGACGTTTTGAGAAATGTTGCTTTACAAGTTTACCAAGGAAAGTGGGAATGTTCAAATGTTCATACAGGAAGGAGAATACTGTTAGTATTCCAACTTAAGCGTTTTTTTTTTTTTTTACCAAAGGGGTGTCAAAACTATGTACTATATGCTGTAGGTGAAGAGTGTTCATTCACAGTTTGAATTTATTATCAGATTTTGTTTTTTTATCCCCTGCAAGCTGTATAGGAAAGGAAATAATCATGCTGAATCTGAATTGCATCACAGGATGCTACAGGTACAATATAAAATTCGAGCAACACGTTACATTGTTGACATTGTTGCACAAGACTCAAAAGGAACAGAAATGGATGTGGAGGTCGGATGCCCTCACAACAGAAATGAGGGTGGCCATACCTGAACTGGATGTTAAGAACCGGGGCTTCCACAAACTCCTGCACACACTCAATGTTGACCACTTGCTGCACCTGGGCACCTCCATCAACTGTAGACTCCACTGGCTTAGACTGGAGATTCAGACATGAAAGGCCGTCAAGGAGAATAAGGCATTGCTGATTGAGAGACCTTGCTCTTGGAAAATGCACATATTACTTATACACTGCAAATATGATATTGGACATGTAACATCAATGATTAGTCTTACAAAACAAAGCAGGTTTTCGATGTTTCCACAAGTGAAACCTAAGACCCCTTTCACACTGAGGGTGTTTTTCAGGCGTTTTAGTGCTAAAAATAGTGCCTGTAAAGCACCTGAAAACTGCCCGCCATGCCACCCTAGTGTGAAAGCCCGGGTGCTTTCACACTGGGGCGGTGCACTTGCAGGACGTTAGAAAAAGTACTGCAAGAACCATCTTTGGGGCGGTTTGGGAGTGCTGCATACAGTGCTCCTAAACCGCCCCTGCCCATTGAAATGAATTGGCATCGCTTCCGAAGTGCCTGAAAAGCGATTCAGAAGCGCCGCAACACGGGTGGTTTTAGCCCTTTCTTCAGCCACTAGTGGTGGTTAAAAATCGCCCTGCTAGTGGCCGAAAAGCTAAAATCAGTGGCGCTTTAGCACTGATGCGGCATGGCCCCAGCGTTAAAATGTGTTTTTGTGATTTTTTTGAAAACAAAGCAAATAAATCATATTTACTCAATAAAAGGTTGATATCACATGAGGAATTTCGTAGCAAAGATTAGTCACTGCTACACATTACTAATGAGTAACAGCTAGCAATATAAACCACTAGTGTGAATGGCAATAGAGCTACAACATTGGTTAGTGCTCGGCTACAAATGTCTGTCCTTCGGTGATTTGTAATTAAAGTCATACTAAACACACACTGTTCAATTTACATTGTCCCTTCTATTTCTGTATATGAATGATGGCACTATTTAACCGCTTCTCGACCGGCGCACAGCGATGAACGTCATCAGAATGGCACGGACAGGCATAATGGCGTACAGGTACGTCCCTTTGAATATGCCGCCGTGCCATCACGTGCGCGCCGCCGGTCGGGACCCCCATGTGGATGCCAGCGATCGTCTCACGGAGAGGACGAACGGGGAGATGCGGCAGTAAACAGCATCTCCCCGTTCTGCCTAGCAACAAGTGACACTGATCTCTGCTCCCTGTGATTGGAGCAGAGATCAGTAACACAGTCACGCCCCCCCACAGTTAGTAACATGCCCCTAGGACACACTTAACCCCTACACTGCCACCCCCTGGTTAGCCCCTTCACTGCCAGTGTCATTTACACAGGAATCAGTGCATTTGTATAGCACCGAATGCTGTATAAATGACAATGGTCCCAAAAATGTGTCAAAAATGTCCGATGTGTCGGCCATAATGTCGCAGTCACAAAAAAAATTATTAATAAAAATGCTATAAAACTATCCTTTATTTTGCAAACGCTATAACTTTTGCGCAAAACCAATCGCTTATTGCGATTTTTACCAAAAATATGTAGAAGAATACGTATCAGCCTAAACTGAGGGGGGAAAAAAATGTTTTGATATATTTTTGGGGAATATTTATTATAGAAAAAAGTAAAAAAGAATGCGTTTTTTTTTTTTTCAAAAATTGTCGTTCTTTTTTGGTTTATAGCACAAAAATAAAAACCGCAGAGGCAATCAAATACCACCAAAAGAAAGCTCTGTTTGTGGGGAAAAAAAGGACATCAATTGTTTGGGTGCAGCGTCGCACGATGGTGCAATTGTCAGTTAAAGAGACTCAGTGCTGAATCGCAAAAAAATGTCCGGTTATTCAGCAGCTAAATCTTCCGGGGCTGAAGTGGCTATCTACCATTAAGGCACAGGTTCGTAGCTTCTAACAGTTAATCCAGAATTTATATTGTGCCACCATTATTCTACACACTAAAACCATTTTAGGTAGGTATGCGCTATGTTTTAAACCACTAAACAGGCTCCTTTTTAAAGCATGGCATACAAAGAAAACGCCATCCTTTAAATAGTCACACTATATTACCAACAACCCATTATAACAAGACATATCCATACTTTCTGATAATCGGATCGGATTGGAATGTAGGGGAGGACCCAAGATGCCACTAACACATGCAGACCTGATGGGGAACTGCGTCTGATATAAATGGCTACTGATAAAATTATTGATCATGGTACTTATAGTCTCATCCTCCATCTATTGCTCGGGGTGAAATCAGAGCCAATCATGTTATACTGTGGAAAAAGTGGCCCCAGCAGCCACAAAAACACACACACAAAACTGCCTTTCTGGCTAGAAGCATGGCTTTGACAGTCAACTGCAATGTTGTCTGGCAAATCCCAGAAATTGAATTTTGTATGTGAACTGGAGAATATTTTGTCTAATTTATGCCCTTAGGCTGTAGTTTTCATGCACAAGGCATTTGATATCAAGTGGATTTGAGTGTGCTTCACTATTAAGTACAGGATTAAAAAAAAAAAAAAAAAAAAAAAAAAAAAAAGAAGATGCTTAACCTCAAAGTAAGATACCAGATCAGGAGCATACATCCCGATGAAGCACATTAAGAGCAAAAACTGGTTGATAACATCTTGCAGGTACTGGCACACAGCTTATTGCTATATCGCATGTAGCGCCAAACACTTTTCTAAAGTGTGTACTATAGTGTAAATTTTGTTTTTCCAGAACTATAACGGAGTTCTGGGGGTTAATTGTATAGGTCATTTACTTTGGTCTCAGCTTGACTGGGCTGTACCGGAGTTCTGCCTGGTCATAGGTGCAGTGAAGTACCTGTGACAGTCTGAGAACAAAGCCTGGTTGGACGTATTAGGTACCAATCTTCTCTGAGCCAATCAGTGGGCGCGTCTAGCCCCGCTGTGTTGTCTGGGAAGGGGTATTTAAGATGCTGAAGTCACGTGTTCAGGGTTCGGCTTGCTCTTTGATTCCTGGTTCCGGTCCAGACCAACCCTGTGAGGGGTCCCGGACCCAGGAGTGTCTGCTGCCCCGTAAGCCTGGTCACCCTAACCAGCCCCAGAGGCCCTCATAGTCTGGGGTGGGGATCCGTCTGTTCCCGAGCCTCGGAACTGGCTAGTTCGAGGCCTAGTGACTGAAGGAGGATTCTGAGGTGTTCAGGTGTTCTCTCAGGATTGGAGAGACACAGCAACTCGTACAAGCGACAAGGGGAGGATTCTTCAGAGGAGGGTCAAGAAGCTGGCTGCTCGGTAAGAGCCTGGGAGCTGAAGTTGTACGGACACTAGTGAATCTGCATTTCTTACGGTATCGCCAAAGCAGCTGAAAGATCCAGGTACTGTGGAGAAAGTTCCTAATTCATCTTCAGTTACAACTTAGTCTGTGGCAGAGACTTTCAAATCCTTGAATTACTTGTTGGCTGCTAAATCTACAGACAGGGGTTTATCCAGCAGTGAAGTGCCCAGTGGTGAGTGGCTACTCTCTGGGCTACCTAAAGAGACATTGAATTGATGTCAGCGGTTCCAAAGTGCCTGAGCTTTATCACCCGTACCCTCCTTTCCCAACTGAGAGACTGTTATATTTGAACTTTACCACTTTGCAAATAAAAATCCTCAAAAGGACATTCGAGTGTCAGCTTCTGAAATTACTGGGTACTAACCCTGGGAACCCCTAGACAACGAACGACGAGCTACAGGAGGTAATTGGTAAGCCCAGAAGATGCATAGCCGCCCCCCAGGGGTTATGGCGCTACACGCATGTTATTTAACAGATGGCATTTAGCTAAATTTGCGGTTTACAAAATCTATGGGAGTTGAGACATTGTCAGTATGTTTGTAACTTCTGCAGACTGGGAGGTATACAAGTCCCCAGTCACTAGCCCGCTTTAAAATGGTGTCAATGAGCTCAATCCTAAAAGATAGAAGATTTATGAGTTCTGAAAAAGGGACAACATTGATTCAATAAGAGACGCCATAAAAGCAACAGCAGAATAAAGAAAATATGAGTGATGGCAACGTTATACCATCAGAGGGGACATACTGAATGCCAAAAAGCAAAGAAAACACCAGGAAAGGAGGGCATATGCATAACTGGCAATGGTAGATGCAGGAATATGAATGATTTTCCTTTGTTCATACATACTACATCTGCTTTACAAACATAGGGATGGGACAGACAGGGATGGGACAGACAGGGATGGGACAGACAGGGATTTACTAAAACTAGAAAGTGCAAAATCTGGTGCAGCTCTGTATAGAATCAGTTTCCAGGTTTTATTGAACAAGCTGAAGTTAGAAGCTGATTGGTTTCTATGCACCAGATTCCGAGTGCACCAGTTTAGGTAAATCTTCCCCACAGTGATGTCTACACTAAAGGATATGGACGTGGTGTACGAGTGAAAAACTGCTCAGTGTACTGGCCTGGAAATATGCGATTACATTAATGCGTGTCCTACTGCGTGTCCTACTGTAAGTTATTTGAAAAAGTTACACTACATCTGCATACAAAATATTTAACTGGAGATCCTTTTATAATAAGAAAAGTGTACCAACTACAATTAGATTTTGCATAAAATGGTGAGAATATGACGATTTTTTTCAAGTATATTTACTTTTGAACATTCAGAACTCAACATCATTTCTGAATTACTCGTAAAATCCATTTCTTGGAGTAGATGACACAGGATCTTTAGTGAGTAACCGTTAGTTATATGCAGCACCATCAGGCGGTTGGACACTACTGGGGGGAAAAAAAGCAGCAGGGACATCCCCTATATAATCCAACTCACTCCGAGCAAGCCTCAGTTTTGCGGCAAGCAATAGGGAGATCATAAAGAATAGGAAGGTGAGACCTGTGTATTTACTGACAGATTCTGTTGATTAAGTTTTAGCCATACAGTACAAGACACAGGATCTACCATAGGACGTCCAATAGCAGTCCAACTGGGGGTGGGCATTACAGCAAACAAATGCGAATAGGCCCACTTAAACAAGTCAAAGACTGGAAAGACCCAGGGAGAAGCTTTTAGAACGCAACGCCTAAAATTGGCACCAGAGGGGGCCTGAATATCCACCTGGTAGAACAAATGTGAACAGAAATCCATGTGGCAAAAAATCTTGTAAATCTGAGAAAAATGAATTACCAGATTTGGTAGATTGCATTTTAACAGGGAAGGGAGGATCCCTAACCTTTGAGTCTCTCAGCCAGGGTTCTGCTCAATGGTATTCTCCATGTGTGTAGACAAAGAGGGGCGCCGAGTGCTGGAGTGATCTCCGCAATCTTGTGCCCAGGTCTACTAGTCACACTTCTGTTTGGTGGAATGATCCCCTCCTAATAGATGACCATTAGCCCTGGCCTCTGACATAACATCAAAGGTAAAGATGACAAATAAAGGGGGTAAATCTCTCTAACAGGGGCAGGGCAGGAATAAAAACTTGACAAATTTTATAATCCTTTTCTACTCTATCCAAAACTGAAAAAATAAAAAAATACCTAGTTAGACTTACCGGTGACGGTATTTCTAAGAGCCTTTCAGGACAACCCTGGAGAGAGCGCAGCTCCTCCTAATTTGAGGAAACACTTGCATTTTTCTTTAAAGCTCCTCCTCTTCCACCATGGCCTCAGTTATTGTTACCTCCGGCATACTGGAAGATAAAGCACAGAGAACACAAACAAACCATGACAGATACTTGTATCATCTTTAAACATAGAAACACAAGGGAGGGAACTAGGCGTTGTCCTGAAAGGCTCTTAGAAATACCGTCACCGGTAAGTCTAACTAGGTATTTTCTCCAGTCGCCTTTCAGGACAACCCTGGAGAGGATAAACGAGAAGCTTACCCTAGGGTGGGACCACTGCCTGCAGTACCTTCCTGCCGAAGGCTTGATCCGCAGCTGACAGCAAGTCCAGTCTGTAGTGCCGAAGGAAAGTTGAGTAACTTGACCACGTGGCCGCCTTGCAGATCTGATCAGGCGTAGCACCGGCCCTCTCGGCCCAAGACACTGCTGTTGCCCTAGTGGAATGGGCAGCAATTCCGGAGGGAGGGGATTCTCCTCTAGCTTTGTATGCCTCCGAAAATTGCCTCTCTAAGCCACCTACCTAGAGTACTCTTGGAGGCTTTTTCCCCTTTTCTAGGACCCGAAAAGATTACAAACAGAGCATTCGTCTTTCTGAATTCCCTGGTAACTGCCAGGAAATGGAGAAGACACCTCCTTACGTCTAAGGTATGAAAGGCCTCCTCCCCTGTGTTGGTAGGGTTGGAGGAAAAGGTAGGCAACACTATTTGTTGGGTACGATGGAACTCTGCAGATACCTTGGGAAGAAAGGCTGGGTCTATCTGCAGCACTATCCTATCAGGAAAAATCTTTAGGAAAGGCTCTGTAACTGCCAGAGCCTGTAATTCGCTCACTCGTCTAGCTGACGTAATGGCTACTAAGAAAATTGTTTTTAAAACTAAATTCTTTAAACAAGAGTCCTTAAGAGGTTCAAACGGAGCTCCCGTTAAACCCTGAAGGACTATGGATAAATCCCAACTGGGAAAATTCCTGAGGGGAACTGGCCTATTCCGTGCCATTGCCCTGAAAAACCTGGAAATTAAAGCTTCCCTGGAAAGGGTTTTTTCTAAATAAACAGAAAGGGCCACCACCTGAGTTTTCAGGGTGCTGGCTGCCAAACCTTTCTTCATTCCTTCATGGAGAAATTCCAGTACCGAACTAGTACTTTTCACCTGGAACCCCCTAAGAGTACAATATGAGTTGTACTTCTTCCAGACTTTAAGGTAGATGGCCGAGTCACTTCCTTCCTGCTTGAGAGTAAAGTCCTTACTAGTCCCTCAGACAAACCCTTAGCTCTCAAGAGGTCCTCTTCAGAAACCAGGCGGTTAGCTGCAGCCCGCCTGCCTCTGGATGGACCACTGACCCCTGTGTCAGGAGGTCCTGCCTGACTGGTAGCCTCCACGGGGGTTCTGTGGCTAGATTTAGAAGAGCCGAGAACCAGGGTCTTTTTGGCCAGAAGGGCGTGATGAGAATCATGCTGATCCTCTCTTCCCTGAATTTCCTCAAGACCACCGGTATTAGAGGAAATGGGGGAAAGGCATAGCACAGGCGGTAATGCCAAGGATGGGCTAGCGCGTCTAAACCTATGGCCTGATCTTCCCGGTGAAGAGAATAGTATTTTTGGACCTTGCAGTTTTGCTGATTCGCAAACAGATCCACCTGGGGGAAGCCCCAAGTACTGGCGATCATCAGGAAGACCTCCTGATTTAAGCTCCATTCTGCTTCCACCAGTCTCTTCCTGCTGAGAAGATCTGCCCAAAGATTCAGAGAGCCCTTTAGATGGACTGCTGAGAGGGAGGCCCCGCTTTTTTCTGCCCATGCGAATAGTTGCCTGGCTAACTCCATGAGACCCCTGCTCCTGGTCCCCCCTTGTTTTAGGACATATGCTACTGTTGTCATATTGTCCGACAAGATCTGTACATGCTGCCCCTCTACTACTTGCTGAAAAGCCCGAAGGGCCAGCGACACAGCCCTGAGTTCTCTCCAATTCGAAGATCTCCGAGACTCTGCCTTGGACCAAGTCCCTTGGACCGTCAGCCCGTCTAGGTGGGCTCCCCAACCCTAGGCACTCGCGTCCGTCGTCAGGCGCTTGTCTAGCGGCCAGAACCAGGGAAGGCCCTTTGTGAGATTGGCTGTGTTTCGCCACCACCACAGAGCCCGTTTTACTTTTGAGGTGAGGCTGAATTTCCTTTCTAGTGGAACCTGATGAGACCAGACCTGCAGGATCTCTGCCTGAAGAGGTCTGGAATGGAACCGGGCCCACTGGACAGCTGGGATGGAGGCTGTAAGGAGACCTAACACCCTCATGGCTGAACGGACTGAAACCACCTGAATCGTCTGAATTTGTTTTACTGCCGTCAGGATCTTTTCCACTTTTTCTTGCGGAAGAAAAACTTTTTGCAGGGTAGAATTGATGGTGTACCCTAGAAAAACTACTTCCTGGCTTGGAACTAGGTTTGATTTCTCCAGATTGAGAAGCCACCCTAAGTCCCCCAGGTGAGCCTGTGCTATCTGAAGATTCGACAGCACCTGTTCCCTGGAGTCCGCAAAAAATAGGAGATCGTCCAGATATGGGACCACTGAGATTCCCCTCAATCTCAGTGGTTCCAGGGCTTCCGCCATGACCTTGGTGAAGATCCTGGGGGAGGACGACAGCCCGAACGGCAAGGCCCTGAATTGTAGGTGCCAGACTGATGACCCTAGATTCACTGCCAACCTGAGGAACCTTTGGGAGGATTGGGCGATCGGGACATGTAGATAGGCGTCCCTCAGATCCAGGGAGGCCATGAAGCAATTTTTGGATAACAACCTTGTTATTGTATGGATTGTATCCATGCGGAAGTGCTTGTATCGTATTGATTGATTCAGAATTTTCAGATTCAGTATCAATCGATATTTGCCCGTAGGTTTTCTCACTAGGAAGATGTGAGAATAAAACCCATGGCCTTCCTGTTCCCTTGGAACCTGAACAATCACCTCCTGTTGAATCAGATCCTCCAAAAGGCTCATCATGGCAGAGGCTTTGTCTTGGTCCCTCGGAAGGGTCGTGACATAAAATCTGTTTGGGGGGATGTTGGAAAACTTCAGGCTGTATCCCTGCGCCACAATGTTCCTCACGAACTGACTTGAGGAACACTGGCTCCATTGCGGAAGGAAGGCGGACAACCTTCCTCCCACTGGAGCAGAGCAGTCACTTATCCTTGGGGGGTTGACTGGAGGGAGTTTTGAACAAAATTCCTCCTTTACCTCTACCCTTCTGGGGGTTCCAGCGACTTTTGCTGTCCTCCCCACCCTTACGGGACTGTTGAACAGGACTAAAATTCCTTTTGCCTGTCTGTTTTTTCTTGGCAGGAAAGGCCTTCTTTTTGTCTGCCGTTCTGTCCAGCACTGTTTCCAGCTCTGGCCCAAACAGCAGATCCCCTGAAAAGGGCAGACCACACAACCTAACCTTGGAGGCTGTGTCACCTGACCACGTTTTAAGCCAGACCCCGCAGAGGCAGCCAGCCATATATTTCACCGCTCTAAGGATTAGTGGAAAGGATTCCATCAAGTCCTTACGTGGTGTGCCTGCTTCCACGTGGCTCTGCAATTTATCTATCCAACACTCTAAATTCCTAGCCACCACCGTGGATGCCATAGCTGGTTTGAGGCTGGCAGATGCTGAATTCCATGCCCTCTTTAAAAGAGTATCTGCTCTTTTATCCATGGCATCTTTGAGTACCCCCATGTCCTCAAAGGCCAAGTCTGTCCTACGCGATACCTGTGAAAAGGCTGCGTCTACACGTGGTTTTTTGTTCCACACCTCTGACTCTTTTTCGTCAAAGGGAAAGCGTCTTTTCTGGCTCTTAGAAAGGAAAGGACCCCTCTCTGGGTCCTTCCATTCTTTTTTTTAACCGTGTCTGACAATACTTTATGAACAGGGAAAACCCTGGATTTAACCTCATCCAGCCCCTGATACATCCTGTCGTGTACAGACAGCTGGACCTTTTCCTCCTGGATGTCCAGGGTCGTATAGATAGCCCTCAAGAGGTCATCTACCTCCTCTAAAGACAGCTTGTACCTGGAACCACGGCTGTCCTCCTCCTCTTCTACCTCCTCCTCTGAATCTCTGAGGGAAGGGAGAGTACTTGCCCCTTCGTCCTCTGAATCTATCACCTCCCTCTGCCTGGAGGTAGATGCTCGAGGACTTGATGGTGGTGGTTGCTGGCTACCGCCCTGACTTGCTGGGCTCTGAACCAACAGAGTCTTGACGGAGCTTAGTGAGCTTGCTATTTCTCGCACAGATGAATACAGCTCACCATACTGCTGAGAGGACTCCTCCTCCACTATCTCCTTAATACAGGACCTACATAAAGCCTTCTGCCAGGATTCCCTTAAGGGGTTCTTGCACACAGGGCATCTCTTTCCTGGCGGGTTTGCTTTCTTTACTTTCCCTGACACAGTTTCCTGGGGAAAAAACAAAAGCTTGTCTTACTACCAGAATCTGGACTAAACATACCACCACCAGAGTAATAACAGACCACCTGAGTGTAGCAACCACCAAAACTACAGGTCCAAGGACAGTAACCTTTGACTCTGTAGTGACAGGACCCCCCACAGGGAGGAATAAACAAGTGACAACAGAAAGAAAACAGCCCATAAGGTGAAGAATAAAGAGTACCTTTGTACCCCTCTTACCTGGGCCTGACCGGTGCTTGGGGTGCCTGCCTCCACCGTTGCTGCAGATCTCTCCTCCATGTTGCAGAGAGCGCAGCGGGGCTTGAAACAAACAGCGGTTTTTGAATCTTCCCGGGCACGGCGTCACTACGCACGCCGGAAGCGGAAGTACCGGTCTGTGGACCCGCCCCCTGACCCTTGCGTTCCAGGCGACTGGAACCACCGTCGCCCCGCCCGAACAGGAAGCCGCGTCACTGGCCGCCGCGTCATCCGCCCGCCATGTGACACCTCCCGGGAGCCTCACCGCGCGGCGCGCGAAATTCAAAAACCGGCGGCTCCTGGGGGCATGGACGCCTCGACATTCCTGCCGGCCACTGCTCCTGTGAGCTGGAGAAGGTCCGGGACTCCGGAACCCCCCCCCCGTTCGTACTAGGGGGGGGCTGGGATGGTCTCTGCGGCGGCCCCTGCATACAAGGTAGGACTACCTCCCCTCCCCCTGGAGAGAACGCAGCCCTGGTTCCCACAAGTGCTTCCATCCATGGCGGAGGAAACACAATAACTGAGGCCATGGTGGAAGAGGAGGAGCTTTAAAGAAAAATGCAAGTGTTTCCTCAAAGTGGGCGGAGCTGCGCTCTCTCCAGGGTTGTCCTGAAAGGCGACTGGAGAAAAAACGGAGTTACTTACCGGTAACGTCCTTTTCCGGGAGTCTTTCAGGACAGCACCATAGAGAGACCCTGGCTCCTCCCCTTTCAGGAAACACCGCCTTAGATTTTGAATTTAAGCCCCCACCGTCCTGCCAGTCCCTCAGTTCTTCAAGAGTACCTCCGGCCAGCTGGGGAGACACAAGAACACGTCATAATAACTTACATCTCTTACCTGACGGTCTCATGCGATGACTTCTTCCATGTCCACAAATTAGGGTGGGTACTTGTGCTGTCCTGAAAGACTCCCGGAAAAGGACGTTACCGGTAAGTAACTCCGTTTTTCCCCATCCGTCTTTCAGGACAGCACCATAGAGAGGATAAGCGAGCACCTTACCTTAGGGTGGGACTACTGCCTGCAGAACTTTACGCCCAAAGGCTTGGTCCTTTGCTGACAGCAGGTCCAACATGTAGTGCCTTACGAACGTATCAAAGCTGGACCATGTTGCCGCCCTACAGATCTGCTCTGGAGAAGCACCAGCCCACTCAGCCTGCGAAGTCGCCACTGCCCTGGTGGAATGCGCTCTAATACCATCCGGGGGCTCCACTCCCCCTGCTACATAAGCCTGTCTGATGGCTAACCTAATCCATCTGGCTATCGTCCGTCTAGAGGCTCTAGACCCTTTTTTAGCTCCTGAAAACAATACAAAAAAAGAATCAGACTTCCTATAGTCCTTTGTACTCTCCAAGTACTGGAGGACGCACCTCCTAACGTCCAACTTATGAAATGTGCGTTCCTGTTCCCTCACAGGGTTTACACAGAAGGTAGGCAAAATTATTTCCTGGCCTCTATGAAAACTTGAGGCCACCTTAGGCAAAAATGCCGGATCAGTTCTAAAAACCACACGATCCGGAAATATCTGAAAAAAAGGTGCCCTAATTGAAAGGGCTTCGAGTTCACTTACTCTTCTTGCCGTGGTGATCGCCACCAAAAACACCGTTTTGAGGGTGATCGACCTCAACGTACAAGCCTCCAACGGTTCAAAAGGTTCACCGGTGAGGGCTTGCAATACCAAAGAGAGATCCCATACTGGAAAAGAGGATACTCTTACTGGCCTCTGCCTGTTCAGAGCTTTAAAAAACCTAGATATCCAGGGATCCAATGCTAACTGTTTCTCCAAAAATACACTTAAAGCAGACACTTGTCCTTTCAGTGTGCTAACAGCCAACCCCTTGTCTGCCCCTGCTTGCAGAAATTCCAGTACCGCTACAGGACTGCTTGTGTCGAAGGAACTATCCGCACACCAACTATTGAAGCGTTTCCACACTTTCAGGTAGATAGCTTGCGTCTCCCTTTTTCTGCAACTTAGTAGGGTCGATACTAAACGATCTGAGAACCCCTTGCCCTTCAGCAATTCCTCCTCAGTAGCCAAGCAGCCAGGTTCCACCGCTCCACCTGAGGACAACAGATTGGACCCTGGGACAGAAGCTCTTCCTGGAATGGCAGAATCCAAGGGGGTTCCACTGCCAGACTCTTCAAGATGGAAAACCACGGCCTCCTGGGCCAATGAGGTGCTATCAGAATGAGAGTTGTGCTCTCCAACTGTAACTTCCTCAGTACTGCTGGGATTAGTACGGGAGGGGGGAAGGCATAGCACTTGGAGAACTCCCAGCTCTGAGCCAGTGCGTCCACTCCAAGTGCTCCGTCCCATCTGCTCAGGGAGAAGAATAGATCTGTCTTTCTGTTTTCCCTTGAGGCGAAGAGGTCTATACAAGGCATCCCCCACCTCTGGGTGATTGCCTTGAAGACATCCTGGTTCAAAATCCAGTCGCCTTCTCTCAGCTTTCTGCTGAGAAAATCTGCAACCTGATTTTGATCCCCTTTTAGATGTACCGCCGACAGGGACCGAATATTTGCCTCGGCCCACCTGAGAATGCTGCTCGTCAAGTTCCACAGAGACCTGCTTTTGGTACCTCCCTGCCTGTTGAGGTATGCTACTGCAGAGGAGTTGTCTGACCTGACTCTCACGTGTTGACCCTGGAGTTCTTCCTGAAAGGCTCTGAGTGCCAACTCTATGGCTTTCAGCTCCCTCCAGTTCGAGGATTCCCTTGCCTCTTGCCTTAGCCAGGTGCCCTGAACCATCCGGGCATCTAGATGAGCTCCCCAACCTGTGCCGCTTGCATCGGTCGTGATGGTTTTGGATACCGGGAGGACCCATTCCAAACCCTGAGAAAGATTGGCCCCTTTTCTCCACCACCAGAGTGACCTTTTTACCTGACCTGGCACCTTTATCAGGGCGTCCAGGGAATTCTGACTGTGGTCCCAAATTCCCAGGATGAATAGCTGTAAGGGACGAAAATGCAGCCCTGCCCACTGTACTGCTGGGAGCGAGGATGTCAGTAGCCCTAGAGCTGACATGGCTTTCCTTATTGAGACCTGTTGATTGCTCTGCAAGAACAACATCGCCCTGTCTACCTTCCGGATTTTTTCTTCCGGAAGGAAAACTTTTTGTTTTGTTGAATCCAACCTGTAGCCCAGGAAGATGATTTTCTGAGATGGGGTCAGGCTGGATTTTTCCAGGTTCAAGAGCCATCCTAAATTTTCGAGGATGTCCCTTGTTACCTGCAGATCTCTGGACAGCTGTTCTGGGGAAGAAGCAAATAGGAGCAGATCGTCTAGATATGCGACTATTGCAATGTTTCTGAGTCGCAAGAAGGCCAGCACCTGCACCATGACTTTGGTGAATATACGGGGGGAAGAAGATAGCCCGAAGGGAAGAGCCCTGAATTGTAGATGCACTATCCCTTCTGGAGTCTTCACCGCCAACCTGAGGAACTTCTGGTACCCCTCTGCTATGGGGATGTGCAGATAGGCATCCTTCAGGTCTATGGACGCCATGAAGCAATTCTGGGGAAGAAGTGCTTTTACCGAATAGATCGAGTCCATTCGGAACTTCCTGTATGTAACCGAGACGTTCAGGGGCTTCAAGTTCAGGATAAGTCTGAACTTTCCCGATGGTTTGCGGACCACAAAGATGTGGGAATAGAAGCCCCTGCCTGTCTCTTCCACCGGGACTCGGGTTACCGCCTCTTGTTCCTCCAACTCCTGTAGAGAGGAAAGAAGAGCCGAAGCCTTTTCTGCACATCTTGGTAGCGTGGTGACCAGAAGTCTGAGAGGTGGGGGTTTTGAAAACTCCAACCTGTAACCCCTCCTTATAATCTCCAAAATAAAATGGTTGGAGGTGATCAACTCCCACTGTGGGAGGAAGTACCCCAGTCTTCCTCCCACCCTGGTTCCGTCATTTAGACTTTTTGGGCTGTTCAGGAGGGCGAAAAATTGCTCCCCCACGCCCTTTGCCCTTCTGTCCCCAAACTTTTTTCTGTTGCTCATTTTTAGGAGGTTCAAACTTCCTCCTGGGTTGAACCCTCCTTTTGGCTTCCGCAAATTTCTTTTTGATAGGAAAGGCCTTTTTCCTGTCGGCCGTCCTATCCAAGACGGCCTCCAAGCCAGGACCGAACAACAAGTCCCCTGTGAGGGGAATACCGCAGAGCTTGACTTTTGACGCGCTATCTCCCTGCCACGTCTTAAGCCAAAGGGCCCGCCTTGCTGAGTTGGACAAGGCTGCTGACCTTGCTGACATCCTTACTGACTCCGCTGAGGCGTCAGCCAGATAAGCTACTCCATTGAGGAGCATAGGAAAGGAAGACAGGATTGTTTCCTTAGGAGTTCCTGCCTCAATGTGTGCCTTAATTTGCGTCAACCAGTACTCCATGTTTCGTGCCACCACTGTGGACGCCATGGCGGGTTTGAGGTTGCCTATTGATGAATCCCAGGATTTTTTCAATAGAGAGTCCATCCTTTTATCCATAGGATCTGGGAGGGCTCCCATATCTTCAAAGGCAAGGTCGGTGTGCCTAGAGACCTGCGAGAAGGCCGCATCTAGTTTAGGAATTTTATTCCACACTAGAGCTTCCTCCTCTGCAAAAGGAAACCTCCTTTTCAAACTTCTTGAAAAGAATGGTTTCCTTTCCGGGTCCTGCCATTCTTTTTTAATGGCTTCGACCAGTACCTCATGGACCGGAAACACTTTCTTTTTCTGTTCCCATAGCGGTGTCTCCCCACCGGAGGAAAAACCATAACTGAGGGACTGGCAGGACGGTGGGGGCTTAAATTCAAAATCTAAGGCGGTGTTTCCTGAAAGGGGAGGAGCCAGGGTCTCTCTATGGTGCTGTCCTGAAAGACGGATGGGGAAATAAAGTTTTGTCTTTAAAAAAACACATTCACACTACACTGACGGCTGCTGCGATAAGCCGGCCATAGCAGGAACTGGCCAAGATTTGAACCATGCCCGAACATGTACAGGCAGGCTGAATGTAAGTTAACTAAATTATTAACCTCGGCACAACCAGCCTGCCGGACCCCACATGCGATTATCACTGGCAGCTGGTATAGCGATAATCATTGTCTTCTCCCAGCGGGGGGGGGGGGGGGGGCATCCTCACGGAGAGAGACTACAATGGCATGGTGGGAGGGTATACCACACACCATCAATAAACACATTAACATTCTGTGAGTTGCAGATGTGAAAATATTTTCAGGGATTTACAGAGATCTCAAACATTTGACAAGGGTTCCTCCAAGGTATAAAAAAAAAAAAAAGTTGAGAAAGGCTGCGTTAGACTATAGGCTTGAATGCCAACTTCTCTAAACCACCTGGCAATAAAAAAGCAGGAGGAGTCAAGGAACCCTCAGGAAGAACTAAGTGGGAATCTGATTGCCTAAAATAGGTTGTGGCCAAGAGGTGGGCTCTCAGCTTGTATTACATTAAGGCAGTGGAGTGAAATTGTGAGGGATGTTTTGGAGCAAGACATAAGGAAGGGAGAACAATGTATACATATATACTATATTTATTTTTGTAAAGGATATTGGCTTTAAGTTCATCTGAGCAAATTAGTGTTGAAGTGAAGTTCTGGTACTGAGAAGACATCTTGTTGCCATAGAAAATAAACATACGACCTAGAAAAAAAGATCAAGACAAGGCTAAAAAAATAAATGCTTAGACTGCCATCTGCAGGCTACAGCTGGTAATGCAACAGCTCTGTATACTTAAAGCATAACTGTGTTAAATTAACCACTTGCCAACCGCCTCACATAGGAGTATGGCAGTAGAGTGGATCTCCTGCACTGGATTACATACTAGATAAGTGATACAGAACTTCTGTTTAACAGCCGCACCTGCTGTGATTAATCACAGCACAAGTCGATCAGTGTGTCCTGGCCAATGATTGACAGCCAGCATCTGCTGATCGGCGAAGAAGATGACAGAGCTCTGTAAATGTAAACAATACAGAGCTCCAGCGTCCTGTCAGAGGGGGAGTGGCAAATAATTTTCCCCTGCAAAGCCAGGACAAAGGGGTGGGCAGGAGGGACGCAGGCACCACGAGGAGAGTAGCTTCTCCCTCTACAAGCTGACAGGAGTAGAGACACTGGCATCACTACTTCTGTTAGCTTAGCACTGAGTGAGACAAGCCAAATCTGGAGAGAAGAGAGCCGGGAAAAAGGTGCTAGCTGTGCTCTCTTGCCACTGCAGCTCTTCTGAACTCGGACTGTACAGGGTTTGCATACCTGTCTCTATCTCCTCCCAGCAAAGAATGTGGGTAGGGAGTGAGTAAGCAAGTCCATAAAGTCCCCAATCTAACAGCCAGTGGTGTCCCTGAGCCACGATCCCATACCCCTGCAGCAGCGGTATATCTCTCCCCGCCACCCGCTGGTCAAATTAATTAGAAGTCAGCTTCCTCTGTGACATGTCAAGATGAGGCAGAGCCTAGGAAGGAAGCACATCATACAGCCATCTGCTGTGCTGCATCTGAGGTCTGTGTATTGAAGGCAAGGGAGAGTTGCATTGGGGACACAATAGGGGTGAGTGGACAGAGTAGCAAACATTTGTAACAGGGATTGGAGTATTTACTGCTAAGAGGGGGAGGGAGAAGAGAACTAGTGGTAAGGAAGTGAGGGGGAAATTTGTGCTAGAAGAGAGGAAGGGGAGATTTGTGCTGGGAGGGAGAATTTGGGGTGTGACAGGGGAAGATTTGTTCTAGGAGACTTCTTTTTTTTAAAGTTTTGGATTTGGTAGAGGGAGATTTGTGCTAGAAGGGGAAATGTATTGGGGGGGGGGGGGGCAAACACTGTGTCAAAGTGGTTATAAAGCTTTGTTTTTTTTAAAGGAAAAAAAAAAAAAAACATGCCTATACTTACACCTGCATTGTGCAATGGTTTTGCACAAGGCAGCCCCCCCCCCTCCCGATACTTTTCTTCTGGGGTCTCCTGCCGGTGCTCTATGCCCCTCTTCCTCATCAGGTAAACCCCCCCCAAGGGCAAAGCCGATTGCCCTTGGGGAACCCGAGCATGCTCACGCCCCGTCCCCAGATTTCATTGACAGCTGTAGAAGCCAATCGCTCCCGCTGCTATCAATCTGTTTAATGAGAGAGACCGCGGCGGGAGCCGAAACGCTTGTGCACATTGCTGGATTGGATGGACTCGGGTAAGGAAAAGGGGGGGTACTGGGGTTGCAGCTGCAGCACAGATGGTTTTTCACCTTAATGCATTAAACCTTAAGGCTTTAAAACAACTTTAAGAAAGGGGATTGGTGTGCAACGAAGGATTCATGCTAGTAGGGATGATTGTGGGGTATGTGTGCTAGGAGGGGTGATTTAGGGAGAGAAATAAATTTGGGCTGGGAAGGGGAAATGAGGGGACAGAGATTTGTGCTGGGAGGGAAGATTTCATCAAAGGCAGACTTGTAATCCTGGGAGGGGGGGGGGGGACATTTTTGTTTGGGGAGAATCTTGGCTTGCAAAGAGAATTCATGCTAAAGGGGTAAGCGTGCAGAATAGTGCCTGATTTTTTTGGGGAGGAGGAAGGAGGCTCTTGCCGACAAATAATGCTCATCCATCTTAGTAGGGAGGGTGCAGTTTGGCATCTTAGCCCTGGGGGGCTTAATGTCCTGGCACTGAACCCGAGTCTCTGGATCTACTGACTGACTTGCAGTTTTCTTAATGGAAAGAAACCTATGCTTATGCATTCTTTCAATATATTCTATGCTTGAATCTTCCAGGCTTTTGACAAGCTTATATCATACTAAAGCAGAAGAAAACATTTAAACAACCTTATAACCTTTTATAAAAACGGAGAAGTAATATAAATAATCAACGTCAGTTGCATTTTACGTATTTTGCACACCTGTAGAGTTTTATTGCTTTAAGTATCGTGTCTGCATTTATATTCCTGGCATTTAGGGGTTCTAAAGAGCTTTGCAGCTTGGATAAACATTTAATAGCTCAGACTGCATTACTAAGGCTTACCCAAATTTTGGCGAAACTCCGATTTCAGTCCAATCTGCAGTAGCTGATTCTCGAAGAGGACACCATTATTTTTGCAGATAAACCTTCAAAATGTAGGACAAAAAAAGATAAAAATGAATGATCTCTTACTGAGAGGAGAGGGAATTATTTTTCAAAAGTTTAACGTTAATGAGGGGTAAAGAAAAAAAAAAAAAAAAGTATGACTAAATTTACTAAAGCACTAAAAGGAAAATGGCATTTTGAGAACTAGAACTTCTGCCACAAGGAAAGGTTCTCTATTGACAGCTATTCTGCAAGCACAAAATGCCACATAGAATGGTAACAAATATGTAATTTACCTAATCAGTGTTATGACATGGAATTCTGGGAATCACAAAGCTCAGAACAAATGATCAGGCAAAATTACGATGACGGTTGATTTGAGCTAGCAAAATTTCACAAAGTGGACCTGCTTTTGTGTAGCTAATATAATGCTACAAAAATAATGGAGGTAGACATTGTGCTTTTTTATTTTATTATAAGAGTTTGGGACTTTCCAATAGTGTGGCATTTAAGAAAAAATTCTAAGCACTATTCCTCTTTAATCTGTGCAAACACACACAACAATTAGAAACCTTGGGAATAGTATGTGCTTTATTTAAGATGCCATAGCTTAAAGGCCTATATCATGGGAAAAGACTCTGGTGATTCAACTACCCTTGTACCTTGCTCTTTAAAAACTATTCAGTTCATCTGCATAATACAGGGGAGGTTAAAAACAAAATGTTTGTAGTGTGTCAGGTCCTTGACTGCATATTGATTGCAGCAGTTCCTCGTTTTGAATCTGTATATCTGTATTTCCCAATAAATTGAAAAACTTGTCCTGTCAGAAGTCTTGAAGATCTGTGGAAATAATAGCTTGCGATACTAGCGATAGATCATTGTGTTCAAACATGAATGTCAACCTGGGCAACTAACACCACACTACGCCTGATCTTGGGGTAAAAAAAAAATGATATACGATGAGTATTCCTTTTTACTCTATATCAGTGGTCTTCAAACTGCGGCCCAAAGATATGGCCCTTTGCTAGCCTTTATTTGGCCTTTTGGGGTACTATTCCTCCCACTAACACCAATGATGGAGCACTCATTTTTCCACTGATAGCAATGATGGGGTACTACTCCTCATCTTACTGACCACCAACCCCGAGGCCATGTTTATTCTCACTGATGTTGGGCCCAGGACATTTTGTTTACCCCCACTGGCCACAATTCAGCCCACCCCAAGGATACTTTCACACGGAGACGCTTTTACAGGCGTTTTGGCGCTAAAAATAACACCTGCAAAGCACCTCTCCTGTCACTCCAGTGTGAAAGTCCGAGTGCACCGGTGTTAAAAAAAATAAATAAAAATAAAAAGTCCTGCGAGCAGCATCTTTGGGATGCTCCGAAAGCGCCCCTGCCTATTGAAATCAACGCCTGCAAAGCACTTAGGCAGGGCCCTATTAACCGCTTCATCGGTCACTAGCGGGGGTTAAATGCTCCACGCTAGCAGCTGTAAGGCACCGCTAAAAATGGCGGCACTTTACCGCCGACCCACGTGTGAAAGTGCCCTAAAGTCTGAAGGACGGTAAACTGGCCTTTTGTTTGAAAAGTTTGGCGACCCCCTGCTCTATATGAATGACCAGAAGATCATAGCATGTGCCTACAACTGCTTCCCAATCCAATAATTAAAAACTGGGTTGAGCAATGGTTCTCTCGTGTGTGTCACTCAATTTACCCGATGGTGTTGCAATGGTAAATGCAGAGAATAATAGAAAACACGGGACAGTAAATACTCTAAAAGAGTAATACAGAGGCTTCCATTGTTGATAAAGTCTGAGAATGCCAATTGCCAGGCTGTAATACTGACCCTTTGGCTTCAATACTAAAGAGTCACAGACCTGCAACACGTATTGCAGATAAGGAAATCAACTTTAGCATTCCTGGTCTGTATCCTCATTCTAGGTCAGAGAGTATTGGAACCAGAGAGCCAGCATAACAACTAGAATTATTATTATTTTGGAGGTGTTCAGCAATAGCTATCCCCATATTTTTTTCCAAGGTTGTTTTAAAAAAAAAAAAAAAAAAAAATGTATATATTATATATATATATATATATATTATGTGTGTATGTGTGTGTATATATATATATATATATATATATATATATACATATATATATACATACATACATATATATACACACACACATACACACACACACACACACACACATACATACATATATATATTATATATTATATATATATATATATATATATATATATATATTATATATATATATATATATATATATTATATATATATATATATATATATATACATACACACATACACACATACAAATCAACCTCTGTATTTATTGATTGCATCATTTAGAGTATTTTTTCTTAATGCAAGCACTTGAATTTAACATAGTATCTGCCCCTCGCAGTCCAATGGATAGCAAAACGCAGACTGGGAGAAAGAAAAGCAGCACAGACAACCAGTCAGTTTGCTGCAGTGCCAACAAGGGACACACTGATAGAGGGAGAGAACAGAGTACAGAGAGATCTACGATCAGTCTGTTGCTTCTCTTTTTAATGTCCAGTAAGAGATCCAGACCGGCCACTGTTTTTTTTTTTTTTTTGTTCTCCAGTGCCCAAATCTCCGTGTAGGTGACAGTATAACCCAAATGTTCCTCAATTCACTCCAAGCAAAGGAGTTTACGGTAAGTACAAAATCCTATTTTCCTTACTAAGGTATTATTTTTACTCCAACAAATAAAAAGGTAATTTGGTTATGCTGACATGTGCCATACCGATTCCTGTGAGGGTAATTCTATTTATTTTTTTAATTAAATAAGCAAGCACAATGCCTACCTGCCTTGTAATCCTTTGCAGCACCATGACTACTGCAGGTCTACTTTAAAATGCCATTTGGGAAGTTGGGGTTAAAAAAATAAAGGCAAAACGATTGGTGTTCTCTTTGTGAAGACACAGACCCTACTTTAGTAAATCTACTATAGTCATACATGGCAGCATTTTTGAAGATTCAGTAAAATGCTGTAGGAAATACTATTAATACTAGAAAGGAAGCATACACAGATTATCTGGCAGGGAGACCACCAGTAGCAGGTTATTTAATCTGATTGGGCAGTGGGCCCTCGTCAGAACCATGTTAGGTATATGGAAACTAGGGCACTCCTATTGCAATGCATGCAAAAATCAAAGTGCTCCAGGGGGCCCTCTGATACATGGTATTTGTTACATGGGTAGATGGAAGATTTCTGCATGTAACAGTAGTTTGATTAAAGCAGCAGTGGCGTCTTATCAACCTAAGGAAAGTCCACATTTTAGGCAAGAAATTCATTGCAAATGGAATTTTTTAGTAGGTTTCAAAAGTATACTTATTCTCTGTGCAAGTAAAATCATTTGATGGAAGTAACCGATGGGGTATGTTACAAGAAGTAGACAAAGTGGAGGAGGTTCAAGTTTTTCCTACAGTTTTGGTCCCATTGAGGGCATTTTCCTTCCATGACACAGGAAGCAAGAGACTTTCATGGTATCTTATATCTGCCTGAATCCTATCAGCATTTGTTCTACGTTCTACTTCTTTTAAAAATTTGATTTTACTACTGTCTTTGTTCCAACTATAGCGAGTGCTCCTATGTTCCTGTCTTGGTAACATGTCCGTTAGTGATAAGGATCACCGTCTCTTCAAAAAACTAAAATGCTTTTAGTGACAAACCACATATTTCAGTAATTAGAGGAACTGAAGAGGCAGTTGTTCCTGCTGATAATTTTGTCATACAGTATGTAGTACAAAAAAAATGCCTTGATAGTTAAAGGATAAAGTTAATTTTTCTAAAAAAATACATTTTAATTAGCACATTTATGCAGGTAATTTCATTATTATGATTTTATAGGAGCCTGTAAAGCATTGCACCCGTGATCAGCAGATCATGGGTGCAATCTCAAGCTCCTGCACACTGTCTGTATCTGGTACGGGCAGGCAGTTACTGAATGACAGGAAGAAATCAATGAACTACTAGAGCGCTCACCAGCACCCTGGTAGTTCAGGGAGAACTACAAGCTGCAAAAGCTGTCGGTACTTGTAGTTCATTCATTTACAGAATTCTGTAAATAACTGACATGGCCATGTGGGCAGAGCCGTGTTCTTTTCAAATTGTGACAGCGGATGCAGAGAGAAGATCCCCGTCCCACTATCACAATTAGAAGGGGACTGGAAACAAGACCATGAAACTGCAGGTGCTGGTGAGCCATAAAGGTCTATTTCCTTTTTTTAGTTTGCATGCAATGTTTTAGAATTTAGATCTCTGCAATACAGAGTAGCACTCCCTAAGAAAGAAATAGCTCTGGTTAAGTATATATACCTTTTTAGGACTAAATACCCTTTATTTTATGCTATACATCAACTTAAAACTATAGGGACTAGTAAGCATTTTTCACTTGAAATTGCAATAAAATAATATGTATAACATTTTTCTCTAGGTGTTCTGCCCTGCCTACTGTATGAGAGTGCACACTGCTGCTTTAATACCATGGACACCTAGAAATGAGAAGCTAGACTGCAGTAGGAAAGGAGGATGGTTAGATAAACCAGATGTGCCTTTCTGATTGGGTTTGGTTTGCTTACTTGTAGTAGGAATCATCTGCATCATGTACAGAGGGGTCTGGCTCCCCAGATGCCCCTTCTGAGAAAGTTGGAACTTCGCTGTACCGGGCATCGGCGGCAGGTAGAAAAAAAAAATCAAGGGGAAGAGAGGCAGCAACATGGAGCACCATTAGTTCCCCTAATCCCAGCATGTACACTAATAAAATGCAACTTAAAGTGTATGTGTAGGCAAAATCTAAAAATATTCAACAGATCTGCTATACATGCCCTTTTCCTCTCTTAAAGAGATCCAGTGCGACATGGAAAATACCTGATGATCCTACCAGAAATACAGTGGACTTCTAACTTTTTGTAGTGAGCAGACAAATCTACCACTTCTGCACTGAAATCCCAAGCACCGTTTGTCTGCTGGACATCAGCACGTCCCCTTCACATCTCCATAACGCTCAGTAGTTTATATTCTCAGCACTCCGTCCACTCCCATACCAGCTGCCTACCGTTTCTTCCCCTCTCCGGCTTTCAGTGCCTCAAGAGGCATGATGTTGTCACCCAATTACTAGGAGTTCAGAGTCAACTGTATTTCTAGGAGGATCTGGTATTTAGTACTTGCATTGTTTTTAAACCGACATAAAACTGGGAACTGTACATGTATTGTAGAACAATGATGAATGTGTGGTCAGATTTTGAATACATGTACACTTTAGTCTGCTTACATTCAGACAAGTATGAAAACATAGCTGTCCCAGGCAATTCTTATGACAATATTAGGTTATCCAAAAAAACTTCACATTCTCAATGTACTAGCCTATGCATAATTTATCTCACATTGCCCCTTTGAGCAACAGCATCCTACCTAGAAAAGTTATCTTCTTCCCCTGTAGTGACAGCAGCAACTGGCAGCGATTGATCAGCAAAAACGTCCACAAGCAGACTATCAGATGAAGCAGCAGTGGGCGCACCTGGGCTGGTAGCTGATGGACCCCCCAGGCCCAAGAGGTCAGCAGAAGGAGAGGGAGTGGACTGTCAAAAGAAAAAAGAAGAAGAAAATAAGGTATCAGCATGCATAAAGCACTCAAAAATACATGGTCACTTTACAGGTGAACATAATACCATCATTTCTATGAGTCCCAGGGATATATGCATCACTTAGCACACTCACGCAGCCATGATACATTTTGCGGGACAAGCCTGACAACACACATTGCAGATTAGGGACTAACGTAACAGCGAGCCAGTGGGTTATTGAGGAACAGACTTGTCAAAGGTAACATCCTATTTTGGTGCATTGCATATCGAATAAACTTTCTTAAAGTGGTTGTAAACCTGTATCTATACCCAGTGAAGTGACTGGCCTCAGGTGATACACAGATGAAACCTTTCTACATAAGTTGTACCTGTTTATCTGAAGTATTCTCTTCTCTACAGCCAAAGTGCTGCATTTATAAAGCTTGTCAGAGTTGAGAAAAGGGGCACGAAAAGCTGAAATTACACTCTGCAGATCTCAGTGAGAAGAGCTCTGAGAGCTGATTGGAGGGAAGAAACACACCCCCCTTCACAAAGCTCACAGGAGCAGAGCTGAGGCTATCAATCTGCTGGGGGTCCTTCCCCTGTCATCATTTTACTCTGATAGAGGAACAAAGCAGCAGACAAACCCCTCTTATTGCTCTTAAAGTGAACGTAAAGGTTTGTTATTTAAAAAAACAAAAATGTTATGTTATATTTACCAGCTCTGTGCAAGGGTTTTGCACAGAGCAGCCCCACTCCTCTGGGGTCCCCCGGCAGTGCTCCTGGCCCCTCCTCTTCATTAGGTGCCCCTGCGGAGAGCCGATTTCCATGGGGGTACCCATGCAGGCGTGCTCCCGAGTCCTGCTGCTGCGTCCATTGACACAGACAGCAGGACTCGACCCCATCCCTGGTTCCCGTGTCACTGGATTTGATTGACAGCAGCGCTGTTAGCGATTGTGCTCATCTGCAGAGGATGTTTTCACAGCTGGAGACCAGACCATTTCCTACCTGAACAAGGCCAACAGTCCCATTCTTTAAAGCATAATTTCACGCTTAAGGGAAAAAAAAAAAATTCCCCTCTGGATAATCAATGTACATTGCAATGAGATTTTAATAAACCTTGTTCCCGTTTGTCACTGTCTTTTGGATATGGTTTCTGAATGAGAGCGACCAATTTATTCTCATCAGCTGGTGCACTTTTTATATTATGATAAAAGTTGCAAGGTCCCTTTATAAGTGACCCTTAGGGTATATCTCACAAAAAATAAGATTTTTGTTGCAGAGGATGCCTAAAACCTGACCTTAGTGCAGATTTCTTCACCAAGGCATTCTAGGGGCCTCCAAGTTGCCATATTGCACCACATTTTACAGAAAAATACTTTTTGCAAATGCTGGTCAGCTGAACGTCTCCAAGAAACAAATCGAGGGCAAATGCTTGTTTGGGCTCTCTCTGGATCCTTTCATCCTGAAGATAACTGTGGGTAAGGGCCAGTAGTGTATTTAGGTTTTGTGCTGCCTTAGGCTTGACTAAACTCATGTTCCCCCCAATTTAAATATGACCCACCCCTTCCTGTCAAGGCCACACCCCTTGTTTAAGACCTGCCCTGAAATTTTTGAGTGGGTACACTAGTTCTGAGGGCCTGTTTGGCTATGGGGCAGAAAGTGAAGGGAAATCTCTGCAATGGGACAGGGATGGTAAAAAATGAACTGACGTGGGCTATAAAACTCTTACTCTATCCAAAATGAAAAAAAAAAAAAAAAAAAAAAAAAAGTGTTGTCTATAGTTCTACTTTAACCACAAATTTCTGATCATTTTATGAAGAGGACTAATAAGATATAACTATGCCAATGGTGCAGCAGAAAACATAGCACAGTGAGGAAGGTTTGTGGCCCAGGATGATGGAACAGTCAAAATTAGAAGCGGCGCGCGTGCCCCCACCCAACGGTTGCGGAATGCTGCCTGCATACCGGAAGCAGCGGCCACTTTATGGGGGCACTAGACTAAATTGCCTCTCAGCCCAGTCCACCCCATAAGACTGGCGCTACACTAACAGTGTAGCGCAAGCCAGCGGGGACTCTTGGAAATAGGGGGAAATTTATTGGTCTTCACGGCTGTCCGGACGCAAGAAAATTGCAGATGAGTGCAGTGTGGTGTCCAGTGGTTTCAAGCCAATACTCTAGCACTTTTTGCCTTCATGTTTTATATGTTCGAATGTCTGGAGCCTCAAAAAGGTGGTTTTCTTTGCAGCACTGGAAAGGTCGCCGTCTCAGGGTGTAATTGCTTCTGTAATGGACCGGAAGAGGCTTCACTGCTTCTATTCAAACATTTTTATGGTTCCAAAGCCAAAAGACTGAGATGACTGGCCTATTCTGGATATCACAGTAAGGTACATGGATGACCTACTTCTTTGTGAACAATTAGTCCAGACCTTATCGTCCAATACCTATCAGACGGTGCAGGTCCTGGAGAGATTTGGTTCGAACACTGCAGAGTGGAAGGAGTTTCTTCCAAAAGAAAAGTGCCTGTCCCTCTGATCCCAGGTGGAATCCCTGAGGTTTCTGAAAACTCTCTCAATCCATTTCTGCATGACAATGCTGGGGTATCCAGGGAATAGCAACTCAAAATACTGTTTGCATGGGACAAAAGCCAGCAGCTCCTGGATCTACTCATGCATCTGAATATCCAACAGGTCAGCTCTAGAGTGGAGGATCCCATCCTGGGTGCGATTAAATTATTCTATCCTGTGACTTATATAGGTATGACGACAGATGCCAGCATGTTAGGCTGAGGAGGTGTTTTAGGAAACCTGTTGGGTTTAGGAATGCGATTGTTGAAGAAGATGAGATTGACAATCAATATATCTTAGTACTTCAGGTGAATAGACTTTCCAACACTGGTCTGTATACCTTCAGGGTCATCCAGTTTGGGTATAGTCGGACAATCACAAGATGCCACATCCCTCACCAGGCAGACATGATTCGCATGTTTACCCTGATCGGTGCACAGCAGATAGAGCTTAAACAGCCAATGACATTGGCTCTTTACCATGTGATCAGTTGTGTCCAATCACAGCTAATCCCATGTAAACAAAATGTTGGTTATAATTTCCTTTCCTCAGCGCCATCACTGTGCGAGGAAAGGAAAGCCAATAACCGGCTTTCCTGTGACAGCAGGATTATCCATTGATAATCAGTACAGCCCCAGCAATGCCAATCAGTGCAGCATCTCTCTATCAGCACTGCCTCATCAGCGCACAGTGAAGTAGAAAAAATGCTTATTTGCAAAATTTTCTAACAAATTTTTTTTTTTGCTAAACAAAAACCCCAATGGTGATAAATACCACCAAAAGAAAACCTCTGTCTCAAAATATGATAAAAACTTAATTTGGGTACAGTGTTGCATGATCACGCAATTGTCAAAGTGCACCAGCATTGAAAGCTGAAAATTGGTCTGGGCAGGAAGGGGGTAAAAGTGCCCAGTAGGCAAGTGGTTCAAGTCTTGCAGGCAGCTCTGTAGTAGGCTTTTCCCCCAGGTCTGTATTTGACTTTTTGGGCTCATTGTTGTGTTGCCCTCTCCTCATATTCAGTGCTTTGAGACATCCCAAGAGCTAAAGAAACCCTGTGATGTATGAATTAAAAATATTAGCATTTTTGATTTTCCTGTAAAAATCTTTTTTTTTTTTGGACTACATCACAGAACACACACTGTTCCCTTCCCTCTTTTTGTGGTTCCTCATTGCTTGATACAAAACAGCCTGTGCTGTGCATAGGCCAATCGTTTTGGATATGAAGAAAACCTGTTTCCTGCAATATACTCCAAGAAAAGGATTTTACAGGTAAACCAAAAATCCTCATATGCTGGAGAGCATATTGTTTATTAGGAGCCTAGTAGAATGTAACTATTTTGTACCATCTTCCTCTTGGCATCCTACTGCACACGTCTATTGCACCAAATATCGACAAAATTCTTTTTTGTACCTTCATCTATTTGGAGAATATTGTGAGAGTTTCTGTGCAAAAAGTCGCACCTTTCATTTCAAACCCTTCAAACTGAACTGTTATGTGGTGCACTCAAAATAGCAGCTTTCCACGAGCCAAGTATTTGGGGCACAGACAGTAGCTTATCCAGCCAAGTGCTGTTGATTATGAAATACATCAACACAATAGATACTTCTCAAAGATTATGCATACAAAACTATAGCCCAGTATGCTAAATATAGATGAAATGAAAGTCATCAACCACTATTGACAGTCGTGCTGCTCACGCACAGCCCAGTATTCTCAATCACTGATCCAACCATCCACTGCAGTAATAAAGTATCATAATGCCGCGCACACACGACCAGACTTTCCGGCAGAATAGGTCCGACGTAATCATTCCGGATATTTTCCGATCGTGTGTGGGATAATCCGATCGTTTTTCTAAAAAAAAAAAAAAATGCAGACGGACCTAGAAATAGAACATGTTTAAAAGCTTTCCGACGGAATCAATTCCTATCGGGAAAACCGTTTGTCTGTATGCTGGTCCGACGGACCAAATACGCCGCAAGGGCAGCTATTGGCTATTGGCTACTGAACTTCCTTTTCTAGACCCGACGTACGCCATCACATTCAAAATGAATGGACTTTGGTCCGTTTGTGTGTGGGCAAGTCCATTTGGAACTCCATCGAGAAGACCGTCTGACCTTTTCTGACGGAAAGTTTGGTCGAGTGTACGCGGCATTAGAGTTAACATGAGAGGGGTAGCAAGTATAAGAGCCAGAAACAAACGTAACTCATAAATGCCAATACCAAAATGTTGCAAAACCTTTGACATTTTTGCCAATTGGTGCTTCTCTCATAAGTTAAGCAATCGTTTAACTGTGAAAAAAGATGTAAATGTGGAGGTTGGGATCACAACATTCTTCTCCCACAGCCATCCATAAGCGAGCTTCCCGTTTGCTGGTGTCTGTCATGTGCGTTTAATATTGTGTTCATGTTATTTAGAAGGTCTGCTTCATTTTTTTAACATTATATTTGCAAAAATCCTTTGTCTGCATATGCTGCCAGAATAAGCCCCCTTTTACACCCGAGTGATTTGAATCACATTTCCAGAAGCATGTCAATGCTTGACACCAGGTATCTATGATTTTTTTTGTTTTTGTTTTGTTTTTTTAACTGTGCCAGTTCACATCGGAGTAATGTGCAGTTTCAGATAAAGTAGAGGAGGTTCTTTGGGGGAATGGCTGTGCGATTTAGTCTCCAATACACTTCAATAGAAGAGCCTGAAAAATGCGTGTACAACCATCTCCTCTTACAGTGCCTTGAAAAAATAATTATACCCCTTGAAATTTTCCACATTTTCTCATGTTACAACCAAAAACCTAAAATGTATTTTAATAGGATTTTATGCGATAGACCAACACAAAGTGACACACAATTGTGAGATGGAAGGAAAATGATAAATGGTTTTCCGATTTTTTTTTTACAATTAAAATTTGTCAAAAGTGTGGCGTGCATTTGTATTCAACCCCCTCTACTTTGTAGAAAACACCTTTTGCTGCAATTACAGCTGCAAGTCTTTTTGGGGATGTCTCTACCAGCTTTGCACATCTAGAGTGACATTGTTGCCCATTCTTCTTTGAAAAATAGCTCAAGCTCTGTCAGATTGGATGGAGAGTGTCTGAACAGCAATTTTCAAGCCTTGCCACAGATTAACTGGACTTTGACTGGGCCATTATAACACATGACTATGCTTTGATCTAAACCAGGGGTCTCCAAAGTATGGCCCTCCAGTTGTTCAGGAACTTTTGCAGACTAATAGGTTTTCGTCTAAGATTTCCCTGTATTTAGCTCCATCCATCTTCCCATCAACTCTGACCAGCTTCCCTGTCCCTGCTGAAGAAAAGCATTCCCACAACATGATGCTGCTGCCACCACCATGCTTCACAGTGGGGATGGTGTGTTCAGGGTGATGTGCAGTGTTAGTTTTCCGCCACACATAGCATTTTGCCTTTAGGCCAAAAAGTTAAATTTTGGTCTCATCTGACCAGGGTACCTTCTTCCACATGTTTTCTGTGTCCCCCACATGGCCTCTCGCAAACTGTAAACAGGACTTATTATGGCTTTCTTCTTGCCGCTCTTCCATAAAGGCCAGATTTGTGGAGTGCAAAACTTAATTGTCCTGTGGACATATTCCCCCACCTGAGCTGTGGATCTCTGTAGCTTTTCCAGAGTTGCCATGGGCCTCTTGGCTGCTTCTCTGATTAATGCTCTCCTTGCCTGGCCTGTCAGTTTAGGTGGACGGCCATGTCTTGGTAGGTTTGCAGTTGTGCCATACTCTTTCCAATTTTGGATGATGGATTGAACAGGGCTCTGCGAGATGTTCAAAGCTTTGGATATTTTTTTTTCTTTTATAACCTAACCTTATTTTAAACTTCTCCACAACTTTATCCCTGACCTGTCTGGCGTGTTCCTTGGCCTTCATGATGCTGTTTGTTCACCAAGGTTCTCTAACAAACCTCTGAGGACTTCACAGAACAGCTGTATTTATACAGAGTAAATTACACACAGGTGAACTCTATTTACCAATTCGGTGACTTCTGAAGGCAATTGGTTCCAATGGGTTTTAGTCAAAGGGGGCTGAATACAAATGCACGCCACACTATTCAGATATTTGTAAAAAAGCTTTAGATCCATTTATCATTTTCCTTCCACCTCACAATTATGTGCCACTTTGTACTGGTCTATCACATAAAGTCCCAATAAAAATAGGATTTTTAAAACAGCTTACCTGTACAATCCTTTTCTTTGAAGTACATCACGTGACACAGAGCCATAGTAGTTACTATGTGGGTTATAGGCCACCTTCAGGTGATGGACACTGGCACGCCCTAAGACAAAAAAAGTCAACTCCATATATAACCCCTCCCACTACTACCTCCCTTAGTTTTGTAGCAAGAAATACACATGTATACCAAAAGAAGGGAGGGACCTCTGTGTCCCGTGATGTACTTCAAAGAAAAGGATTTTACAGGTAAGCAGTTTTAAAAATCCTCCTCCCTCCTTCCAATTCTGCTTGATCCTGTGAAGAAGGCGCGGAAGCAGCAGAACAGGAGGGAACGCATAGATCAGTAAAAACTGATCCCACAGAAAAACCAAGGCATCTGTTCCGCATGCCATCAGATCCCTTGTTCTTGACACAAAGTTGTCGATCTTGTTGTTGAACCTGGACGCAAACAGATCCACGTCCGGAATTCCCCATCTTTGACATATTGACCAAAAGATGTCGGGGTGAAGAGACCATTCTCCCGGGAACAACTGTTGGCGACCCAAGTAGTCCGCCTGCCAATTCTCTATTCCTAGATATTTCTGGTGAGCGGGAAAAATAGGTACATGGAGATAAGCATCCTTGATGTTGATTGACGAAAGCAGCTCTCCATCTTATAGAATGGAGACCACTGATGGGAATGACCATGCGAAAATAGCGGATATTTAAAAACTGGTTTAGATCTTTGAGATCAAAAATGGGTCCGACATCCCAGATTGGTTTTGGTACCGTGAAAGGGTTTGAATAAAACCCTAATCCTCGCTCTTTGAGAAAATAGATGATCCAAAGCTAGAAAGAGAGACTTTTTATTCTGCATCCCCGGGAACGATTGATCTGAGAACACGAGGAGACGGGAACTCTATTTTGTAACCTAGAGATATAAAGGAAGCCACCCATCTGTCTCGACACTATTCCTGCCAGACCCCTTAAGAACTGCAGAAGTCTTCCCCCCAGTCGAGCAAGCGGGGGCGCCCCTTCATAAGGAGGTTTTAGTATTTTGTTTAGTGGGTTTTCTCCCCCAGGCCCTCTTTTGACCCTGGGGCTGACCCTGAGGTTTACCTCTTGAACCCGACGGTGGAGGCCGTCGTGTCTGCCTGGAGGCTGATGCTCCTGGCACTGGAGTAGAAGCTTGTTTAATAGAAAAATGCTTAAACTTCTTTTTAAAATGGTAAAAGGGAACTTTTTCCATTAGAAATTCTTTGGATGTATTTATCCAGATCGTCCCCAAATAACCGTTCACCGTGAAATGTAAAACTGGCCAAAAGCTTTTTTCATAGCGCTTTGGCTGACCAATTTTTCAACCATAAAATTCTACGCACATGTACCAGCCCTAGCATAAGCCATAAGGCCTGGAGAATAGAATCTCTCATAGCGTCTACTGTAAAACATAACGCCTCTGATATCCCGGCCAAACCCTGGGCCTGCTGATCAGGAATAATCTTGAGTACCTCTTTAAACTGGTCCTTTAAGGACTGAGATACCCCGATCGCTGCCAGCGCAGGCTGAACCTGCCAGCGAAATATAGTTTTTAAACAGGAATTCCAACTACTTATCTGTTGGATCCTTCAGCATTTGAGCATTGTCTTCAGGACAAGTCAAGTTTATGTTCGAGGATATAGCAACGTCAATTGCTGGAATCCCCCATTTCTTATTAAACTCTTCCTCCATAGGATAGTGTTAAAAACTTTTTTGGAGGAAATTTTCCTTATCTAGGTGCTCCCACTTAGAATACATAAGCTTTTTTGTAATGAATGGATAGGAAAAGCATGAATAGTTTGGGGAGGCTTTAGTGAACCCAAACCAGAAGTGGGCTCATCAGCTGACTCTGCTACTGACAGCAAAAATGTGGAGCGGACTAGTTCAGTGAGATATTGTACCAACAACCTTTATTGTGAACCTGATCCTTCCGTATTAGGCTCTTCAGAAGAGGAGTCATTAGCCTCTTCCTGGTCCCCTGCGAGAAATTTGTCATCTCTCGCCCCCTGTTCCTCAGTCTGAGGGTCCTGAGTAATGGACAGGGGCCTGTTACACTTAGTCCCACTCTGGGATGCAATTAAAGCATACATTTTTTGCTCCAAGCCTAAAATAGTTGAGGAAAAAAACCTCTTTAGTAATATATACAGGGGCTGCAGTGTTAAGAGCAGCTACAACACCAGATGTCCCCGATGGCTTTCTGACCAGCCAAATCACTCTCAGAGGAGGATGCCATCTTTTTTGAGATGGTTCTAGGTTTCCTTGTGGCCTGTAAAAGTCTTTCTAGAGCCCTTTTTTGAGGTGCCGCAGCTTGCAGCAGTAACAATGGTGCTTTTTAAACACACTTTCCCGCGCTGAACGTTGGAGGACACCAACGCCACGCTAAGCCCCGCCCCCACCGTAAAAAGGAGGTACAAAAAATGTGCATTTACAATTTTTTTAAAAATTTTTTTAGGAACCTACAAAGCATTGCACCAGTGATCAGTAGATCCCTGGTGCCATGAAGATCTCATGCAGACTGTCAGCCCCATACATCATATGGCCAGGCAGTTTCACACTGACAGAAGGACTCCATGAACTACCATAGCGCTCAACAGCGTCATGGTAGTTCATTGAGAACTACAAGCCAACAACCAAAAAATAATGTCGGGGCTTGTAGTTCATTCATGCACAGAGCTCTGTGAATAAATGATGTGGCCATGTGGGCGGAGCCCTGCACTGCTGCGCGGTTTTCAAAAGTGGCAGCTACAATTGTCACTGAATTAAAGCAGCGGGGAGTGGCTGCAGCAGTGGGAACATGTTCCCAAAAGTAAACATATCCTTTAACCACTTAAGGACTGCCCCACGCACATATACTGCGGTAGGGTGGCCCTTAAATCGCAAAATCACATGCCTGTACGCGATTCCTCTCTTCTGCTCTGGGGCACCACCAGAGCCCCGCTCCCTATGAGATTAGACACAGCAGGAGCCAATCGTGTAAACAAGACAGACCGCCATTCTGTGAGGGGGAAAGATGGACATCATGCGTTTCTGCTAAGCAGAAATACGGATCTCTGGTTTTCCTCCAGTCACAGTATTCTCCCCCAGTTAGAAAGCACTCCCTAGGAGCACACTTAACCCTTTGATCACACTTGATGATAACCCCTTCCCTGCCGGTGTCATTTATACAGCGACAGTGCATTTTTCTTTTTAGCAATGATCACTGTATTGGTGTCACTGGTCCCCAAAAAGTGTCACTTAGTGTCAGGTTTGCCCGCCGCAATGTCACAGTCCCACTAAAAAATTGAGTAAATAATTAAATACAATAAATAAAAAGTCCATAAGTCTATCCCATAGTTTGTAGACGCTATAACTTTTGCGCAAATCAATATACGCTTATCGGTGTATTTTTTTTTTTATACCAAAAACGTGTAGCAGAATACATATTGGCCTAAATTGACGAAGAAATTTATTTTTTTATTTTATTGGATGGGTTTTTTTTTTTCTTTCAAAATTGTCAGTCATTTTTTGTTCATAGCGCAAAAAATAAAAAAAACTGCAGAGGTGATCAAATACCACCAAAAGAAAGCGCTATTTTTGAAAAAAAAAAAAAAAAAGAAGAAGAACAGGTACAGCGTCGGAACAACCGCGCAATTTTTAAAGCAACGCAGTGCAGTATTGCCTGGTCAGGAAAGGGATAAAACCCCCTGGGGGCTGTAGTATGAAAAATAAAAATAAATGTAATTATATATATATATTTTTTACACACACACACACACACATATATTTTTTTTTTATATACACATGAAATATCAAAAACGCCTCGCCAGCCTGTGAATGCAGTGACATTGCCTCTAAAACAAAAAAAGGGCAACAAGATCAACAGTTGTAGACGTATTGCTCGGTGCATCTTCCAGCCATCACCCCCCTTCTCTGGTATGTGGTCTACTTACTCAGAAGACGTGTGTATGTGAAACTGTGGGGCTAAAATCTGACGGACAGAAATAGAAATGAAGAACCTTAAAGCTCTGTGCAGTCGATAGAGCAGTGTTTCCCAAAATGGGGCTCAGTGACACGGTTGTTAAAATAAATACATTGTACCAGTGCACTGTTGGGGTTCTATTTTTAAAATATTCATTAGACGAATGTCAAACATTTACGCATGCTCTATGAATCTGAAATTTCTTTAATAGATTAATGACTATGATAATCAGTTTTGTTTAGTGGCCAAGAGTTATTTCAGAAAACTATACTGCATCTTGGCCATTAGATTAGAGAAACGACAGCCAGATCTAATTGAGCATAGGTCATTAAATGGAACTTCAAGCAATTATAAAAAAAAAAAAAAAAAAAAATGATTTCGTCATTCTAAAATGCCATCTGTACAAGTACCTGCAAACTCTTTATAAAGGCTTCCCATAACACCCTGCATACCAAGAAAGGATTTGCCACCATTATGAGCCAATCAGGCTATATTACATTGCATAAGGCTCACATCTTAACTTGTCTAATGAACTGGGGACTCAGGGAGAATGCATTAAGGCCTACTAGAATGGGGGCAATGTTTTTTTCACAATCCATCAAAATGAAAGGAGGGAGGTAAGACAGGAAGCTGCAGAAATGAACTGTCTACATAATGATGCCATCCTGTAAGCTCTATTGTATGTCAAATTAAAC
This sequence comes from Lithobates sylvaticus, assembly GCA_028564925.1. Taxonomy (NCBI): domain Eukaryota; kingdom Metazoa; phylum Chordata; class Amphibia; order Anura; family Ranidae; genus Lithobates; species Lithobates sylvaticus. The sequence continues at coordinate 93,217,466 of CM053034.1, forward strand.
CGCTCAAATAAAATGGGTTTTAACAATGTTTTTAATGGTTTATCAGCAGTTCTAGAGAGTTTTTAATAGAGTTTTTTTTTTCCTGGGGAGAGTGCATGTGATCAGCAGAGGGCCAATCGGCACTGTACAGACAGAGGGTCAGGGGTCCTGCAGCGTCATAAGACATCTCAGTGCAGTATGAAAACTCCTACAAAGATTTAAGCATTAACTGATAAAAAAAAAGTCACAAGATTGCGCTTTGACTATATACTGCCGATGAGAAAAGGTATTTAGCAGTTTATATTTACTAAAATAATTGCAATTCCATGTTCTGTGTACTGTGGGAGACCAGATATAGTGAATGCAGGGTCCTGGGTTTAGTAACACTTTAACTCACTTAATCATTCTGGCACTTTATTCACTAAAACAAAAAACATAAAAATTTAACTCAGAATTCCACTTTGTGTGCAGACAGTTCTCTCTACCAAAAGGTAAGCTGGTCATACACAGATTTTTTTAATGCATGCCAAGCATAAAATTCCTCCATCTATGCCATACAGCGTGGATGAACAAATCTTCCGCTTTGACTATTGTATTCTAACAGTCAGCACCAGTGGCTTGCATTATACCGAAATAAACCGCTTTTTCGTCTAGCTGATGTTTTTAATAGAAAGATGTTGGGTGGGAGAGTGCCGACAGGGCCACGCAGTTGGGAGTTTTGGTCAGTTCCCTTCAGGAACCAGACAGAACTCGCACTTTGTATATCCAGGATAACAAAACAGGCAAGCGAAAAAACATCACTTCAAAAACATAAATCCTTGACAGAAAAAAACAAAAAACTGTAAACCCAACCATATTAGAACAAAAAAGCATCATATTAGTTTCATTAACCTCTAGCAAGGCAAATATCTTGGAAGCAAGCATTACACAGGAGTGAGTATGTTTAGTATAATTCATATCCTTCAAGTGATATAAGAACCTGGCAATTTGAAAGTGCTGCTAAAGGGTAGTTCATTCCAGACTGTGGGTAATGGCTGCTAGATGAGAGGGGTGCCAGGAAAGAAGATGGATGAGGGCGTGCCACAAATATGCTTTGTTCTTCAAGGATGGGACACTGCTGCACAGTCAAAGAGGATAAACAAAACACATTAATGCCAGGTATGTACAATTCACACACCTAGTTTACTCCCAGCTTGTACTATAGTGCCAATATACATGTAGACAGCCTTTCAAATGAGCAAACTGAGCCCCACTATAAAGCCAGTCATAGATGGAGCGATTTTCTTTCCTGCAACCACGGGTGTTCTCCCAGTGGGGGGAGTTGTCCCGGCCGGAAGAACTCACAGCGATAGTGTATAAAAGTGCAGCGCCAATACATTAAAGCGGAGCTCCACCCTAAAGTGGAACTTCCGCTCATCGGATCCCCCCCCCCCCTTCCAGTGCCACAATTGGCACCTTTCAGGGGGGAGGGGGTGCAGATACCTGTATAATACAGGTATCTGCACCCACTTACAGGCATAGATAACCACAGAATATCCACAGATAAATCACTTCCCGCCCATCCCCCCACTCCCTGTTGTGTTCTGGGAAACACAGTTCCCAGAACACAACGGGGACCAGTAAAGACGCGTGGTGCGACTCGCGCATGCGCAGTAGGGAACCGGGCAGTGAAGCCGTAATGCTTAACTTCCAGATTCCCTCACAGAGGATGGCGGCAGGGGCAGCCGAGAGACGAGCAATTGCTCTTCTTCTGCTGACGACATTGCGGGCACCCTGGACAGGTAAGTGTCCATTAAAAGTCAGCAGCTGCAGTATTTGTGGCCGATGGCTTTTTTAATAATTTTTTTTTTTTTTTTTAAGGTGGAGCTCCTCTGAATAGCCAGTGATATTTGCAAAATCTAAAATAACAATAGTAATTGAAAAAAATACAAGTGAAACAAAAAAATGCCTCATGTTATTGATCCAACCAATGTTGCTAGTGCAATCATGCACAATGTCCAAATTGCAAATCTATCAATCTTGTGAACAGAGAATGTATATAAAAGAAAGTCCCACACTTTCCTAGGAGAATGACAAGACAGTCCTTTAGAAAAGAGTTCAGAGGTCAGCCTCCACCTCCCAATGCAATCAACACTCACCAGAAGGAATGACTGCCGTTACAGCGGCATCTTCGCCAAACAATCCAGTGTCCGCCGCAGGTCTAAGCTTCACCCAATGTCTACCTCTGGGACTCTTCTTGGTGTAGTTAAGCTGCAGCATATAAAGCTCACCAGGAGCCAGATAAGGTGCTTTGATAGTGTAATGTAAAGCATTTGTTAACCCAACATTTCATCTTCCTGATATGTGCCTGCTGTACCATGTACTTGTATGAGAAAGTATCCTGTTCTTTGTATTGCTTCCTTCATGTGCAATCCCTTGTGTTCCTGCCAGTTCCTCCGCTTTCCTATTAAAAACTGAGCGCACACCTTGGTCAGATCTCTAGTTGTGCTGGGAACTCATGTTCTACTCCAGTGATCAGACTTGTCCTGACACGCCCAGTCATTCACTGGAAAGCTCAGTGTACTGCTGCTTCTCCTCCCCCCAGCACTTGCGGAGCCGAGAACAGAGAACCTTGTCTGGCTCCTGGTGAGCTTTATTTGCTGCAGCTTGGCTACACCAAAAAGAGTCCCAGAGATAGACATTGGGTGAAGCTCTTAGACCTGCGGTGGGCGCTGGGTTGTTATCTTTTGGCGTAGATGCCACGTTTTTTTTACGGTTCACTTTTTTTTTTTAATTAATATCGTCAATTAAGATTATGCAAATATCACTGGCTATTCACTTAATGTATTGGCATTGCACTTTCATACACATGTACTTTTTGAGTTAGCTATACTAATTGGGGAAAGCTGCTATTTACCATAGCAATCATACCACAATGCAGAAAACTGCCATTAGTATTTTTGTCCACAGTGATTATTGCTAGCAGCTATAGACAGACAATCAGCCTGCCCATACATGGTTTGAATATCAGCCGGTCCCCGCTGAACCAGCTTAAAATTAGGCTGCGCTGACACCAGTGGGAGTGCCTCCCTCCCAAGACTGTGTATTTTGTTGCACTGGATCACTCATCATTCGAGTAACAGTATTGCTGTGCGCTGGAAACTTTAACTGAATGCTGTGTAAAGCATCTTAACAGGATTATGTCCAAAGGAGATACTTTGCACTCTGTAAAAATGACAAGTGTAGTACAATGCCAGCAGGGCTTAGATAGCTGGAAAGTTGCTGTCTGCACCTGCCCCAACTCAAACAAACCAACCAAAAAGAAAAAAAACAAAAACTCGATTTCATAAACATTCAGACTAGCTGGAATTCTATATTGCAGCAGAAAGTCAATATGTGCATAATCTCCCCAAATAGCGACATACCGCTGTGCTAACAGGGGCGGGCTCAGTGCCCCCATTCACATCAGAGCTGTTTTTCTCCTTCTTTGTGTCCTCCAGGTCGGTGACTGTGCCAGGACCCTTCTTTTTCTTCAACTTGGCCAGGATGGAGGACTCCCTTTCAGGAAAAGGCGGCATCTCCTCCAAAACAGTAGCCTTAAAAGCAGAACATTTTTAAAAATGGTATCATTTTAAAAACACAGCAATGCCTTAAAATGCAGTTATGGTTAAATTGGGTAGCATAGGTCCCTATGTGGTCATCAAAACCAGCGAACAGCCCTTTGCTGAGTGTTGATATGACATAAAAACAAACATTTGGGCTAATTTTATTTTTTTCGATTGCTATTGGCCATCAAATCTTGAACCTTATAGTACTAGGAAGATGAGGCACAGCAAAAATGTCCTCCACAGTTTTTGAAGTGACCCTGTCACCGCAGGGTCATGGATTATGAAAAAAAAAAAAAAAGCCCAGATCTGTAAAGCAGTACACCTATACTTTCAGGTGGCACAGGTCTTGAAATAAAAAATAGAAGTGTAAAAAATCTGCGCTAGGTTAATAAATTCAAGATCATAAAGCAGCTGGCTAAAAAAAAAATTGTGATACCAACTCTCAAAAAAGCATATGTCAAAGCAGCGCTATAGATCTAACAAATACTGTGTAAAAATTGCAATATGGAACAGCAGACAGTGCAGATGTACAGATAAGGCAATCGACACTTGTGTGGCCACTCACAGCATCCATCTGCAACAACCACTGAGCACTATCCAGTGCTCTCTGCTTTGTACTATCAGCCTGCCGATCTACCCTGCTGTGAGGTTTGTCAGTGAACCCTGTAAGCTTTCAATAAATCCTGATGCTTATTATTGACTTCAGAATGGGGATTTGTACTTTTGTCTTGGTATCACATTGGTATTGATTGTGGAGTGACGTCCATCGCTTCCCCCTGTTGATGGCCTAGCCTGTGATAACATCTTATGCGCTTTTGGCCATTATAATCTTTGGCCCACCTTCTCTGGTAAGAGGCACGTTGATGATTCTTAGCTAGTGGTGGATCTCTCTGCACTTGAGCTGGAAAAACATACTGTATGATAATAGTTTTCTTTTCACTGTGTACTATATACTTTCTTTTTTGATGTATGATACAAGGACATTTGCACTTTGTTTTCACACTTATTTTAAGTTCTTTTTATTCTTTGAGAAATCATTTCAACACACATGCATAAGTGTTGGTTGTCTTATCTATACTTTGTCTGTTTCACATTGTAACATGCACATTTAATTATTTTGCGGTTTCATATAGCCCCTTATAGTTTGCTGCTCCATATTGCATTTTTTTGCATAGTATTTGTTAGATCTATAGCGCTGCTTTGACATGTCTTGAAATGCCCAACTTTACTGCTCCCCAGCCACGGCAGGTATATGGTGGAAATGGGGGTAGTTCTGGTGCAAACTGCAAATGATGCCAGAGAACCAAAGTCTGATATTAAAATGGGTGTGGTTCAGGGGAAAGCACAAACCTTGCAAGATGGATGATGATATCCAGGGGTGTAGAAGAAACGGTCCATAGCTCAAGGCAGGCCTCTTCAGGATAGCAGAAGCACGCTCCAAATTATGTAGAAAAAGGGTAAGGAAAGAGGCGCCTTCTAAGTATGAACTGTAGAAACTTTATGGTAACAAATAAAAACACTCACATTGATGATAAAAACGATCAGCATGAGGAAAGTCCTGCAGCAGTGCATCTCCTTACTCTGACAAAGGAGCGCGCCACGCCTGTCCTTCCCACCGACAGTGCGCAGGCTCAGAAACTGCATTGCAATACTTCCAGTGACCTCTCATCTGCATTACCATCTGAGCCACAGAGTATACAGAGCCGGCGGACGGCTCCCTATGGGTTCCTGAGGGACATAGCCTGTTGAACCAGCGAGCAAGGAGATGCACCGCTGCAGGGCTTTCCTCATGCTGATCGTTTATAACCTCAATGTAAAGTTTTTATTTTATTTATTGTACCATAAAGTTTCTACAGTTCATAATTAGAAGGCGCCTCTTTCTTTACCCTTTTACATCAGGTATACACACACTTCTGGGTGTGACTACTTCCTCCCCCTACTGCACTGCATTTCCTTTTGCCAACCTGCACATCGCTACAGATTGTAAAGACCGATGGGAGAACACACTGCGTGTAGCAGGTGCAGCAGGTCGGGACCACAAAAGATAGGGGTGGCAAGTTAGGGCTGCCAGTGTATGCCAGAAAGTACAGATGTGCTTCTTTACAGGCTGGGGGCGTGGATTAGGGTCACTTTAATGCAGAAAGGATCTAGTGTATATTCTACTACAGCACTGGGTGGCTTTATAAATTTAAGAGAACTGCTATTCGACATCACATAAAAACATTACTGCCTAAACATAAAATGAGTCAAGCTGCTAAAATGAATCAAAACTGCAAACATGTCAGTCTTTATTACGCAAGAATTCTCCCCGTGGACATACCAAGATGTCATTACTGGCAATTGAGCTCAGGCGCAGATATTCCACAGCTCTCTGCTGAAGCTCCACATCAGCGTTTCTGAGCTGGCTGTCACTTCGTAGCACATCTTGGATGGTGGGTTTAATCTCAGGGAAGAGGTTAATAAACTTTATGTAGGCCGAGAGGAGCAGAGCCCTGGTAGGCACACTGCAAAGATGGAACTTTGAATGTAACAAGTTAAACTGGATCAAAGGGCTGTAGAGAAAACACAAAAGGAAACTAAGTATCAAGCCAACGTACACCATATGGAATGTAATCATTATAACAACTAGAATGTATTTAATCAAATGGATATACCCCATCACGTGTAAGGTAATGAAATTGCACCATGGCTTTATAGCAAGGCTTTACTGTATTATTAACCACTTGCTTAATGGGCACCAAAACCCCCTTCCTGCCCAGACCAATTTTCAGCTTTTAGTGCCGTCACTCTTTGAATGACAATTGCGTGGTCATACCACACTGTACCCAAATTCAATTTTTATCATTTTTTTTTCCACAAATAGAGCTTTCTTTTGGTGGTATTTGATCGCCTCTGGGTTTTTTTTTTTTTGTTAAAAAAATCTTTTAAATAAGCAATTTTTAATGAAAAAAAAAAAAAATACAAAACCGTTTTTTGTTGTCAATACATTTTGCAAACAGGTAGTTTTTCTCCTTCATTGACGTACGCTGATGAGGCTACACTGATGGAGGGGCACCGATAAGGCGACACTGATGGGGGGGCACCGATAAGGCGACACTGATGGGGGGGCACCGATAAGGCGACACTGATGGGGGGGCACCGATAAGGCGACACTGATGGGGGGCACCGATAAGGCGACACTGATGGGGGGGCACCGATAAGGCGACACTGATGGGGGGGCACCGATAAGGCGACACTGATGGGGGGGCACCGATAAGGCGACACTGATGGGGGGGCACCGATAAGGCGACACTGATGGGGGGGCACCGATAAGGCGACACTGATGGGGGGGCACCGATAAGGCGACACTGATGGGGGGCACCGATAAGGCGACACTGATGGGGGGGCACCGATAAGGCGACACTGATGGGGGGGCACCGATAAGGCGACACTGATGGGGGGGCACCGATAAGGCGACACTTGTGGGAAATTATAGGTGGCACTGATTGCTGGCATGTACGTATTGTGGGCACTGGCAGGTGGCACTGGTGGGCACATGAGGCCCTTACTCTTCGGGACCAATGTCCCTGCAAACAGAAGTCGGTGATCGGCTTTTTCTCTCCTCATGCTGTCAGCGTGAAAAAAAAAAAAACACAACACGATTACCGATCCTTGGCTGACAGCTGATCACGTGGTGAGGGGCCAGGATCAGCCCCTTACTCTGATCTGTGATCACTCGAGTCTCGTTGACTCAGGTGAGCACAGCGCGCGCACTCTCCAGGGTGGCGTGGCGAGCCTGGAAAGGGGAGGACGTCAGTAGACGTACTCCCGGCAAAGCAGATCCGCGCTGTAGCCGTCATTCGGCTATAGTGCGGATCTGAAGGATTTAACATAAGGGTAAACACAGAGGAAATTTTTTTTAGAACATCTTTTGGAACTGACATTTTAAAGGATTTATATACATACTATATACTGTAAATACCCAATCAGAGAAATTACAAAACATTACAAAATAAAGGATTTGCATGTGCTTTGGCACCCTCACACAACAAAACAAATACAGGGAATGTACCAAAATGAAAACAGTAATTATGCGTTCAAACTTACCTAGAACGTGGGTCACCAGCAATAAGATTACCAAACTCGCCCAAAATATACCCGCCAACTTTGACCAGATTTTCATGACAGGCAGGAGCCTGAAGAGCCTGAAAAATAAATTCAAAGAAAAGTAAATCAATAGTCACATAATAAAAGAATATTATGATTACAATGTCAGTTACTTTGGGACCTTTCTTCGACAACTATAGTTAAAAACTTTTATTTTTATTTTTTAACAAGTTGTAGGGTTAGAACATCTGTTTTTATTTAAAAAAAAAATAATAATAATATCTCATTGGTGTTTTGGTAACAGGGGTGAAAAAAAAATCTGATGGGTGTAAAGATTGAGAAAATTTATTAAAAGTTGAAAATCTTAAGAGCCTCCGTCTGGAGTGAATTGTTTTCTGTGTCTTTCGGTATCAATTCTCCCATCCCCTCATTGTTTCTGGACACCAGATTGCATCACAGGAGGGAAAAAAACCTCAGCTGATCGCCGCCATTACTAGTAAAATAAAATAAAAAATCATATATATATTTTATTATTTTTTTTTTTTTTTTTTTTTTTTTTTACCAAAAATATGTAGCAGAATACATAATGACCTAAATTAATAAAGGAGATTTGATTTTTATTTATTTTTTTTACTGGATAGGTTTATAGCAGAAAAGTAAAAAATATTTTTTTGTTTCCAAATTTTTGGTCTTCGTTTATAGCGCCAAAAAAAAAAACGCAGTGGTAATCAAATACCACCAAAAGAAAGCTCCAAAAAAACAAAATTTTAAACAAATGATTAAAGAAAAAAAACTTTTAATGCCGATTTGCAGTCTGTATTCTTGTACCAAATTCATAATGACATAGTATGGCAAGCCTTTCTGGCTTAACAGAGTTTAAACGGTAATTATTCACAAAAGCCCTAAGCAACCTGAGATTCCCATTCCTGTTAAAAGTATTCTGAGCAATGAACTAAGATTGTTGACCAATTGCTGAGAGCTAGTATACCATTGTACAAAATAACGAGGACTTACTCCAGTTTGCCAGGACAGAATTTTTTTTATTTTGATTTAAAACAGTTTTGTTTGTACACATGCTTGCAAATAAAAGTGCACACCCATCCCATAGTAGGATGGTGGGGTGTACTGCCTACTCAATTATGCGAGCACCCAAAATGGAACATATATACCACTTATTACATTGAGATCAGGCTAGTTAGCTTTTCTATGCCAACTAGATTGTGTTTTGGGGAATTATTGTAGTGTTCACCCTCAAGTGAGTTGCCCTAATGAACACGGACCATACACTGCTTGAATTTCAGCCAACTTCTACTTGCTTGGTTGAAACTTAAGCAGGGAAGGAATAGACCTGCCAGCACTGCTTTGTTAGTCAATTATTCAAAAAACCTTAAAGCAGAGTTACACCCAAAAGTAGAAGCGCCACTTAACTGACTAACTCCCACCCCCCCACCCCCCCTCCATCCCACAGTTGGCACCTTTTGGAGGGGAGAGGGTACCCGTTTTTGACAGTTGCCGTGGAGCAATCACTGAGGAGTTTAGCCCCATCCTACTTCCCCCACCGCCAGGCCATTAAGTAACCGCAGTGCGCTTCACGCATGTTCAGTAGGGAACCTGCTGTGAGACCGCAAGGCTTCACTGCCGGGTTCCCTTACTATGAATGGCGGCGGTAGCGCCCGAGAGCCGATGGAAACATTGCTGGATTCCAGGACAGGCAAGTGTCCTAATACTAAAAGCCAGCAGCTATAGTATGTGTAGCTGCTGACTTTTTTGTTGGGGGGGGGGGGGGGCAGACCTCCTCTAAGTCTGAAGCAGACATCTTATAAAGGCATGAACATACACCTGGTGGAACTCAGAAAACACATGAACCAGATTTAGATCTCACAAAGCCAATGATGGGGGGGGGGGGGGGGGGGTTACAGAAGGTACAAAGGAGATGCCCTTAAAAAAAAAAAAAGGTATACATCTCAGATGGTTTTAGATCCCTCTATATCATGGGGTTTTGAGCAGAGAGTAGTCCATACACTCTCAATGATGTGCAGATCATATTGCAGATGCCCAGAACATGCAAAGCAGGTTTTTTTTGTTGTCTTGTGTTTTTTTTCTATTTAGCCCTGCGGGCAAGCAACAGGCTTGCTTTAAAAATCAATTTTATCGGTTAACTAGTCGCTGGACTGCTTTTACAAGCAGCGGGAGGGGACTCCCAGGGGACTCTCTCCCCTCCTCCTGCATCACCCTATTCAGTCCCACCAGGACCCCTGATCAACCAGCTGCTGCTGATCATGGAGACCAAAATTGCTTTGTTCGTCTCTATGATATAGGGAACTGGAAGTGATGGCCTTACATCACTTTTGCTTTACCCGGAAAAGCATTTGATCACACCAATCTTGGTACAAGCAGAGGGGGTCACATGGAAGACACCATGAACAAAGATTTTAATAAAAGAAAGATAAGCCAATGGTCTCTGAAACAAGATCGTAAGGGCAATTTCCTAACCCTCAATAGTGCGCAGGGCCAATTGTTAACCACTTGACCACTGGGCACTTAAACACCCTTAATAACCAGACCAATTTTCAGCTTTCGGTGCTCTCACATTTTGAATGACAATTACTCAGTCATACAACACTGTACCCATATGAATTTTTTGTCCTTTTTTTCACACAAATAGAGCTTTCTTTTGGTGGTATTTAATCACCATTGGGTTTTTTATTTTTTTCGCTATAAAAGAAAAAAAGACTGAAAATTTGGTAAAAAAATGAATTTTTCTTTGTTTCTGTTATAAAATTTTGCAAATTTGTATTTTTTCTTGATACATTTTGGCCAAAATTTATACTGCTACATATCCTTGGTAAAAATAAGTACAAATTGGGGTATATTATTTGGTCTTTGTGAAAGTTATAGAGTCCACAAGCTATGGTGCCAATATCTGAAAATTGATCACACCTGAAGTACCGACGGCCTATCTCAATTCTTGAGACCCTAACATGCCATAAAAGTACAAATACCCCCCAAATGACCCCTTTTTGGAAAGAAGACATTCCAAGGTATTTAGAAAGAGGCATGGTGAGTTTTTTGAAGTTGTCATTTTTTCCCACAATTCTTTGCAAAATCAAGATTTTTTTATCTTTTTTTTTTTTTTTCACAAAATTGTCATATTAGCAGGTTATTTCTCACACACAGCATATGCATACCACAGATTACACCCCAAAACACATTCTGCTATTACTCCTGAGTACGGCGATACCACATGTGTGCGACTTTTACACAGCGTGGCCACATACAGAGGCCCAACATGCAGGGAGCACCATCAGGTGTTCTGGAGCACCCGGGACAATTCTGACATGTAAAAATCATCATTTATTTGCTTGAAAATTACATAGAACCCCAAAACATTATATATTTTTTTTTAGCAAAGACCCTAGAGAATACAATGGCGGTGTTGCAACTTTTTATCTAGCACGGTACTTGCGCAGCAATTTTTCGAGCGCGTTTTTTTGGGAAAAAAAAGTTTTGTGCTTTACAAAAAACAAAACTGTAAATTTAGCCCAATGTTTTTGCATAATGTGAAAGATGAAGTTACGCCGAGTAAATAGATACCCAACATGTCACCCTTCAAAATTGCAGACGCTCGTGGAATGGCGCCAAACTTCGCTACTTAAAAAATCCCCATAGGTGGCGCTTTAAAATTTTTTACTGGTTACATGTTTTGAGTTACAGAGGAGTTCTAGGGCCAATATTATTGTTCTCGCTCCAACATTCGCAGCGATACCTCAGATGTGTGGTTTGAACACCGTTTTCATATGTGGGCGGGACTCACATATGCGTTCGCTTCTGCATGCGAGCACACGGGGACAGGGGCGCTTTACATTTTTTTTGTTTTTTTTATTGTTTATTTTACTTTATTTATTTTAGTTTGACACTTTTTTCCCCCCCAAAAATTTTTTTGATCACTTTTATTCCTATTACAAGGAATGTAAACATCCCTTGTAATAGGAATATGGCATTACAGGTCCTCTTTACAGTGAGATATGGGGTCAATAAGACCCCACATCTCACCTCTAGGCTGGAATGCCTGAAATAAAAAAAAAAAAACAATCCTGGCTTCGATCGTAGCGAGTATTGCAGGGTATCGCAGAATATCGCTGGGTATGGCAGGGTATCGCTGGGTATGGCAGAGTATCGCTGGGTATGGCAGAGTATCGCTGGGTATGGCAGAGTATCGCTGGGTATGGCAGAGTATCGCTGGGTATGGCAGAGTATCGCTGGGTATGGCAGAGTATCGCTGGGTATGGCAGAGTATCGCTGGGTATGGCAGAGTATCGCTGGGTATGGCAGAGTATCGCTGGGTATGGCAGAGCATCGCTGGGTATGGCAGAGCATCGCTGGGTATGGCAGAGCATCGCTGGGTATGGCAGAGCATCGCTGGGTATGGCAGAGCATCGCTGGGTATGGCAGAGCATCGCTGGGTATGGCAGAGTATCGCTGGGTATGGCAGAGTATCGCTGGGTATGGCAGAGTATCGCTGGGTATGGCAGAGTATCGCTGGGTATGGCAGAGTATCGCTGGGTATGGCAGAGTATCGCTGGGTATGGCAGAGTATCGCTGGGTATGGCAGAGTATCGCTGGGTATGGCAGAGTATCGCTGGGTATGGCAGAGTATCGCTGGGTATGGCAGAGTATCGCTGGGTATGGCAGAGTATCGCTGGGTATGGCAGAGTATCGCTGGGTATGGCAGAGTATCGCTGGGTATGGCAGAGTATCGCTGGGTATGGCAGAGTATCGCTGGGTATGGCAGAGTATCGCTGGGTATGGCAGAGTATCGCTGGGTATGGCAGAGTATCGCTGGGTATGGCAGAGTATAGCTGGGTATGGCAGAGTATCGCTGGGTATGGCAGAGTATCGCTGGGTATGGCAGAGTATCGCTGGGTATGGCAGAGTATCGCTGGGTATGGCAGAGTATCGCTGGGTATGGCAGAGTATCGCAGGGTATGGCAGAGTATCGCAGAATATGGCAGGGGTATGGCAGAGTATCGCAGGGGTATGGCAGAGTATCGCATGGGTATGGCAGAGTATCGCAGGGTATGGATATGGCAGAGTATCGCAGGGTATGGATATGGCAGAGTATCGCAGGGTATGGATATGGCAGAGTATCGCAGGGTATGGATATGGCAGAGTATCGCAGGGTATGGATATGGCAGAGTATCGCAGGGTATGGATATGGCAGAGTATCGCAGGGTATGGATATGGCAGAGTATCGCAGGGTATGGATATGGCAGAGTATCGCAGGGTATGGATATGGCAGAGTATCGCAGGGTATGGATATGGCAGAGTATCGCAGGGTATGGATATGGCAGAGTATCGCAGGGTATGGATATGGCAGAGTATCGCAGGGTATGGATATGGCAGAGTATCGCAGGGTATGGATATGGCAGAGTATCGCAGGGTATGGATATGGCAGAGTATCGCAGGGTATGGATATGGCAGAGTATCGCAGGGTATGGATATGGCAGAGTATCGCAGGGTATGGATATGGCAGAGTATCGCAGGGTATGGATATGGCAGAGTATCGCAGGGTATGGATATGGCAGAGTATCGCAGGGTATGGATATGGCAGAGTATCGCAGGGTATGGATATGGCAGAGTATCGCAGGGTATGGATATGGCAGAGTATCGCAGGGTATGGATATGGCAGAGTATCGCAGGGTATGGATATGGCAGAGTATCGCAGGGTATGGATATGGCAGAGTATCGCAGGGTATGGATATGGCAGAGTATCGCAGGGTATGGATATGGCAGAGTATCGCAGGGTATGGATATGGCAGAGTATCGCAGGGTATGGATATGGCAGAGTATCGCAGGGTAGGGATATGGCAGAGTATCGCAGGGTAGGGATATGGCAGAGTATCGCAGGGTAGGGATATGGCAGAGTATCGCAGGGTAGGGATATGGCAGAGTATCGCAGGGCAGGGGTATGGCAGAGTATCGCAGGGCAGGGGTATGGCAGAGTATCGCAGGGGTATGGCAGAGTATCGCATGGATATGGCAGAGTATCGCAGGGTATGGATATGGCAGAGTATCGCAGAATATGGCAGGGGTATGGCAGAGTATCGCAGGGGTATGGCAGAGTATCGCAGGGGTATGGCAGAGTATCGCAGGGTATGGATATGGCAGAGTATCGCAGGGTATGGATATGGCAGAGTATCGCAGGGTATGGATATGGCAGAGTATCGCAGGGTATGGATATGGCAGAGTATCGCAGGGTATGGATATGGCAGAGTATCGCAGGGTATGGATATGGCAGAGTATCGCATGGATATGGCAGAGTATCGCAGGGTATGGATATGGCAGAGTATCGCAGAATATGGCAGGGGTATGGCAGAGTATCGCAGGGGTATGGCAGAGTATCGCAGGGGTATGGATATGGCAGAGTAGCGCAGGGTATGGATATGGCAGAGTAGCGCAGGGTATGGATATGGCAGAGTATCGCAGGGTATGGATATGGCAGAGTATCGCAGGGTATGGATATGGCAGAGTATCGCAGGGTATGGATATGGCAGAGTATCGCAGGGTATGGATATGGCAGAGTATCGCAGGGTATGGATATGGCAGAGTATCGCAGGGTATGGATATGGCAGAGTATCGCAGGGTATGGATATGGCAGAGTATCGCAGGGTATGGATATGGCAGAGTATCGCAGGGTATGGATATGGCAGAGTATCGCAGGGTATGGATATGGCAGAGTATCGCAGGGTATGGATATGGCAGAGTATCGCAGGGTATGGATATGGCAGAGTATCGCAGGGTATGGATATGGCAGAGTATCGCAGGGTATGGATATGGCAGAGTATCGCAGGGTATGGATATGGCAGAGTATCGCAGGGTATGGCAGAGTATCGCAGAATATGGCAGGGGTATGGCAGAGTATCGCAGGGGTATGGCAGAGTATCGCAGGGGTATGGCAGAGTATCGCAGGGGTATGGCAGAGTATCGCAGGGGTATGGCAGAGTATCGCAGGGGTATGGCAGAGTATCGCAGGGTATACATCCATCCATGCTCAGCCATCCCTCCATACCCGGCAATACACTGCAGGCTATTGCTGTGCATTGCAGGGTATGGAGGGATGGCTGAGCATGGATGGATGGCTCGGTGGTGGCAGAGCAGGCTGTGGGCACTACAGATCCCGCCCACAGCACTGCTGCCACCGATCCCTCCCCCTCTCCTCTCACACTGTACCGATCGGTACAGAGAGAGGAGGGGATAGGAACCGGCGTCATCAAATGACGCCGGTTTGCTTACATGTGATCGCGCCGCCATTTGACGGCGCGATCACGTGGTAAACGGCCGCGATGAGCGCAAGAGGGAAATTCTGGGAGGACGTCATATGACGCCCTCCCAGAGTTAAGCAACCGGCCTGTAGCTGTTTTTCGGCTATGGGCCGGTTGTGAAGTGGTTAATTTAAAACCCAGCTTCATCTCATGAAGAAATCTCATGATGTACCTTCACTTGCTAGGAGGTCTATTTGTACTTGACAGGGATAAACCTTGCGAGAAATAGACCTAGCCTTTATCGTCATATGTCCCTCAGAATCTGGACTTCAACAGCCATGCCTGTTAAAGTGTTACTAATCCCAGGACCCTGCATTCACTATATCTGGTCTCCTACAGTACACAGAACATGGAAATGAAATAATAAAAACACAAGGATGTAACCAATAAACCTCCCTAAGGTAAACCCCTCCGCGCTCTTTGGATTTGATCTCCTTAAAAGTTTACTATATGTCAATAATATTATACAATATAAAACCATATAATAAATATATAAAAGCAGCTACTTAGTAAAAAACAGAAAAAAATATGGCAATATTGTAAAATTTCAATGCAAGTCCTTCTAAAATATTGCAGCAGCGCTTAATGTCCTTGTTGGAATGCGGACATCAACAATAAATATTCAATGAAGAATATATATAATAAAAATCAGATGAGGATGATAATGGAAAGTCTCTGTTGTGAGCTGTAGAATAAAGCTTCCACCACGTGCGACAAAATCTCCCCTGGGGATGCACTCACCAGAACACAGATATTCAAAAGCCTTGAAATCTCCAAAGTAAATGAACCTTTCCACTGCTCATCTCCAATCAACCACTAGGTGTCAGAGTTGTTAGGCCATGGCTCCAAGCCTCCTTTGTCGCCAGATCCAGCAGAGCAGGCAAAAATGGAATGTGAAGTTCTGCCCAAGATCGAATATAGATATAGATATAGATATAGAGAGAGAGAGAGAGAGAGAGAGAGAGAGAGAGAGAGAGACAGACAGAGAGACAGAAAGAGAGAGAGAGACAGGAGAAGTCCTGTTCGGGGTTTATACATCTCCCAGGCTCCTCTCATATACATTCAGAGGTCTCTGAGACAAGATCCAGTTCGGATCTTAGTCCTCCTCTCCAGGCTAATTTAAGCTCACCTGAGCAAACAGCCTTTGCTCTCTGCCTGGGACACACAAACAGGGATGGTTTGTGAGGAGCCAAAAGGTTGGTAAAAACCTTTAAAAACTCTTTACAGAAACTGACAAGCGGCAGGCTTGCTCAGCCTGATAGTTAGAGACGGTGCATGTTATAGTTAGAGCCGAGACACGGCTAGGACTTTTGTTTGTTTATTTCTGTTTTGATGTGTTTTCTGGAAGACTGTGCAGCACCTGTGTATGGACTTGTATTTTAATCAAATAAACCCAGCACGGTTTTCACTACCTCAAGTGGATTTGGTATCTGTGCCTTACTAAACAGCTCATCCCAGGGAGCTTTGTACCTGCTACCTGTCCCCCAGGTTACATATGGTGGATTTCAGCGGGCAGCTGTAGTAAGTTACTACTTAAAAGGCCAGTACCTAGAGTAACTAAACATGGAGGAAATCCTAAAAGAGTTGATGATATCCAATGCTGCACAACAGCAAACAAACGCTGCACTTCAAGCTGCACTACAGCAAGCAAACGCTGCACAGCAGAAAACAAACGCTGCACTCCACGCTGAACAACAGCAAGCTAATGCTGCAATCCATGCTGAACAGCAGAAAACAAATGCTGCACTCCACGCGGCACAACAGCAAGCAAACGCTGCACAACAGCAAGCTAATGCTATCGCACAGGAACAAAAGCAGAGGCTGTTTGAACAGCTAGCCACTGATGCAAAAGCAGATAGGAAAACCTTGTCTGAGGTTGTGGAGACAATAGCACAGTGGTCACCTGCTAACGTTGATAATGTTGGAGACAAGCCCTCAGCCATCCATGTGGCTCGCTTTTTGTCTAAGATGACTACAGATGATGATCCAGAGGCCTTTCTGCTAACGTTTGAACGGACCGCTGAGGGGAAGGTTGGCCTAAAACCCAGTGGGCAGGACTGGTCGCCCCGTTGCTTACTGGGGAATCGCAGAAGGCCTACTATGATTTGGAGTCAGCAGAAGCAGCAGACTATGATAAGGTCAAACAGGAAATACTGGCACGACTTGGTGTCACTTTGGCAGTTCGAGCACAGCGGGTCCACAGCTGGTCCTTCCAAGACGAGAAGCCTCCAAGATCGCAGATGTTCGACCTAATTCACCTGGTGAGGAAATGGCTACAGCCGGAGTCCCTGTCTGGGCTACAAATAGTGGAGCGTGTGGTCATGGACCAGTTTCTGAGGTCACTACCCATTTCCCTGCAGGAGTGGTTGAGTCAAGGAGACCCCAATTCGGCAAACCACCTGGTGGAACTTGTTGAAAGGTATTTTGCTGCAAAGAACCTGGTCACCATCCCTACAGCCGCACGGACTTTCCGCCCAAAGCCACAGTCTCCCCAGGCAACCGGTAAGACTGTTCCAGGGGAAGTGGGTGGTAAGCATGGCAAGGAAATAGGGGGGAGGATTTTTGGTGCCAGGACTGAAGCTTGGCATCCCAAACAAGGGAAGCCAGTGCCTGTCAGCAAAACCAAACTGGGGAAACGTCAGGTGTTTTCGTTGCCAAGAAATGGGACATGTTGCGGCAAATTGTCCATTGACAGATGAACCTATGCAGTGTGACTTATCTATTAGAAGGCAGTCTATGTTTGCAGCGGTTTCATGTACTGCAACCCCAAATATGAGAAAACCAATGTGCCAAATGACTGAATGATAAGCCTATTACAGCCTTGCTGGACTCTGGAAGTCTAGTGACTTTGGTTACAGCTGAAATGATTGAACCTGTGAATTATCATGCTAAAAATATTGCTGTGATCTGTATACATGGGAATACCCGGGAGTATCCTGTAACCACTGTTCAGTTTAAAACTGGTTTAGGTACAGTGACCCATCCGGTTGGACTTGTTCCCCACTTGGTGCATGAGGCCATCATTGGTAGGGACTTCCCTAAGTTTTGGGAACTGTGGGATCATCCCAACTCGGTCGCAGTACCTGACTCAGTCGCAGAGCCAGAATTCCTGGCCACTACTGACAATGTGGGTTCAGGGGACTCTTCTCAGGGCTCCCCGGCTTTTCCTCTATCGGTTATGGCAGGAGAGCTGGAGGACCCTGAGGAGGTCCCCACTACCAGTAGAGCCGGACAGCCATCTGCTGACACCGAGCCTATGTTAGAGTTTGATGACCTTAATGTGCATAAGGAACATTTTGGTACTGAGCAGAGAAAAGACCATACCCTTTCCAGGGCCTGGGAAAATGTAATAGTGATTAATGATATACCTGTCGAACCCGGGGACAGGCCCTGTTTTCCTTATTTCAGCAGCAATGAGGATTTACTGTATCGTGTATGTAAAATGAATGATGAAGTGGTTGAGCAGTTGGTGGTCCCTAAGCCATACAGACGGCTGGTGTTAGAACTTGCCCATGGGCACTTGCTAGGAGGCCATTTAGGGGTTGAAAAAACTACTGAAAGGGTGTTGCGCAGGTTTTACTGGCCCGGGATACAGAAAGATGTTAAGAATTACTGTCAATCCTGTCCTGTGTGTCAGATGTCAGCCCCACTATCCCACTTCCGAAGTCCTTTAATGCCCTTGCCTATCATTGAAGTGCCCTTTGAGAGGATTGCCATGGACCTTGTGGGCCCACTTCCCAAGTCTGCCCGGGGTCATCAGCATATCCTCGTAATCATGGATTATGCTACCCGTTACCCTGAAGCAGTTCCCTTACGTGCCGCGTCTGCTAAAAACATTGCCAAAGAACCGTTTATGGTGTTCAGTCGGGTTGGCATCCCGAAAGAAATCCTTACAGACCAGGGCACCCAGTTTTTGTCGCAAATAACTAGGGAGCTCTGCAAGTTATTCAAAGTGACGCAGCTGCGAACCTCAGTGTATCATCCTCAAACGGATGGCTTAGTGGAACGCTTCAATAAGACGTTAAAAAGCATGTTAAAAAAGGTTGTGGACAAGGATGGGAAAAACTGGGACTTCCTGATACCATACTTGAGGTTTGCCATCAGGGAGGTTCCCCAGTCCTCTACGGGGTACTCCCCATTTGAGTTGCTTTATGGGAGACACCCTCGGGGACTCTTAGACATAGCCAAAGAAACTTGGGAGGGAGAACAAACACCCCATAAAAGTGTCATTGAGCATATTGCCCAAATGCAGGAGAGGATTGCAGCAATCATGCCAGTGGTAAAAGAACACTTACTGCAGGCCCAGGCAGCCCAACAGAGAATATACAACAGGGGGGCCCAACTCCGTGTTTTCTCACCTGGTGACAGGGTCCTGGTGTTAGTTCCCACTGTTGAGAGCAAGTTCCTGGCTAAGTGGCAGGGTCCCTTTGAAGTAATTGAGAGAGTTGGGGAGGTCAACTACAAGGTTTATCAACCAGGAAAAAGGAAGCCCGAACAGGTTTACCATATAAACCTGTTAAAACCCTGGAAGGATAGAATGGCGTTAACTGCGAGGCCTCTCCCAGTAACACCTACGGGTACTGAGTCCCCTCTCATCCATGAGGTCACGATTCCAGACACCCTCTCATATTCCCAAAAACAGGACACTAGAGAATTCCTGATAAGGAATAGAGAGAAGTTTTCAGAGTTACCTGGCACGACTTCAGCAGTTCAGCATGATATTGTTACTGAACCTGGCGTACGTGTCAAGCTCAAACCTTACCGAATTCCTGAAGCGAGGAGAAAGGACATCAGCAAGGAAGTTAAAAAAATGTTGGAGCTGGATGTCATTGAGGAATCCAATAGTGACTGGTCTAGCCCCATCGTTTTAGTCCCAAAACCGGATGGGACGTGGAGGTTCTGTAACGACTTCAGGAAACTTAATGCGGTGACAAAGTTTGACACATACCCAATGCCCAGAGTAGACGAACTTATAGACCGACTTGGCAAGGCTCGCTATCTTACCACTTTGGACTTGACAAAAGGGTATTGGCAAATACCCCTAACTGGTAGCGCCAAAGAGAAGACTGCGTTTGTGACCCCAGACGGTTCCTTTCAATATAAAAAAATGCCTTTTGGGTTGCAAAATGCCCCCGCGACATTTCAGAGGGCCATGGACAGGACCCTAAAACCCCACCGACGATATGCAGCAGCCTATCTAGATGACATAGTGGTACATAGTACTGACTGGGAGTCTCACTTGCCTCGTGTCCAGGCTGTTCTTGATTCCCTCTTCAAAGAAGGTTTTACGGCAAATCCAAAAAAATGTGCCATTGGTCTAGAGGAAGCCAAGTATTTGGGCTACACTATTGGCCGTGGTGTCATAAAACCACAAGTGAGTAAAATAGCAGCCATCCAGGAATGGCCACGCCCTGCAAACAAAAAGCAGGTCAGGGCCTTTCTTGGTATTGCGGGGTATTATAGAAGATTTATCCCAAATTTTGCAACTATAGCTGCCCCTCTGACAGACCTTACGAAAGGGAAAGACTCGGTAATGGTGAAATGGTCCCCAGTAGCAGAGGAGTCTTTCCAGGTCCTGAAGAAGTCTCTGTGTGCACAGCCAGTACTGTACTCACCCGATTTCTCCAGAGAGTTTTTGGTTCAGACGGATGCGTCTGATGTTGGTATTGGGGCGGTACTGTCACAGGTATACAATGGGGAAGAACACCCTGTCATGTACCTAAGTAGAAAGCTCAATGACCATGAGAAAAAGTATGCAGTCATTGAAAAAGAATGTTTAGCCATAAAATGGGCCGTGGACGCGCTCAGGTACTATTTGTTAGGGCGCCAGTTTGACTTAATAACTGACCATGCTCCCCTGAAATGGATGGCCCAAAAGAAGGAGACTAATAGACGAGTGAACCGGTGGTTTTTGGCTCTACAGGATTACTCCTTCACCGTAAAACACAGTCCAGGTGTGGAGATGGGGAATGTAGATGCCCTGTCCCGTGTTCACTCCTGTGGACATCTACTGCCGCAATCATGACATCAACGGTTGGTGACCTAGCCCAATGACTTGGTGAGTATGGGGTCTCTTTTTTGCTGACCCCGTTTGCCACATACTATCTTCCCTCCTGCCCTTATGATTCGCAACACCAACATATACCCATTTACTTACTATCTTTTGTTTCAGATTAAATAATTACGCATCTGCATCTGAAGAGCGAGCACAGACTCGTGAAACGCGTAGGGCACCATCGATGCTCTTTATATACTCACATGGCTGGAAATTTCCCGTTGGGGCATCACGAATGCTCTTTACATGTTAATACTTGTTGGGTATCTCTGTTGTGTGGATTTTGGCTCACATATTGTTTTCATCATGTATGTACAACTTTCTACCTCATATTATGTAAATGTATCAACTGACTCAGCTATTCGTGATGAATTTTACTACTCTATGGATGTATATGAAATGTAATGTATTGTTATTTTTTTTACTTGTACTTCTGCTGTTGACTTGGCTATTATGCCTGGTAACGCACATGTATTGCTGTTCCCAACTGTTCATACAGCAGTATGTAATTAATAAATTGACTTTATCACATTTCTTTTTGAACTGGTGCCTAAATCTCTCCCACGTCACTCAAAGTCCCATGGCTAATTCTTCTCTTTCCATGTATTTTAGGGATGGAGTTGGTAGAGTGGTTATGACAGTCCTTATTTCCCTTCCTCTCTGTTCACTCCTGTTGGGCCACAGGTGTTCCAACCCTGGGGTTGAAACAAGGGGGGAGGATATGTAGCAGAGCGTCCCAGAGAGAGCCAGGAGAAGTCCTGTTCGGGGTTTATACATCTCCCAGGCTCTCCTCATATACATTCAGAGGTCTCTGAGACAAGATCCAGTTCGGATCTTAGTCCTCCTCTCCAGGCTAATTTAAGCTCACCTGAGCAAACAGCCTTTGCTCTCTGCCTGGGACACACAAACAGGGATGGTTTGAGAGGAGCCAAAAGGTTGGTAAAACCCTTTACAGAAACTGACAAGCGGTAGGCTTGCTCAGCCTGATAATTAGAGACGGTGTATGTTATAGTTAGAGCCGAGACACGGCTAGGACTTTTGTTTTTTTATTTCTGTTTTGATGTGTTTTCTGGAAGACTGTGCAGCACCTGTGTATGGACTTGTATTTAAATCAAATAAACCCAGCACTGTTTTCAGTACCTCAAGTGGATTTGGTATCTGTGCCTTACTAAACAGCTCATCCCAGGGAGCTTTGTACCTGCTACCTGTCCCCAGGTTACTATATATATATATATATATATATATATATATATATATATATATATATATATATATATATATATATATATATATATATATATATATATATATATATATATATATATACATATACACACATATACATACATATATATACATATATACACACACACACACCTTTTGCCGTAGCAGGATATCTCGGTCCTTCCTAATGGTTGATGAATGCCATTGCCATGGCATTTTCGGGCTAAATCCAGATCAGATGACCCTCTAGCCAGGTGATCCAGATCTGGATAGTCAAATTGCCTGTAGCACGAAAACACTGATCAGGAGACAAGATTCCATGCATTGACAGAGTGACTAGTGTTCTTCCCTATCCCATCAGGCTGGCATCCATCATGATGATTGTCCAAAAAAATAGAAGGGACATCTGTGGGGGACTTTCTAGACTGGACTGAGGTGTTCAACAAAAGAATGTTGTTTAATAGAGATAAGAAGTAAAACTAGGCAAATGGAACTGTCTTGAAGGAGGCTCTCTTCAGCTTCAGGATTCTCAGGGCTACTCCTGGACTGAAAAGTACAAGTCTGGTACTTGCAATTTTAAAGCTTTTCTTAGGGAAGAAAACATCTGGCTTGAACGGTGTCTAAGACTAGACCCACATACTTTAACCAGGTCAGTTTCAGCATGGATTTCTGAAGGATTGGGACCCATCCAAACCTCTGCAAAATCTGGACATACAGGGCTACATTGTTCGCCAGAACCTGTGCTAGCTGTGCCCTCGGTGTATGTATCCTGCAATGTGAATGCCCTGAGAGTGCAGCAAAGAATAGTGCTGGGATCAACACACTGGTGAACACTTGATGGGTAGAACACAGGCTGAATGGAAGGGCCATGACCTGAAGAAGCAAAAGGACCCAACAACAAAAGCTTTTCTTCCTGGAAACAGGTTCCAGGTCAACACTTTAACCAAAGTGTGCACCGCAAGTGGACCAACAAGAGACTTATGCAAGTAATGGGATGGGAGACCTCTAGCAGGCCATCACAATTGTAGTTTAGGGCTACAGCCATTTGTTTAAAACTTTCCATGACCTAGGAATCAACTACAGTAGTGGCCAGATCTCCAATAGCCAGTCAGTGTTTGCAAACTAAGGTTAGACCTAGAACAGGGGTAATAGCTGGACCTGGGTCCTTACAGACAGATGCATCCTCTACAGCAGGGATATGCAATTAGCAGACCTCCAGCTGTTGCAAAACTACAAGTCGCATCATGCCTCTGGGTGTCATGCTTGTGGCTGTCAGAATCTTACTATGCCTCATGAGACTTGTAGTTCTGCAACAGCTGGAGGTCCGCTAATTGCATAACTTTCAAAGGATGAGAGAAAAAAAAAAAAAACTTGAATGTTAGTTTTTGGTGGATTAAGCCTACAGTAAGTGGAGGCATATGAGAAGTTGGCAGATGGTGAATGGGCAAGATACGTTCCAAGCTGCCTTGTCAAATCAATGGATACATTATAGCAACTTGTCAGAATGGAACTATGGATCGAGTTTCCATGGCACAGCTGACTTGTTAAAGGAGCACAGAACTGACTTCATTTAAAAAAAAAAAAAAAAAAAGGTATTTTTGATCCCTTGTACTAATTAGTATTTGAATTGTGATGCGACTTAGTACTGATTAGGGTAATTGACAAGTTATGTGCTAGTCTATGACTTTATACATGAACTATAGAATACTGGCCAGTACTTATTCCTGCTGTCCATGTCTCCCCTCTCTGACCGAGTTCAATAAAACCTGATGCATTTATACTTATACATTTTAGCCCACCTTAGCTTACTAAATGGAAGCAGATAGCTCATGTCTTACCTCAAACACAGTTTTGGCTGCGTATCCCTGAACATCGTCTCTGTTTATGACAATCTGGATTACCCTGTACCAGACCTCTTCACTGACATAGTCCCCAGCTATCCGAATGAGGTTAAGAATGGTGTCCACATACCATGTGTAATCGACTGCATACTTTTCAGCAAGGATTGCTACCTTGAGAACCTGAAATAAATAAAACAGGAAAAACCGAGTCAAAGAAACACAAGTTTATGTGATAAATCACTCTAGACTATACGCATTCCAATGCAGTTCTTACAATCTCTTCACGAATGGAGTAATCTGCAGTCTCCAGGTAATTTAGCATCTCTGCTACAATCTGTTGAGCATTGCTGCGATCACACATTGCATACAGTAGATCCACTGCACGCTGTCGCACACTTACGTCCCTTTCTGTCTGTAAGGAAGAGAGAGAAATACAATCTCTGAAGTATTTGGTCTGGGATCACATAAAGAGTGTGTAATGCAAGAAAATTACATTAAAACTACACGTATATACTAAATTTTAGTGGGAAAGTCCAAAGCATAATATTGATATTATTGATGATCTAAATTATTGAAAAGATTTCCTCTGTCTTCCTCTTCTAGTGACAACTCAAAATTTGTGGGTTTTGTTTTTCAATTTCGGTGATGGTAAAAGGCCATCTCCCTAATGGGGGCACGGACACTAATTAAAAACCTGACAAGTATTCTAGTCTTTTTCCACTATCTGAAACAAAAACAAAAGCAAATAAAAAAAGAATGGTTTGCTTTGGCTATACTTTAAGAAGGTATTACACGGACCACAAATATAAATTGGGAGTCATTTTCACTGATCACTAATAGAAGAAGGAGACCCTTCTCCCACTAACCATCAATGCAAGGGGCCCTTTCACCTACTAACCAGCAATATAAAAAAGGACATTTACAATGTTTACTATGGGTGCTTTTTTGGCCATTATTATTTTTGTTTCAAGATTACGTAAAATGTTTTCCTATCGATCAGGAGTGGAGGGTAATAAAGAAAGCAATAAAATAAAAATAAATAAAATCTGATTTGGGTGTCAAATACACTAGGTACAACGCATTTATTATTTGTTGTATTTAAACTTGGGAAAGGAATACACAGGTGATCACTACTAAAAAGGGCTACCAATTGTTACTAGTAGCGATTTATCGCTACAAATATGGAACAAATAGATCTATGGAGTGAGGCACACAAGTAGCATACAACTATACTCGGAAACAAAACACTTGTTTCCTCACCAATTTAAAAAGTTCCAGATTATACAATTACAATGGGACTCATATTATTGATTGCATCTCCTCTATTATGATGTACAGTAACTGGTTGCCATTTGTTTTCCATTGGCTGAGGAGTCTAGCTGTATGCTTACATAACAGCGTGATAGTAGATCATTTGTGTTTAATAACACAACATTTATAAGAACAAAACACTACTACTGATGTTACTAGCACTATTATTACTGCTGCTATTACTACTACCATTTAAGGGTAGCGGTCAGAACAGTGGTTACCTGGCACAGTCAAGGGGCTCCCATCCAGTACTGGAGGCTGCTACTGTCTTTCTCCTGGAAACTGTGCTGACTCTAGGAAAGACTTCCCACTGTTGGAGATAGTTTTATATCCTGGAGCCAGCTTTGCTTCTGAGAGTTCAGCAATAACAGCCCCCAGCACTGAGTAAGATTCTTAGCTGTGACAAAAAACATAAGAAAAACAAAAAAACACAACATCTAGCAAATCTGATTTAACATAACATTTGTACTAACAAACATTCTATTGACATGTGGGTTCATATTGGCAGCTCACCTTTAGTGCATTGATTACAGTCTCAATATGTGTCTTCACAGCCTCGTGTGAGAACTCGGAGCTGGCCAGGGTACACATGCTCTCCAATGCCAGGTAGCGCAGGTTGGTCTCCCGATGCTGCAGGAACTGGCCCAACTGGTTGCATGCCCGGACCAGCAGATTGGGCTCACTGGAGAGCAGGATAGAAGAGACACATGGGCTATGTGTAATGGCCTGGTAGGCTGTAGTGCTGATATCTCCCTTCGGAGCTGCAGAATTGGAAAAACCTGAATGCAGGTGGCGTTTAAAGCTAAAACAGAGGTTGCTTACTATGGACGAAGGCTTGCCCTCTCTTAACCCTCCCATCTGAAAACTCCTGCACTTTGCAGTGTGCGCAAAAAATTATTTGTTGTACTCGGTCATAAACACAAAAGCTAATATCCACTTACACATCTCTAAATTTAAGAGAATATAAGCTTGTGTTTACAACAGAGAACATCTGTCCAATCTCACAGGATCTGTGTGCATAAATACCACAAAATATTTACAGGAGAGATCAAAGAGGGAAGGTTGGTGGTAGCCCTGAACGCATGGAGTCTTTGAAGGGCTCAGGCAGCTTCTCACTTTCCAGCTGTTAGAAAAGAAAAGCTCTGGGCTTAACAGGTAGATGAAGGATAGAATATGGAACATTTGTTAAGCAGTACATTTTTTGGAAGTGCTACATGCATTTAAAAAGCTCTTGATCATGTTGGATTGTATCCGCCTCTATTTTGCCCTAAAGCTTCTGTAAACAAGCGTGCCCTTGTATCAGATAACTACAAGCAGGCAGTAGCCACTACACTACAGGAAAAAAGGCGATCAGCCTCTTATAATGGTGGTCTGCTGGACTGGAGGGTATTACAAATCTCAGATTTACTCCTAAAACCCCACATTCCGATCCAACCATATTACCCAAACCTAAAAATTAAAACCACTAAATCCAGAAGATAATCTACATTGGACTTACAGGAAACCTTCATTAGAGGAATACATGGGCTTTCGTATCTGTCCTTTTGCTCATCCTAATGGAGCACAAAATACTCAGGTAACGTGGTAGGCTTTCTCTTTTTTTCAATATTTTCTGTGTTACGGATGGTAGACAAGCATAAAGAAATGTAAGCCAAATATACATGCTTTTACCAGGTCAAAGTACTGAAGTAAATGTTTTGGCAGGATAGTCTAGTATGTCAATTACTTCTCTAATTGTTTTCCAAATGATGGTGCACAAAGTCCAGGGCAACTAATTAAATTTCATTTTACTAATGAGCGGAAGGAGAATTCTCATTGATTACTATGGATTGCGGTACATTATAGCGGCTCTTTGCAGGCTTTTATTTAATAAGCATGGCAATGCTTTCATTAGCAGATTGGTATTTTCTGCTCTCATGGGGTATGTAATATGCATTGCTTTACACTGTAATAAGCTAGGACTGTAATATAAATCTAAACCCATCAAACAAAAAAAAAAAAAAACTCATAGCAAATCCAACTAAAAATCCAATGCTTCAAAGTTATTTTTATGTATTGTACAGTACAGGACACCATGTTTCAATCATAATGGATGGGTTATATGCTGCACCTTTAGGCGACTGGACACAGACATGCCGCTCAAAAGCCTAAACACTTCCTAATAATAAAAAAATAAACAAAAATGAAATAAAAAACACCCTTTTCCACGTAATCCTCTGTTTTTGCTAGGGTCCTTAAAGCAGAGCGCCACCTAAAAGTGGAAGTTCCATCTGTTTGTCACCACTGCCACATTTTTCACTTTTTGGGGGGTAGGGGGAGCGGATCCACAGGTACCCGCTCCCACTTCCGAGTAAGATCGCTGCAGCGATTTCTGAGTATTTTCAGCCCTTCCACTTTCCCCTCCGCCTTCTGGAACCCACAGGTCCCAGAAGATGGTGGGACCATTCAGAAAACGCAGCCCGACTTGTGCAGCAGAAAACCAGCTGTGAAGCCTGAAGGCTTCACTGCTGGTTTCCATTAATTACAATGCCGGTGCCTGCACCCAAAGCAGATTGACAAATCAGCTCAGGGTGCCGACATTGCGGGATCCCTGGACAGGTAAGTGACCTTATATTAACAGTAAGCAGCTACAGTATTTGTAGCTGCTGACTTAATTTTCCTTTTCGAGACTGGAGCTCCTCTAATTGATATATGCATTTCTCAGTGTGCGGAAATAGATAGTAAATTTCACTGTTCCCTACTCTCAAGACAATTACAAGCTGCACCAGGCCACTGCAGCAAGAGTCTGTCCATCACTGATGGGAGCTGTACAGGACTGAGGGCTCGTTCACACTAGAAGACAGTGTGGGAAACCCAAGTTCTATGTGTGTTTCCTGGACCGTGTTTAAAAACACACTGGGTGTGCAATCTGCTGCAGGTGTCAATGTATTCCTAAGGACATCTAAGGACACCAGATTGCATGTTACCACAGTGAAAAGTAGTGCATGCACTACTTTTGGTGCGATCCAGTGCAATTTCAGCTAACAATCACCCGCACTGAATCACACAGGAATGCAGACCACTTTCCTGTGCAATTCATGTGATAACTGGCCTTAAGACCATGGCTACCTGCAGGGAAGCCCAGTCCTTAATAAACCCTCCCACATGGGAAGATGGTGGGCCTGACCAAAATAAGCCAATTTGTGAACCCGGTATTAGAGGAAGGGGGATTTAAAGGGTTTACAGTTTCCAAGCCTACCTAGTAGGCTAGACCCATCCCAGACCTCAAATCTCTAAACAATCTTCTGAAAGTCGCAGATTTCTGGATGGAATCCACAAGATCGGTCATATCAGCCCTCCAGCTAGAGAAACCAATGGCATTGATTGACAAAGGATGAAGCCAGGTTATCATGCATCTCAGAGGAAGGCAGATCTCTCCCTGAATTGGGCAGAGGTTGACCCTTGGGGGAATGGTTGCTGCAACTGGTGGTGTTTCAGGAAATAGGTTGTTGGAGGATTCTGGAAGTGGACCTTCTAGAATCCAGGTTTAACAGGAAACTGAACATGTTTGTGGCTATAGTGTTTCAGTAGGTGTGCTGGCGATTCCATGGGCATACACTCTGCAGGTATTTATCCAAAGTTAAATATATTTATTAGGTTTGGCCCTACACATAGTGGACCCATCTGAAAGATAAAATAGTCAGCACCCGGATGTTCACAATTCATCAGTGATGTATTGGAAAGCCACCTGGCAGAGAACTACAAGGACAGCTTACAGCCGAGACATGACAACACAACCATACTTTTTTTTTTTTTTTTTTTGTACATGCTATAAAAAAAAAAAAAAAAAAAGGAGGGGTTATAGGAGGAAAACTGAATATTTTTTCATCTCCAGGTACTACACTGAAGCCTTATGCATTATAGTGATGAAAGAAAATGTTGTTGCAAACAGAAAAAATCTACCAAACGTCATTTCTAACATCTGGTTTTTAGTTCTAACAATAAGAAACAGTTAAGTAAAACTTTTTCATCAAGAATCTATAAATAGATCTGAACTCACCTGTCATGGTAAATAATGAGGCTGATTGCCTCAAATAGCACAGCATTCTTGGCATTGGAGTGCTGCACCTTCTTGGATTTGGGAGGCTCCTGGGCTTTGTTCAGAATGGTTTCTAAGCACTCTGTAAGTCGTCCTCGCACAGCAGGGTCCTCTGTAACAGTAAGATGAAGATGAGCATCTCAG
Source organism: Lithobates sylvaticus (assembly GCA_028564925.1). Lineage (NCBI taxonomy): Eukaryota > Metazoa > Chordata > Amphibia > Anura > Ranidae > Lithobates > Lithobates sylvaticus. The sequence goes on from CM053034.1 coordinate 93,247,093, forward strand.
TGAAGTTTTGTGCATACAAGTATTTTTAGGAATCAGTTTGTAAAAGGTCAAAATGAATATTTGACTTTTTGTTTAATGAAGTTTGCCCATATAAAGCTGCTTATTGGTAAGATGGTATCTCTGCAGTAGTTTTTCATACCCCTGCGCTGTCTAAATTGCTGGGCTGTTATGATCAGGCAAAGCCTTCCATATTCCTCTTGAGCAGTGAAGTGGGCCATCAGTGATGAGCCATTAGGAATGTATGGGGACAGGCAAGCTTGGAAACTACAAGGAAGTATCAGAACAGATAAGGGCGGAGCAGGGGTAATGCTACTGCACCTTATGCCGACTAGATATAGGACTACACTGGACATACTGTGTGGTTTCAAAATTATGTCAATTAAGGAATGTTTTAAACTATTTCATATTCGCATGACATAAAAAAAAGTTACTGTATTGTTAGAAAACAGGCCACAATGTCTTTTCCAAAAAGTAGATAACAGTGGGAAAAAAAATAAAAAATAGGATTTTTGACTTGCCAGTAAGATCAGTTACCTGGAGTACCATATAGGACACAAGCTTTGTTAAATCCTTACAACTGGATTATATACAGCTGCCTCCAGGTGACTGGACACAGGCTACTGGCGCACACCCCCATATAACCTCTTCCACTCCCAGCTAGCCCCAGTTTTGCACCAAGCAATAGGGAGGACATAGAAACAGGGGGTCTTGTAACCTGTAACTTACTGCAGGAAATTAATTTTACTGGTAAGTCAAAATATCTTATTTTCCAAATATAGTCCAGCTAAGGGGTGAGCAACATAGCAAACTAAGCCAACAGGCCCACATAACTAAATGGTTCAAGACCGCTCTAAAACTAGCCTATAACACCCTATGCCCACAATTTGCATCAGAAGAGGTCTGAACATCAACATATTAAAACTTAAACATGTACACAGAAGCCCAGGTGGCAGCATTGAAATCTGGGAAACCGATGCTTAATGGGCTTTTCAGCACAAGGCATTAACAGATCTACAAGTACCCTGACAGGGAAAGGAGGCTCTGTATCCTTTAAACTATAGGCTTCAACAATCACTTGTCGAATCCACCTTACCATGGTAAAATGGGATGCAGGAAGACCCTTGCATGAGCCCTCCTGAAGCACAAAAAGAATATGATTTCTGAAAGGAAGCAATATCTGAAGGGTAAACACCCACAACGTGCACAATGCCCAGGCAGTGCAGGGAAATTTCTTTAGGATGCTTTGGAATTAGAGTAGGAAGGAGGCCTTAGGTCTCAAAATACTGTAACCTTAGATTGCACAACACTAAGGTTTTCTCTTAGCCTTACAGGATAAGGCTACTAATTCAGAAACTGCTCTTGCATGAATGGTTCGACGAGGGAATATCCCTAAAAGTTTAGAAAGACTACCTGTAAAGCCTAAAGAACCAGATTGAGGTCCCACAGGAAAACAGAAGGCCAAAAAGGAGGAAATACCTGTGCTACGCCCTGAACAACCTACTTAACTGGTGAGTGAGAGGCCAGAGGACTCTGAAATAGAAGATGACAGAATATGTTTAAGGATTACTTTCTTGAATGACATTTTCTTGCATCAAGCAAAGTAGGACTTGGAGGTGCGATGGTAGACTTTGCTAAAAGCAGACTTCCTAGCCTAAAAAGAGTAGAAATTACAGAATCCAAAGCCCCTTTCTTTCAGGACCCATGCTGTTAACCCAGCGACGAGAAGCAGGATAAACCTTACCCCTTGGGACAGGAGGTTTGGTCAATGCAGAAGCGATCACATGCCAGAAGTCTAAGTATGAACATGCTAAAACCAGGAGGCTAATATTTTACGATTACAAAGGTGTTTAGGTCAATAGCTGTTCTGCTTCTGACATAGAACTTTTCCAGGTTCTTCGTTTTGGGTCCACCTGACATCTAGTTTATTTAAGAGCCCTGATGGAGGAGTGCCAAGCCACCGAAAAACACATTGCATGTCTTTTTTGTTCCTGTTACAGAACCAATAAAACACCACTTTAGAATTAAAAGTTGTTTGGGGCCCTCTTTGGGTTTAAATGCTGGTATCCGAGTATTTCTGAGTACCAGCTACCAGCTACAATTCGGTGTGATGAGATTTACCAGAATATCCTTCCTCTTGATCCTAAAAAGGAGGCAAGGCAGTATCTGGAGAGAAGGAAAGGCATATAACAGGTTGGCCCAATGCTACAGAGTAACTAGAGCTTCCACTGCAAATGTCCAAAGGTCCCTGAACTTGGTGACAAACTTGTCTAGTTTGCTGCTGAATCAGGATGCCAGGAATTCCACTTCGGGTGTATCCCACCTGTGGTTAAGAGCCAGAAAGACCTCCAGAGAAAAAAAAAAAAAAAGGGCCCATTCCCTCAGATCTAGGCACTGAGAAAATCCACCTAAAAGTTTTCCATGCCCGGAATGTGAATGGCAGACAAGGCTGGAACATAAAACTGTCCCCAGGAAAAGATCAAATCCGAGTCGCTTTGAGTGGTGTGGCTCCTGGTACCTTCCTAATGACTGAGGCATTGTCCGACTGGATTCTAATCAGCTATACTCATAGGAGAGAAGTACAGTGTTAAAGGGACAACCATAATTGTGCCAAGTTTCAGACTGTTGACAGGAAGGTGAACTTCCTCTGAAAACCACTGCACTAAGAGGGTATCCCAAGACTGCACCCCAGCTGGCATCTGTCCTGAGAACTTTCCACAATTGAGGAGGAAAGGATTTCCCCAATTCCAGCATTGGGTTGTTAAGAATGGTTTGGCCCTAGGTGTCAGACATAAGTGACAGAGCAATAACAGAGTCCGTTTGTCCCATACTGCCAGAATGTTGAGTTGCATTGGTCTAGAGTGAAATTGGCCTTATGGTACAGCCTTGAGGGAAGCTATCAAAAGACCAAGAACCCTCATGCAGGCACAAACCTGTACCACGTACAAAGAAACATCAACCATGTTTTTATCTGTCTCCATGAAGTTCAGCTTTACAGTTCATATCCAAATACAAAACAGTCCTTCTAACTCCTTTTTGGAAAGAGGGAAAAAAACTGAAATAATGCACATTTAGCTCATCTGACACTAATGAAGAAAATCTGTTTTGCAAAAATTGGTAGCCCTAAGCTATTGTGTGCATAATCCAATTATATGATGGTACTGTCAGTTTCAGATATGCATTTTCACAGTGGACACTGACCACACGCATGATTTCTGGTGAACAAAAATACATATTGTGACTCTGCAGAAAGGGAATAGGTGAATGCCACTGTATTCAAACAAAAAATTTAAAAAAATATTTAATCTATCCTTTTAGAAGTAGTCAGTTGACAAAATGCATACGCTTTTGGTTATACAGTATGATCACATTGGAGAATAATAAAGCAGCTCCAGGTTCCCTAGTTGAGGCGTTTTTAACATATTACTCTTCTCTATTAGAAAAAAATATATAAAAATAACACATCTTAGTGTGCGCCCAGTTAACTTGCGCTGCTAGAGCCGTTTTTGCAATTTTTGCACACATGCTTAAATCTTTTTAAGCTGGAAGATTACAAAAAACCCCAAAGCATTATATTATTTTCTGAAAGCAGAACCCTCGAGAATAAAATAGTGGTAGTTCCAAATTTTTATGTCACATGATATCACCTCAAAGGACTAGGAATTGCAAAATTTCATAAAAAAAACAAACAAAAGTAAAAATTTAGGGCACACAAAAAAATATAAAATAAAAGCGGAGTATAAAAATATACTCAACATGTCAAACCTTAAATCTTGTGCTAGAAATATTCTCCAGATGTATCATAAATCAGCGTTTTCATGCGTAGGTGCCCTCATTGCATGCGATTACAGGGGGGGGGGGGGGCGGTTCATTTTGTGTGTTTGGTTGCAACTCTTTTACAATTTAAATGTTTTTTTTTCCCCCAACCAGGTAAGCGACAAAAAGTCCCCTATGCAATTTTTTTGGGGGCGACCGGTTCTCTTTAATGAGACACCCTGGATGTCTCTCCTGTGCTTCGATAAATGTAAGGCCCGTTTCACACTGAGGCGCTTCGCAGGCGCTAAAGTTCTAAAAACAGCGCCTGCAAATCGCCTTCAAACAGCCGCTGCTGTCTCTCCAGTGTGAAAGCCGAGGGCTTTCACACTGGGGTGGTGCGCTTGCAGGACGCTGAAAAATGTCCTGCAAGCCGCATCTTTGGAGCGCTGTAGGAGCGGTGTATTTACCGTTCCTAAAGCGCCCCTTCCCATTGAAAACAATGGGGTAGCGCTCCAAACCCGCCTGCAAAGAAAAAAGGGTTAAAACGGCGGGGGCGCTTTTCGGGCGGTTTTAACCCTTTTTCGGCCGCTAGCAAGGGGGTAAAAACTGCCCCGATAGCGGCCGAAAAGCGCCGCTAAAACAGCGCTAAATATAGCCCTGCTTTACCGCCAGCGTGCCCAGCGACTCGGTGTGGAAGTAGCCTAATATCACATTGCATTACATTCCTTTCCGGCTATGCTGGCTGGGGACACGAAGAGACAGATCTGCAGGTGACAAACGTGTCCCTTTCCGGGTCAGCAACAAAAAGGGAAGAGCGGACACGTGTCTGCGCTACCCGGCGGCACCTGCAGATTCAGTGTTAGTTAGCGGCAGGCTATATAGCCCAGTTAACCACATGCAAGAGGGAGTTTAAGCAGACATAAGCCAGTGGACAGGAGTATATTCGGCAGGATAGGAGCAGAGTGTACAAACAGTCCCAGCGCCTCTGCTTATAATCATGCAATCCATATGAAAGCTAACAGCCGGGTCCAACACCATACTTTCTGTACGCATAGGCACTTTAAACAGCGTGCACAACAAATTGCAAAGTCCACTGGATGGACTATACCCCTCTGTTGCCGTATTGTGCCCCGCTGCCTCCTCCAGCAGCTGTCACTAATTGCGCCACTGTGAGTGGTAAGTCTGCAGATTCTTACCACCTGTCGTGTGTCAATGGCTTGTTGTTTCTCCCATTGACAGCTTTTTCCCCACTACACTGCAGCTTCTCTTACTTATATGAGTGTCAACGCCTCTATCTTCCTGGCTCTCATGCAACACGCTACCCAGTCACCAGCATGAGTGGCTGCAAATCAAGGCAGGGAACATGTCCACCCAGTCAGGGCAGAGGGCACATCTCCCATGATGTCAACGCATTTTGCCGTTGCCATTGATTGGCTTTTTCAGGACACAAGGAAACCAAGCGTACGCAAACAATGGCATTTAAACTGCAATAAAAAAAAAAAACAATGTGGTGTATAATATCCACCGCTGTGCAAGTAAAAATGATATTCAGAAAATTGTGATCCAGTGAATTCGGTGACCACCACCTATGGCTGGAATGCCTGCTCACCTCTAGATAATGACCCCACTAGAGTCACCATCGCCTGTTTAGAGATGCCCTGTGGAGCAACACCCCCATGGCATCCTGCGAGATATCCTAAACCTCCCTGTCCTCCACTTAAAATCTTAATCATTCAAGTGTGGCCATAAAATAAGGGAAAACCATAGTGCTCTCTGCTTTGAATAGTTATTGTATAAAAACATAAAAGAATAAAAATACTCCCAAAAGTACGCAAAAAACATGCGTGTCATCAACTGGAAAATTGCAAAATCAACTGGATGGACCATGCCCCACTGTTGCCTCTTTCAGCAGCTGTCACTAATTGGTTCACTAAGTGGCAAGTCCGCAGATTCTTACCATCAGTCGTATGTCAATGGCTTGTCATTTTCTACCGTTGACAGCTTTTTCCCACTACACTGCAGCTTATTTTACTTCCATGAGTGTCACCGCCTCACCATCTTGCCTGCTCTCACATGACATGCCACCCAGTCCCCAGCATGAGTTGCTGCAAATCGAGGCAGGGCACGTGCCCATCCAGTCAAGACACACCTCCCGCATTTTGCCGTAGACATGGATTGGCTTCTTCAGGGCATGGAAAAACCAAGAGAGTATGTAAATATATAATGCCATTTACCCCTCCCTCCTTTCTCTTAAAGGGGACACGCTTGGTAACTCATGTTAAACGGTATTTCACTATGAGTTTTTTCTCTGTTTTCCCATCTATGGAGTGTGGTATATCCTTCCTGTCATAAAATATCTTCTTGGAAGAGTTTACTGAGGAACCATCCTGCATATCCCCAGATCATTAGATCACTGCTTTTTTGATCCCAGACTGCGAAGCTGATGATCTAATATTTCTGGTAAATGGGGTCACCGAAGGGGGAGTCACCTCACTCGTTAAAAGTTATGGAGCACCATTGCACTTTTTTCTGAAGCACCAAGCACTTTTCATTATTTTGTGCACATTTGTTTTTTATGTCACAATTACATTGATGTATAAGGCACAATTCAATAGGATGTATATTGTTTGATATAGGATGCTAGCGCTGTTTCATACTTTACATTTTCAGGCGCATTGGCAGCGCTGCCCATTCATTTCAAAAACTGCCCCAAAGATGCTGCTTGCAGGACTTTTTTTTTCCCGTCCCGCAAGCGCACCACCCCAGAGTGAAATCACTCGGGCTTTCACACGGGGTGGCATGGGAGGCACTTTCCAGGTACTTGATAGGTGCTATTTCTAGTGCTAAAATGCCTGAAACTGTCTCAGTTTGAAAGGGGTCTTAAAGTTCTTACCAAATTGGAAGATGTTGGTGGGTGGTTAGGCGACTGTATGTATCCTGCATACCCAGCTGTCTTCTCACTTCCTGTTCATAATATTCTTCACTAAGGAGCACAGGGTTTCTTTCTTTATCACTACCCCTTTGGCAGCTCTTAGGTCTCCTCAGGGCCCGTCTTTTCTCCCAAGAGAGATTGTCTGGATTGATTCTTGTCCAGTCCACTTTCTTAAAATAGTCTTGAACGCTTTCAAGTGACCAATTTATTCTTAGTTAGTGTGGGCATTTTAGTCACTTTAATAGTTAGATCTCTATATTGCAATGTGGAGGCGGTCTGTGCATAGATGGTGTACAGAACGCCCCCCAGAAATTTAATTTCTTGCTTGTGAGATTGGCTGATTTTTCCAGACGTCTGCACCAAGATACAAGTCAAGTTCTGGGCATCCTCTGCACTAAAAATATCATTTTTGGTGCAGCTGATTGATAACTATAAAGTCACTCCAATTCAATTTGCTCATGGACACAAATAGCCATTTCTTTAGAACATCATAAGGTAGGAATCTAAAGGGGATTTATTTTTAAGTAGAGTTATTCTTTCAAGTATAATAAAATTGGTCATGTAATCATGTAACAAAATGTGTTAAACGACTGGTCATGGATTGTGCTCTCTTTGTATAAGTTCTAAATGTGGGAAACCTTAGGCACAGCAGAAATTGTGCCTGAAACGGCCCAAGACATAAGATAAGGCTGCATGCTTTACAAGAGCTCTTTGGAGCTATACTTCATTACATAAGGCATGTTGTAGACATTTATAAAGATGATAAAGCTAAATGATGGACAAAGAATACTACAGGGTTGACATAAATTTTTTCTGTCTGTAAATTAAAACCGCTACACTAGTTTGATGAGCTGCAAATGTGTCACTAAGAACGAATAGATTATTGCTTGCACACTGGTCTCTGACACATTATTACCTGGGGGAGGATAACACTGTAAAAGCCTTAGCAGTTTCACAGAGAGCCAGGGAGCTGGAACAAAGTAGTATGTGTAATCCTGCAGGTCTGTGGACGCTGAAGTGACAATCTGAAAATGGAAACACATAAAATAGTTTGCAATGACAATACACAGATAAAAATAAAATACATGTCCAAATGCAGCCAAGGGATGGCACCTTGGCACACAGGGATAGGTTTATGTCTAATACATTTAGGAAAAGGTACAAACAAAGTCAGTTACTACACAGAGATGCATGGGAGAAACTTCCACCTACATAATTGAATTAACCACTTGACTCCCAGGACAATTCTAGCATTTCTCTCATACATGTAAACATCAGAATTTTTGCCAAATTACTTTAAACCCCCAAACATTGTATTTTGGTTTTAAGCAAAGGACCTGCAGAATAAAATGGTGGTGTTGCAATTTTCTAATTGCACACAATATTTGCGCAGCAGTTTTTAAAATGCAATTAAAACAAAAATACATTAATGAATTGTAGTGAACAAAAACAAAAAAATAATCAAGTTTTTGGTAAAAAAAAAAATGGATGAAACATGCTCAGTTGCAGGAGAAGTGACAGGACAAACTCTGCTGCCAGGGAGACACAAAGTAGTTAAACTGTCAATGTTAGTGGCATATACTATCTCATAGATATTCTCTCCTTTCCCCCTCAGCCTGTTAACTTCAACACTGTAAGGCCTGTTTCACACAGGCTTCATCTTGTATAAGAGCAGAGCGAACAGTAACCTTTGACAAAGCATTTGCAGAGCTTTCAGCAAGCTTTGTTGTAGCTTTTAAACTACTATTCAGAGCCAGTTTGTAAATGCTGAACACAGATCCTATGGGAGTGTTGATTGCCACTTTAAGCAAGCTGCTAGTAGGATTCAGCACTTATTGAAGCTTGCTGAAAGCCTGCTAGCAGCTTGCTTAAATTGGCAATCAACTCTTCTATGAGCATCTGTGTTCAAACACTTACAAACTGGAACTGAATAGTACTTAAAGCTTGCCAAAAGCTCTGCAAATGCCTTGTCAAAGCTTTCTGTTCATATCACACTGCTTTTAGACAAGCTGAAGGCCGTGTGAAACAGGCCTAAAGCTTTTGTCAGCCTTCCTCTCCAACTTCGCCAAGGCATACAATCAAGGCTGGAAATGTACATATTTTAATAGAAGAAAGTGACAGTTTGAGACGAAAGCGAGGGGGAGAGTTTCCAATAAGAAATTGACCGATCTGAGCTTCAACAAAATTGTGTCCTCCAGCAGGAAGAAACCAAATCAATTCTGGAGGAAATTTACAGCACACCAATTCTGGGAGCATAGTTAATAATATAGAACTTATGTTCCTTTGGTAAAGAAATAAATTGATATCAAACTGTTATGGGTAAAGTTCTGCACCATTCAACGTTTAAAAAAGCTTGGGTATATTGGAAGTAGTAAAACTATTGTGTGTGGTGGGACAACCAAATACTTTTAAAGTGCAAAAAGTCAACTTTACAATGGCCAGAATGAGGGCCTGTTCACAATGCTCTGCTGTTCAAACTGCTGCTGCCCGCACAGCTTTTTGGGCTACAGAGCCATGCAATAGAGGGCAGTGTGATGCGCATTTTACTGCATCACAGTTTTTGCTTTGTTTTTTTACGCAAACTTTATTATAGTGCTTGTCTCAAGGACTTCAGAGCCTCACCCATCCTCTGGAACTCACTATCCCAATCTGTCAGGTTATCGCCTACTCTGTCCACTTTTAGGCGATCCCTGAAAATGCATCTCTTCATGGAGGCCTATCCTGCCTCTAGCCGACAACTGAATTTTCTACTCCCTCATCAGTTCATTCCCTCAGAGTCCCTACCTATTGTTTCACCAGACCCTCCCTCTTAGATTGTAAGCTCGCAGGAGCAAGGCTCCTCTCACCCTCTTGATTTGAATTGTACTGTTGGAGACAATACACCCTTTACATGGTAAAGCACTGCGCAAAACTGTTGGCGCTATATAAATCCTGTATAATAATAATTAGTGTACAGACACTTTATGTGTACACAATACACTGCCCTTCTGTGCAGTGACATGCAGCATGTAGAGTGTGTGTGATATTATGCAAACATGTTGCATAATGTACCGCTCTGGAACCCAGCTACCTGCACTTTTACGACCAGCAAAGTTTTGGTCAGTTTTAACAGTGAAAAGTGGGTCAGAAAGACTAACACCTTCTCTACAAATATTGTATGTAATGTGCAAGAATCTGTGCTGTGTCCCCTTGATAGCATCCTATTGGATGAAATGCTTCGGGCGGGACATTTGGCGCTGACATCATGTTGCTGTGCAATTCTGGGTCGCCAGCGGCTGCCCGAGTGTTTATCCCGTTTTTTGTTTTTTTACTACTGGAACAATAATATTACCACACTAGGAAAATCTATCTGGGCTCCTGGTGGGCTTTTTTGTTCTCAGCTGGACTCCGTCTAGAGCTGCCTGCTGCTGGAGTAGTATGCTGCGATATCTCCAGAGGTTTTTCTACCCATGGTCTAAAAGGAGTATTTGCTGCTGTGACAGCAGCCATTCGTTCTGGTGAGTCTGAAGTTCACTCGTTGGTGGTGGACACTATTTGACACACTCTTCCAAGTTCACTGGATTGGTGGGTTCACATTCATACCTTCCATTTATATATGCATTTGAACTATGCTTAGATGTACCTAAATATGGATATAAATATTGGCTAAAAAGACAGAATATATTTTATGAAGCAAAGCTGTAATAAAATCAAAACACATGGTACCAAGCAGAGAAAGGTCTGGCATTTGAAAGTATGACTCAAATAATGTTAAGGAGGTTCACAATTACCCTGCTCAACCGTGACACTGCCAGCGAAACTGAAGTTTTAAACTCTTCAGGATTCTTCTGTGCCAGGGTGGTGATCAGACTGGTGGCAGCAGTTACTACACCCTGCAAGAGAAATAAAGGATGATTCATTACATTAATATTCTGATATTCATATTTTCCTGAAAAGATACAAGTTTATTCCATTAATGAGTCTAAAGTGCAATCGCTGACCAAATTGAACTATGAATGGGAAGGTGTCAAGCCCCACCCCCTAGCAGTTACCCAAAATCTGCTTATGAGTGAATGTTGTGCACAGGTGGATACAACCATAAGGTGGTACCCAATTACACAGACTTTTTTCTATGGAATTAAGAATGCAAAAGTGCAAGAACAAGACTAGAAAAGCTTGTAACTGTATGCACTTACCAATGCTCATAAAATGTCTGTGACCAATCTGAATTATAATTGGCCAATCACAGGATACAAAACAACAAACCTCAGGGCATCAAGAAAAAAAAATAACCGGAATTATTGTATTGAACAGGTAATTGGCCACTTTTTTCTACTCCAATTAGCCACTATCCAGGACCACAACAGGTCTGGATGCATGGGTCTAGTAAAAGAAATGTAAATGATAGCCAAACCCAAAAATGTAATATGTTGCAGAATACCGTTTTATAAATGTGGTGGCTGCATTAGTGTTCCATTTTCAGGCCTATTCTATCTACCTTTTATTTTCAAGGTGCATTTTCCTGCAAATGCACAAAATATTCTACCAAATTCCATTGTCCATATTACTTCCTGTACACTGAACTGATATAGCTAAACAAGTGGGCCTAGCTCAGATATGCTTTAGCGGCACCATTTCCTTTCGGTTATACACGTAGCGTTCCCTCAAAGTTTCCTTTCTTCAGCTGCATGCTCATGAGAAAATAGAAAACTTTTTGTATTTGTAAGACTATAGCAAGTATTGACTTTGAGTGTCTACTAAGGCACAGAACTGTATTTTTAGGCAACCGACACGGGATCCAACTTTTTTTTTTTGCAACCAACCATTCTGTGTGTGCGTTATTCTTCTTCCTGTGTATACAGTACAGGCTTTACTAATTATATAATAGTATACAGCAGAACGCTTCTAACTTTATATCAAAAACGTTATCAGTTGTCTAGGCTACCTTCTGTGAATTACAAAAGAACACCTCCTTATGTAGGAGTTAGCAGTGCAGAGCAGCCAAGTGCCAACCACGGCGCCCTCAGTGGAGTGAGGGAGAATGAGGAGAGGGAGAATGAGGAGAGGGAGAATGAGGAGAGGGAGAATGAGGAGAGGGAGAATGAGGAGAGGGAGAATGAGGAGAGGGAGAATGAGGAGAGGGAGAATGAGGAGAGGGAGAATGAGGAGAGGGAGAATGAGGAGAGGGAGAATGAGGAGAGGGAGAATGAGGAGAGGGAGAATGAGGAGAAGGAGAATGAGGAGAATGAGGAGTAGAAAGAGGAGGAAAAGAAAACTAGCAGCCACCACATCTAAGGACTGATGAGCTACAATATATGATTTTTTTGTTTTTGTAAGTACTTTCTTAAACCTGACCAGCTTTTTAAAAAATGGTCTTCCATCGAATGTCTACAAGTACCGTAACCTTTTACAACATACAGATTTTGAGAACACCCATAAATGTTTTAAAATGAGACCTATTTTGTTTTCAGGTAATAAAATAAAGAACACAAATGTCAATAAACACAAGTTCAGCTTCTGACTGCCTTACCAGGTGCTGATCATTAAGCAGATGAACCACTCGCGAAGTCCACTCATTTGTGAGCACCAGGTCCGGAGATGTACGGTACAGACGCAAAAGGCAGAGGGCAGCACTCTGTTTAACGCTATCCATGGTGTCTCTGGTAACATACAGAAAATACTAAATGGAGATGCTGCAAATCATGGCCAACTTGAAAAAATAAATACAGGTTTCATGCAAATATTCAAGAACATTAGTTCAACAAAAGCAACAAAAACTACAGGCGTAAAATAGTTTAAAATATCCGACTAGAATACTATAATAGTATGGCGAAAATATAGTAATAAATTGACCAATAATCAATTTTATTTAAACTACTGAGAAACAGGAAACAATCTTTATAAAATAAGACACTGGATTATTATCATCAAGGAGAGCAGAAAAGTTAAAGTTTATTCCAAGGCTTACTTTAAAGCAGTCCCCCAAATACTTACCTGAGCCCCATTCTCAATCCAGAAATGTCACAAGAGCAGCGGCTCTCCCGGGTTTCTTCCTTTATTGGCTAAGACAGCAGCAGGAGCCACTGGCTCCCGCTACCATCAATCACGGCCATTGAGCCAATGAGGAGAGCGTCGGGGTGGGACAGAGTCCACATGAAAAAAGGTGTTCTGGTCATATGAGACTAAAATTTAATTAATTATTTGGCCTTAACACCAAACAATATGTCTGGCAGACATCCAATACATCTCACAATCCAAAGAACACCATTACTACAGCAAAGCATGGAGGTGATAATATCAGTTGTGGGGTTGTTTCTTTGCAGCAGGGACTACAGCACTTGTCAGGATAGAAGGAAAAATGGATGGGGAAAAATAAATACAGTCAAATGCTTGAGGAAGATTTGCTGCCCTCTGCCAGAAAGTTGTCAATGGGAAGAAGCTTTACCTTCCAACATGACAATGACCCAAAGCATACAGCAAAAACGACGACAGTGGTTGAAGGAGAAAAAGATGAATGTCCTTGCATGGCCTAGTCAGAGCCCAGACTTGAACCCCATTGAAAAACTGTGGAATGACTTGAGGACTACAGTCCACAAAACGGTCACCATCAAATTGAACTGAACTTGAGCAATTCTGCAAAGAAGAGTGGGCAAATATTGCAAAGTCTAGATGTACAAAGTTAGTGGAGACATATCCCAACAGACTAAAGGCTGTAATTAAAGCAAAAGGTGGTTCAACAAAATACTGAGACAAGGTGTGATCTTTTTTCCAACGCAGTGATTCGGTTTTTGAATTTTTATTTTTGTCTGACATGTTGGTGTTAGATCTTGTTGCAACTTGTTGTTGCACTAGGTAAATACAGCTGGATAAACCAAAAAACGGTCTTCATTTCAGGCTGCAAAGCAACAAAATGTAATTAGTTTAAAGTGGTTGTTAACCCACCTTCTATGAAATCTTCTTATCCCCCCTGTACCTCAACATGTGTCCCTGTGCTCCGCTTCGGGCACACCGCTAATTCCTCTCCTCCTCTCTCCGGCTCACAGCTGCAGTGGGCGGGGCCAAGCCATCCTGCTGACGTCAGCCGGGAAGGAGGGGGAGAGGAGAGCCTGGAGCCACTCTCATACAAGATACAGATCAGCAGAATGTTTACATTAAACGGGCACAGAGACACCCACAGTGTTATTAAAAAAGGTACAGAGGGGAGATTTCATAGCAGATAGAAAGGAACAGGAGCGGGGGGTACAAGCGCAAGAACAAGCAGGGTGGGGAGGGGGGGGGGAGAACAGAGGACACAGGAAGAACTGCAGAGAGGAGGGCTGCGGCTGACGGACAAAACGCAAAACGGACCATGATATCAGGGCTCAGCAGATATTATCAAGGCATTTTCATGTTTATTTATTCATGTTATTATTATTTCATGTTTATTTCATTTGTATTGGTAGGACACAAAAAAAAGTGGAGAAACACAAAGCCAAGAGAAGCATTCCACGCAAAACTACAAAAATGGACTGGACAAAATTATTGGCACCCTCAATTTAATATTTGGTAGTACACACCTTGGGAAAAAAAAAATACTGAAATCAATGGTTTCCTGTAACCATCAATGAGTTTTACACCTCTCTACTGGAATTTTGGACCACTCCTCTATCACCAACTGCTCCAGGTCTCTTAGATTGGAAGGACTTCTTTTCCCAACTGCTGTTAGGAGATCTCTCCACAGGTGCTCTATGGGATTTAGAGCTGGACTCCTTGCTGGCCAGTTCAGTACTCTCCAGTACTTTGCCTTAAACCATTTCTGGGTGCTTTTTGATGCGTTTGTAGGAGGTGCGCATCTTCACTGGTCCCACAAGTCGATTACGATTACCTGGTCAACGATTTGATTCCGCGATGCATCATGATTACTGCCCATGGTTTCCATCAGAAAAAAAATTCAAGCAGTCAGAAGAAATCCATTTATTTTATTATATCTGCTCTTTAAAAAAAAAAAAAAAAAAAATGAAAAAAAAAAAAAAAAAAAAAAAAGACGCTACCTGCATGTACCAGGACATGGAAGAGTCCAGGATACAATGGAGGGATAGGAACTGAAGGATTGAAAAGTCTGGGGATGGAGAAAGCCTAGGATAGGAACAGAAAGATGAAAGAGTTCAAAGAAAAAATTGTGGTGGTGGGGGGGACGGGGGTGGGACTGAAGGATGGAAGAATCAAAAGGGAGGATGTTAAGATGGTCATCATGGAGTCCTGCAGGTGAGGAATATCAGGAGGTAGAGGACCCCCTGTACTGTGTACATGGCAGGGTTGGGGGTGTGATGGTCACCTCCTGGAGTCCCGGGTTGGGGATGTCAGAGGAGTAGCTCCTGTGCTGTGACATCCGATTCCCAATTAAATTTGTTCTGTATGATCAATTACATTTGTGTGGTGTATTGTGTGTGCGTGTTTTGTCACATGTTAACGTGCACTGAAATCAATGGGCTGCCAATGTACCAAATATCAGATGTGCCACATCTGTAGTAACCAAGCCTCGATCTGGATGCTAAACACTCTAGCCTCGATATGGATAATTCAAGCACAGTGCGCTGTTCTCTCACTGCCCCGGAGCGGCTGAGCAGCTCTGGCAGAGTTGGAATCGCTCCAACTCGCCACTGATGGACCGGCTTTTGAAAAGGCGGCAATGGGCCTGGGAGTGCCGACTGCCCACACAGCAGTCCTTCCATGTGGGGGGTGGGGCCGGATGATGCCATGCACAATCGCGATTCAGGTCGATTCCACATTGATGCAGAATCATTAGAGGCTGCATTGATGCGCTGATTATTTTCAACACCCCCAGTGCTTTGGATCATTGGCCTGCTGTGACCTCTGACAGAGACCCAACTTTCTGACACTGGGACTTACATTGCACCCCAAAATTCTTTTAGTAGTCATATTTCTTAATGCCATGCACACAGTCATTCAGAGCTTGAAGCAGTAAAGCAATCCCAAACCATCAGTGAACTTCCACCATGTCTGACTGTAGGGACTGTACTCTTATTTAAATGCCTAAATGTATTTTTCTGAAAACAGAATGATAGGCTTTACCAAAAAGCTGTAATTTTGTTTCGTTTGTCCATAGCACATTCTCCCAAAAGGATTTTGGCTTCTTCAGGTAAGTTTTGGCAAAATCCAATCTGGCTTTTTATTTTTCTGTGTCAGAAGCGAATTCCTCCTGGGTCTCCGATCATAGCATCCCTTTTCATTCAGATGGCGACATAGTGCAAGCTGACACCGTTGTACCCTGTGTTTTTAGGTCAGCTCAGTTGTGTCTGGAAGTTGATCAAGGTTCTTTATCCAAACAATCCTTTGTTGCCATCTTTGATACATTTTTATTTTTCGTACACATCCAGGGAGATTAGCTACAGTGCCATGGGCACTTCTTGACAATGTTGCGCACAGGAGTGGAACATTAAGATCTCTGGAGATGGACTTGTAACCTTAAGCTTGTCCAAGCTTTTCCACAATTTCTGTTCTCAAATACTGAAACAATTCTTTGCTGCTCTCTCTCTCTCTCCACACAGACACACACAACAGAAAGGCTAAGCCAATTTTTCACTATTTTAACTGGTTGCCGGAGTGTTTCTATATTGTCAGCACCTGTTAATTGACATAGGCAATTGTAAATTACAGGAGGATCACAAACTTGAAATGCAATTATTTCTCGCAATTTTGAGAAGGTGCCAATAAATTTGTCCAGTCCATTTTTGAGATTTGCATGGAATGTGTCAGATTTGGCTTTTTGTTTCTCCACTTTGTGTCATACCAATACAAAAACAAAAGAAATAAACATGAGAATGCCTAAACATTTGTAATTGCAACAATTTTATGGGCAAAGTGGTGCATTATCTAACGGAAGTGCAGGGGTGCAACTATTTTTGGCCATGACTGTATACAACTATTGTAGATATAGTAAAAGTACTGTAGATATATAAGTAAAAGAAACATTCTTACCCAGCAACCAGTATCCTTGGGATCTCTCCAGCAAAGGCCTCTGCCATCTCTCTACTACCTACATTGGCAATACAGTGCAGAGCCAGTCCCATGAAGGTGGGGTTGCGGCTAGACAAGTCATTTTTGATGGCATTATTGATGAGGCGGATCAGCTCACTATTTGAATTCACCAGAACTGAGATGAAGAGGTAACCCTAGGATGATGAAAAGAGCAATTGGTAACATGCAGTTTTAGGTTTAAAGCTTAAAGTTACTTGCTGCAAAAAGTGGCATTTCTTTTTTCAATTAAAAAAAAACTTAATACTGTACAGAAAATGTAACTACTCCCAACTGCTTGTCACCACAGATAAGGTGGGTTCTTGCATGCATTTTCCTATGGAAAATATTCAGGCGTTAATCAAAATGTTGCTTTAAAATTATTTTCTTAAATTGCACATTCCAGGACACTAGATGTAGAATTCTTGAACAAGCGGGACATTCAAAAGAAGTCCGAAGGGTGTTATGTCAATAGAATTATTCCGCACAACAGCCCAAAAATACCAAGCTGCATGCACTACATGACAAATCACCCTAAGCTGTTTAAATCAAATGTGCTGTGCTCAGCCTGGGGGTCTGAGGAAAAGGCGACTATATGCAAGTGTAGCTCGATCTCTATATTGGACAGCTCACTGGAAAAGTGCTTTAGTCTTCTGACCTATGAGTGTTAATTTATTGCTTTTATTTAAAAGGAGAAACCTTTTTTGGCTATATTTCTCCTATAGATCATAGGATTGCAGTTAGTTCTGCATTCCTGTGACCAGTTTTCAGCCGACAGTAGGCTAAAGCCCACTGTGGGTTGAGGTCACAGAGCCGGTCCAGGCTCTGAAAAGATCGACCAAATGGTAGAGATCCACCCAGAACCTTGGATCGACCTGGCTCAGCCTCAAAGAGATATGCTGAGAGCATGAGCGAGCCCCTCCCACCCCCTCCACAGCCCAGCCTTCCAGCGAGCACTGCAGGGGAGCAATCAGTGGTGTTTGACCACCAAGTTCTCCCTATAGAGCCGATGGGGGGACTGACGCAGCATCAGATCGATGCTACATCCATCTAGGCAAGTGTAAATCTTTTTTTTTTTTAAAGCCATACTTATAACCACTTAAGGACCTAGCAAAAACATTTTTTTTTGCTAGAAAATTACTTTGAACCCCCAAACATTATATATTTTTTTATAACACCCTAGAGAATAAAATGGCAGTCGTTGCAATACTGTCACACCGTATTTGCGCAGCGGTCTTACAAGCGCACTTTTTTTGGGAAAACAAACATTAAAAAATAAAACCATAAAAAAGTTAACCCAATTTTTGTAATATTGTGAAAGATAATGTTACGCCAAAGCAAATTGATACCCAACATGTCACGCTTCAAAATGGCGACAAAATTTTACCCTTAAAAAGCTCCATAGGCGACGGTTAAAAAATTCTACAGGTTGCATGTTTTGAGTTACAGAGGAGGTCTAGGGCTAGAATTATTGCTCTCGCTCTACCGATCTCGGCGATATCTTACAGTGTGGTTTGAACACAGTTTGCATATGTGGGCGCAACTCACGTATGCGTTCGCTTCTGCGCACAAGCTCAGCAGGACGGGGTGCATTTAAAAAAAATATATTTTTTTTTTTCTTATTTATTTTACCTTTTATTTTTAAGCAGTTTTTTTAAAAAGAAAATGATGTCACTTTTATTTCTATTACAAGGAATATAAACATCCTTTGTAGTAGAAAAAAAAAAAGAAGGATGACAGGACCTTTTAAATACGAGATCTGGGGTCAAAAAGATCTCAGATCTCAAATTTACACTACCGACGGCGCCGGTAAGCGGCGGAGGGCACCAGAGCGTAGCAGGAGGAGGGGTCCTCTCCCGCCACCGAAAAAAGTGATCTTGCGGCGGATCCGCCGCAAGATCACTTTTTTCGGCGGCGGGAGAGGACCCCTCCTCCTGCTACGCTCTGGTGCCCTCTCCCGCCGCCGAAAAAAGTGATCTTGCAGCGGATCCGCCCCAGAGACCCCTTTTATCTGAAAGCGGACCACCCGCTGAAGAAGAAGAAGAAGAAGATACCGGGGTTATGGCAGCTAGCTGCTGCCATAACGATATTCCTCTTCAAAGGACCAATGTAAAACTGCGCCGGGCGGTCCGTAAGTGGTTAATAAAGTCAATCTGGAGAAAACCTATGTTTGTGAGCCAGAGTGTGGGATGCTATCCCCTGGGGTGAGCTTAGCTTACTGACCTAGAAGGCCGATCCTTTGGAGACAAGTGATCAGGTTGTAGATTCATGTAATCAGGAGGAATATTAGTTCTTACCTGAATCTTCTGGTTTGTAACATGCCTATTTAACCACCTGATTACTGTGCACTTAAACCCCCCTCATGACCAGACCAAATTTTCAGCTTTTGGCGCTGACGCATTTTGAATGACAATTGCGCGGTCATACAACACTGTACCCAAATGAAATTTTTATCATTTTTTTTCCCACAAATAGAGCTTTCTTTTGGTGGTATTTACTAAACAAAAAAAGATGGAAAATTTAAAAAAAAAATAAAAAAATCATGTTTAGTAGTTTGTTATAAAATTTTGCAAACAGGTTATTTTTCTGCTTCATTGTTATGCGTTGATGAGGCGGCACAGGTGGGCACTGATAGGCTGCACTGGTGGGCACTGATAGGGCGTACTGATGGGGACAGCAAAGATGGCACTGATGGGTGGCACTGGCAGGTGACACAGATGAGCACTGGCAGGTGACACAGATGAGCACTGGCAGGTGACACAGATGAGCACTGGCAGGTGACACAGATGAGCACTGGCAGGTGACACAGATGAGCACTGGCAGGTGACACAGATGAGCAGCACTGGCACTGTGGGCACTGACAGATGGCACTGGTAGGCGGCACTTTAATTGGGCAAAGGTGGGCACCATGGATTGGGCACATTGCAGTGAGAGGGACTGATGTCCCTCTTACTGCCGCCGGTGATCGGCTTTTTTTTTTTTTTTTCTCCTCGCGAGGAAAAAAAGCCGGATTACCGGCTCTGTTATTATCACATGATCAGCTGTCATTGGCTGACAGCTGATCACGTGGTAAGGGGTCGGGATCGACCCCTTACTCGGATCTGTGATCCAGCGAGTCTCACAGAATCACTGATCACAGAGCGCGCCACGCGCACCCTTCAGGGGGCGCGCAGGCAGCTCGTGGCCGGGACGACGTCAATAGACGTTGTCCCGGCATATTAGATCCGCGCTATAGCCGTCATTCGGCTATAGCGCGGATCTCAGGTAGTTAAAGAGGAGCTTCACCCGCACCAAAAATATTAAAAGTCAGCAGCTACAAATACTGCAGCTGCTGACTTTTAATAAATGGACACTTACCTGTTCCAGGTTCCAGCAGTGTCGGCAGAATGTGACGAGCGACCGCTCTTCTCTCGGCTGCCCCGCCGCCATCCTCTGTCAGGGAATCAGGAAGTGAAGACGCAACGGCTTCACTGCCCGGTTCCCTACTGCGCATGCGCGAGTCGCGCTGCGCGTCTCTATTGGTCCCCGTTGTGTCCTGGGAACTGTGTTTCCCAAGACACAAGGGGCATCTTCGGATATGGGCGGGACAGCTCCGGCTATCTCGTCCCGGGAAGTGGGTGCAGATACCTGTATTATACAGGTATCTGCACCCCCCTCCCCCCTGAAAGGTGCAAACGGGGGCACCGGAGGGGGGAGGAATCCGATAAGCAAAAGTTCCACTTTAGGGTGGAACTCCGCTTTAATCTTTGTAGTGTAGTGTTTAGTGTAATGGATACACAGAGCTCTGACTCAGCTCAAGTGACCCCATAGAAAGATGCTGGGGGAGGGGGCACTCAATAGGAGCGAGGGGCCAGGAGCACAGAAGAGGGACTCGAGAAGAGGCAGATCCAGGCTGCTCTGTGCAAAACCAACTGCACAGGAGGAGGCAAGTATAACATGTTTAAAACAAGACTTTACAATCAATTTAATGCCAGACGTTGATAAACAACAGACTGGAGAAAAGATAGGACTTGTCTCAGGAGTACTGTCTTGGATGGAACTCTTTGCCTCACATCACGAGAAATACACTTTCTAGGCTCAATGACAGACTTGTAAGAAGTCAACTTCCTGGTCTTAAAGGGCCTAGGAATAACTGTTCGAATCTTCAAGAGCCAAGCAGTTAAAAGCCAGTGACTTAGGACGCAGGGTGGTAAACTGGTTCTGGAGATGAGATGATTTGTTTGGGAGGGCCCACAGTCTGCAAGGGGCCCGATGTGATCCAAATAACTGCCTGCCTGTACATCTTGATCCTGCAAAAGTAGCTTAGGGCCAGGTAGTCTAGGCACTGAGTCTCATTCTCTCAACCCCCCCCCCCCCCCCCCAAATCAAAGAGGTCTAGAAACTTTTTTTTTTTTAATTAACCAGCTGAGATCCGCGCCAAATGACGGCTACAGCGCGGATCTGATGTGCCGGGACAACGTCTATTGACGTCGTCCCGGCAACGAGCTGCCTGCGCGCCCCCTGAAGGGCACGCGCGGCACGCTCTGTGATCCGCGAGTCTGTGAGACTCGCTAGATCACAGATCCGAGTAAGGGGTCGATCCCGACCCCTTACCACGTGATCAGCTGTCAGCCAATGACAGCTGATCATGTGAAAATAACCGAGCCGGTAATCGTCTTTTTTTCCTGCTCGCGCATATAGCGCGAGGAGAAAAAAAAAAAGGCCGATCACCGGCGGCAGTGAGAGGGACATCAGTCCCTCTCACTGCAACATGCCCAGGGTCCATGGTGCCCACATTTAGCAAAATAAAGTGCCCACAGTGCCATCAGTCAGTGCCCACAGTGCCATCAGTCAGTGCCCACAGTGCCATCAGTCAGTGCCCACAGTGCCATCAGTCAGTGCCCACAGTGCCAGTGCTGCACATTCAGTGTCACCTACCAGTGCTCATCAGTGTCCCCTACCAGTGCTCATCAGTGTCCCCTACCAGTGCTCATCAGTGTCCCCTACCAGTGCTCAGTGCCACCTATCAGTGCCCAGTGCCATCCATCCGTGCCATCCATCCGTGCCACCCATCAGTACCGACTTATCAGTGCCCACCAGTGCAGCCAGTGCCCACCAGTGCAGCCCATCAGTGCCCACCAGTGCCCAGCCTATCAGTGCCCACCAGTGCAGCCTATCAGTGCCCGCCAGTGCAGCCTATCAGTGCCCACCAGTGCCCACCAGTGCAGCCTATCAGTGCCCACCAGTGCAGCCTATCAGTGCCCACCAGTGCAGCCTATCAGTGCCCACCAGTGCAGCCTATCAGTGCCCACCAGTGCCGCCTCATCAGTGCATATCAATGAAGCAGAAAAATTACCTGTTTGCAAAATTTTATAACAAACTATTAAACATGATTTTATTTATTTTTTAAATTTTCCATCTTTTTTTATTTGTTTAGCAAAAAATAAAAACCCCAGCTGTGATTAAATACCACCAAAAGAAAGCTCTATTTGTGGGAAAAAAATGGTAAAAATTTCATTTGGGTACAGTGTTGTATGACCGCGCAATTGTCATTCAAAGTGCGTCAGCGCCAAAAGCTGAAAATTGGTCTGGTCACGAGGGGGGTTTAAGTGCAAAGTAATCAGGTGGTTAAGAAGGCACTCTCTGGAGTTCAGACACCAATAATGGAGGGAGTTCATCTTGTAAAGCTCCATGCCTGGAATGTGCATGCCTTTTTACCCAAGGAAGAATCAAGTACACTTCTTTGTGGCACGCAAGTTTTGGTTTCTCACTGTTAATGTAAGCCACTGCCATGACGTGGTCTTACTGAATCCCAATTAGGTGAACCCAGAGATGAGCGGTCCGGTGCTCAAGGGACAACCGGATCACCCTGAGCTTTAACATAATGAACACGAGACAAGCTTCCCGCAGTTGCCAAATCCCTTGTCTTGAGAGCGTGCCGAGGATTGATCCCCAATCTGCTGCCTGTCGTAAGAATGCCAAAAACCACTGGGAAAAAGATTTTCCAGTGCTGGACTGGTTATCCACCAGACCAGTGAAAGCCTGGTTTTGTGAGGCAGATGCAGTGAGCCAGCGACTGAGCCTGCCTGTCCCACATTGCCAGTATTTTGAGTTGCAACAGTCTGGAATGATATTGAGCTTGTGAGACTCAAGAGGCCACCATCAGTCCCAAAACCTTTATGCAAAAGCTAAAGGCTGGCTGTCTCCTGGACTGTCAAGTCTACGCATAGAAGAGGCTAGAGTTTTTCCATTGGAGGGAAGACCTTGGAAAGGACCATGTTTTATTTATTTACATACCACAGGACCTCTCAGATGCATCAGTTCCGATGCTAGGAACTGAACAAAATCATGATGCTTTAAAAAGATATTAAAAAGTCTGACTCACAATCTGCTTCTCTGTGTACTTGTTGGAACTGAGCAGATTCACCGCCTCCATGTGGCCAAAGTCAATGTCATGGCCAAGTAAGAAGATAAAAAGCAGCTTGCAGACATATTTCTTCTTGCTGTAGCCATCCAAAGCTTTATCTCCTGTGGATGGGAGGGAAGCAAAATAGAAAAAGGACATCAATTCAGAATATTCACATTTGCATTACAAACAACCATCAAGTATGCACAATGAATACATCTGGTTTTAAATTATAAATAAATATACACACACACACACACACACACACTAAAAACTCTGCTTCATTTAAAAAAGGAAAATAATGGGTTCAGGGCGATTTTTAAAATTGGGGTTTATAAATTGTATCATTTGTTAATAGAGATTTTATGGTTAATTTATATCCGTTTTAAAGATAAACCTTTTTATTTTTTTTGCAAACATTTAAAGCCCAATTAAACCTCTAGTTTAAGCCGAATTCGAGTTATGGAAATCTTTACATTGCTCCAGCTTGGGTAAGTGATTGTCCCATACCTGTGGGATTCCCCTGGAAGCCAGAAATCATTATAGTAGGCACCACTACTATGTTGTCCACTAGCTTCTGGGTCCAGTGCCAAGCAGCTGCCCTGCTGCTTACTGAAAAACGGGAGGTCGCCTGCTTTTCTCAATAGATACAAAATAGTTTGGCTAAGGTAAAGATTGTAATATCAATGTGTGCGGAGAAACCTCCTGTGTTCTCAAATAGTGACAGCAGGCATGGGGAGAAGATCCCCCGCTTGCAGGAAGAGGAAGAGAGGCTGCAGCTACCAGAACACGTTGCATGTTCCAAAAGGTGACTATCTTTTAAAGTGATTGTAAAGTCTCTTTAAAAAAAAAAAAAAAAATCCAAAAAACAAAACATGTTATACTTATCTCCTCTGTTTACAGTGTATTTGCACAGAGCAGCTTGGATCCTCCTCTTCTCAGGTCCCTCTTCGCTGCTCCTGGCCCATCCCTCCTGTTCAGTGTCCCCACAGCAAGAAGCTTGCTATGGGGGCACCCAAGCCGAGCTGCAGCTCTGTGTTCATACAGGCCCTGCCCCCTCTCTCTACCGATTGGCTAACTGACTTTGACAGCCGCGGGAGCCAATGGCACTGCTGCTGTGCCATAGCCAATCAGGGATGGCCGAGGGACTCGTGGATATCACTGGACAGAGATGGGGGCTCAGGTAAGTATAAAAGGGGTGCTGGGGAGGCTGCTATACACAGAAGATTTTTTATATTAATGCATAGAATGCATCAAGCTAAAAAAAAACTTCTGCCTTTACAACTCCTTTAAGGTTTTGCACATTTTTTGTTTTGATGCATGTAGAAGGTAGCAGACTTCAACTGTATGTTCAGTTGGCCTTTAAACATATGACAAATGACAAAAAGGGTCATTCAATTCTGTGCTTAATGTTCTAAAAAAGTTTTTTTTTTTTTACCTTAAAGCGGTTCTGCACTCTGTATATATTTTTTTTTTTGGGGGGGGGGTATACAAAGGATGCTTACCTTAATTGGGGGACTCACCTGTTCCATCTTCTATCTCGATCGCCGCCGGTTTTCGTCCGATGAAGTTCTTCATCTTCTTCTTTTGTGCTGGGGGCCATCTTGCCTGTGGGCATGTGAAACCCCCACAGGCACTTTAGATGGCCCAGCATGCACTGCCGTTACTCGCGCGTGCTCAGTAACGGCACATCTGCCGACATCTCACGAGATTTCGGAAGATGTGGCCGAAATCTCGTGAGATTTCGGAAGATGTCCGCACTGACTCCTGGGAACAATGACACCAGATCCCAGGAGACAGTGCGGCCTGACGACGATCGACGCAGAGACCCCGCCCACCCCCGAAGAGACAGAAGACCGGAAGTCATCAATTACAAGGTAAGTAAAAAAAAAAAAAAAAAAAAAAAAAAAAAAAAAAAAAAAACACATTTCATTTAGTACTCTTTGCCTGATTTGGAAGGCAAAGAGATTTACTAAATGAAATGGGTGCAGAACCACTTTAACCTCTTTCTGAGATTTGGTATTTACAAGTTAAGTTTTTTTTTTGCTAGAAAATTACTTAGAACCCCAAACAAACATTCTATATATATATATATATATATATATATATATATATATATATATATATATATATATATATATATATATATATATATATATATATATATATATATATATCTTTTCCCTAACACCCTATCTTTTCCCTAACACCCTAGAGAATAAAATGGCGGCCGTTGCAATACTTTGTCACACTATATTTGCGTAGCGGTCTTACTTTTGGAAAAAATACACTTTTTTGCATTAAAAAAAAAAAAATAAGACTCATGCCATGTGCACGCGGTCGGAATTTCCGATGGAAACAGTCCGATGGGAGCTTTTAAATCGGATTTTCCGACCGTGTGTATGCCCATCGGTCTTTTTGTCGGAATTTCCGACGGACTTTGGATTGAGAACCTGTTCTTAATTTTTCCGACGGAAAACCTTTCTATCGGATTTTCCGATCGTGTGTATGCAATTCCAACACGCAAAATTCCGACGAATGCTCGGAAACAATTTGACGCATGCTCAGAAGCATTAAACTTCCCTTTTATAGTGCCGTCAAATGTGTTTTATGCTGTGGTGTTATTGACCGTCGGAATTTGGTGTGACCGTGTGTAGGCAAGACAGTCTGAGCAAAATTCCGTCGGAATTCCGACGGGAAAACCATCAGAGCTTTTTCCCCGACGAGAATTCCGACCGTGTGTACGCGGCATTAAGGTTAGCCCAAATTTTTTTATATTGTGAAAGAGAACGTTACGCCGAGTAAATTGATACCCAACATGTCACACTTAAAAATTGCGCCCGCTCGCGGAATGGCAGCAAACTTTTATCCTTAAAAATCTCCATAGGTGACGTTTAAAAAATTCTACAGGTTGCATGTTTTGACAGAGAAGGTCTAGGGCTAGAATTATTGCTCTCGCTTTAACAATCGCGGGGGTTACCTCATGTGTGTTTTGAACACTGTTTTCATATGCGGGAGCTACTGACGTATGCGGGAGCTTCTGCAAGCGAGCTCGGCAAGACGGGGCACGTTTTTTTTTTTTTTTTTTTTAAAAGAACAGTGTAAAAATAAAAAGCAATTCCCTTGTAATAGAAAAAGGCATGACAGGACCTCTTAAATATAAGATCTGGGGGGGGTCAAAAAGACATCAGATCTCATATTTACACTAAAATGCATTAAAGATCTATGGGAGGAAGTGACGTTTTGACGTAGTTTCCGCCCTGCAATGGTATGGAGACGGGTGGGGGCCATGTTTCTTTCACTCATCGCCATACCTAACAGGGAGAATGATCCGATCGTCTCCCGTAAGCGGTGGAGGGCACCGGAGAGAGCGGCGGTCCCCCCTCTCCCGTCACCGATAAAAGTGATCTTGCGCTCACCTCTGAGACCACTTTTATCTGAAACCGGAACAAATCACTGAAGAAGAGGATACCAGGGTTATGGCAGCTAGCTGCTGCCATAACGATATCCCTCTCTAAAGTGCCGACGTATATCGGCATGAGACGGTCCGGAAGTGGTTAAAGTTTAACTAAAGGCAACATTTTATTTATTTTTTTGGATAGAGGGGAGGTGGATTAGAACACCCGAGAGAGTTTTTTTGCTCTGTCCCAGTTAGGGAGATTCTCCCTATTGTCGCGGTTACCATCATCATTAAAAAGGGAAAGTAAAAGAAAATCCCAAATTTTGAGCTGTCCCCAGGAAAAGTAAAAAAAAAAAAGAGCGGAAATATTCCAATGGGGGACACTAGTTCTAGTGACCTGGGGGTCCTCAAGAGATTCCCTTAATTTGCAGGGATTTCCCCTCACTTCCTGTTTTGGCTATTGGACAGGAAATGAAGGGAAATCTCCCCAATGGGAACAAGAGGACAAAAATAAACCTTACAGGGGGTTACAGCCTTCCCATACACTATCCAAAATGAAAACACAAAAAGGTTGCCTATAGTTCTACTTTAATGCATTCTCTGCCTGCATTAAGGTAAAAAAAAAAAAAACCCTTTGGCATGCAGCTCATATATACTTACCTGAGCCCGATCTCAATCCAACAAAGAGCACAAGAGCAACTGCTCTCACTGCTCATTGGCTCAGACAGCAGCAGGAGAAATGGGTCCTGCTGCTGTCAATCACAACTAGTGAGAAGAGAGCGGGGAGCAGCGCAAAGCCACGCTTTGTGCTTAAATGGACACAGAGCAGGGCGTGGGAGCGAACATGCACAAGTGCCCCCAGAGCAAGGGACTTGCTATGGATGCCCTCAGCAGGAAAGGGAGAGCCAGAAGCGCCAGTAGAGGACCAGAGTAGAGGAGGATTGGGGCTGCTCTGTGCAAAACCATTTGAGGCGGCCAGAATAGGCTCCTCAAGTTAAAAAAACGCAGTAAGCTTGGAATTTGGACAAGATCAGGGTTTTTTTATGCATATAATCTAAGTAACAAAAATACTTTTGGTTTATAAAAAAGAAAGAAAAAAAAAGGCAATAAGGGAAGTTTGCTGTTAGGGTTTATATACTCTTTAAGAGAACATTCAGCACCATTGAGACTGGGAGAGAAGGCAAGGAACCAGAACCAAATTATGACTCCGATCCAGCCTTTAAACCTTTTTGGCTTAGAGAAACCCTTGAAATATTTTAGGTCTTGGGGAACCACTGCTGAATCTGCTAAGTGGAGTTAACCCTCAAACTCTAGTGGTACCATCAAATTGGAGGAACCCTCTCTAGCAGCCTCTGGAGGAAATTGTAGGGTTCCACGGTTGAGAGTGGCTGCGTAATCCTTTGATGAGTGCTATTCCCTAAGGCCCCTTTCACACTGGGGCGGTTTTCAGGCGGTACAGCGCTTAAAATAGCGTCTGTACACCGCCTGAAAAACCGGCCCCATTCACTCCAGTGTGAAAGCCGGTGGGCTTTCACACTGAAGCGGTGCGCTAGCAGGACGGTCAAAAAAGTCCTGCTAGCAGCATCTTTGGAGCGGTATAGGAGCGGTGTATTCACCGCTCCTACCCATTGATTTCAAATGGGACACCGCGGTAATACCGCCGCAAAGTGCCGCTACGGTGGCACTTTGCGGGGGATTTTAACCCTTTTTCGTCTGCTCGCGGGGGGTAAAACTGCCGCGCGAGCGGCCGAATACCACAGCTAAAACGACAGTAAAGCAGCGCTAAATATAGCGCTGCTTTACCGTCGCCGCGGCTCCCGCCCCAGTGTGAAAGGGGCCTAATAAGTAAACTGTAAGCAAGTCAAAGCCACTCAAAGTAAATTCAAACACCACAAGCAGACTACTTTAAACTTGCTCCTCACACCTGTATACATGAACCCTTAAATGGTTAGCTATATGGTTTAGGTCTGCTTCGAAAAGCCAAAATAGTGTGCATGGTCAAAAAAAAAATTTAAATAAATGATATATTAATTTTTATATTATATATATCTATACACACACACACACACACACACACACACACATTTAATAGAATAAACACATAGCATGCCACATGTCAGAACATATGGAATAAAAGGGTAAACCAGTAAAATAAATGCAAATGAACCAAAACAGACAACTCATTTGTGTATATACTGTATTTAAAGCAGCTGGGATGATTCAGTGAAGATAATAAAACACATGCAATGTAACAAGTCAATGGTGCCAAGACAAACATTTAAATTTGAAAGAAGTTTTCACACTTTGAATGAAAAAGTGAAACGCTGCTAAATCTGGCCTGATGACGGTGCAGGTTCACCGTCCAAGCAGTAGGGAGAGGTCAGCTTAGCAAATAAGTAAAGAATATGCTGACTTGATTCCTAGAACCATGCAAATCTCCCCAGGTCTCAGAACGCCTGTCAGTGCTGTGAATTCAGTATTACACCCACAAATCTCCCCAACAGAGCCAATTACACATCATACAAAATAACACCATACTTGCTACAATATTTGTCTCGGAGATAAACAAGCACTGAGTCATATACGTGTATAAACCTAGTTTAAAGCGGAACTACACTGCATCTGAGCACCACAAACCAAACACATCATTTCATTAATTTTAAATATTCAAAAGCAAAAACTCACCCATCCATCCAAGTCTCCATGTTTTATTTTCCTGAGAAATCGCTTTCAAAAACAGTCCATAGCACAGGGCTTGACAAATTCCAGGTGCCAGGTCACCATGGTGACTAGAAATTGCATCCTGGCGCCCGGCTTTGGTCATCCCAATCACTTCCTGGAGGCATCTCCTCTCACCACACTCAATCATCAGCTGTGCAAATGCATGCTGGTCGCTGCTCAGTCTCGGCATAGGGAGGGCTGGAAAGCTTAGCCTGACTGGAGCTTCTGCAGGCTAACAGTGAGGTGGGCAGCAGGGGAGGCCTGGCTGCAGGATGGAGCCCTGAGCTTGTCTACAGAGGCCTTAAAGTGGACCTTCAGTCATTTTTTCATCTTTCCATCTATTAAATCTTCTGCCCTTGTGATTTTAACTTTGGATAGTAAAAAAAAAAAATTTCTGCCAGTAAATACCTTATACAAGCCCAGTTCCTGTTTCTTGTCTGGTAAAAAGCCTAGGCTTATGACATCATGCACAGCTCTCTCTCTCTCTCTCATTCTCATGAGTGTTTGCCAAAAAGGGAGGGGGGATGTGTCATAAGAGGGCCAATGAGAGCTGCAGAGCTGGAGGTGTGCCTCTGAGTAAATCCAGGAAATGAACAGGCAGCAGATTCAGCTGCCCACAGTTAAAATGGTTGCAGCCAGACTTGTTGTGAAGGGAGATTTCTGCAGCATATTTGGCAAGTACAGAATTACAGTATATATAAAATATGCAAAGTGGTCGGAGGAAAGCTTCAGAATGGCAAAGATGTTTTTATTACAAATTATGTGAGCAGGCTGCAGTTCCTCTTAAATTGTACTGGCAAGGGAGGAGAGGGAGAATTATTGCTGCCACCATCATGTCCAAGGAGAACTGCACGTGGGCTCGGGTGAGGGCTGTGTATTGTATGGAGCATCAGAAATCAGGCGACGGTGGACGATGTTTTCAGGATGGAAACAACCTGTGGATTTTCAGCTGTGAAGGAGCTGCATCACTCAGGATATTACCTGCTGGTTGGACATGCTGGCATTGGTAGTTCTTTAGAGACTGGCATGCTGAATAACTTCTAATGTGGGAATGCTGTGCATTGCCTTTCTGCCCGCAGTCACCGACTTCCACCGATGTCCCAGATCCCGGAGGTTTGTCCCCAGAAAGAATGTTTCATGTAATTGGGACCTTCCACTCCTACCCTCATGGCAGTGTAAGGTAAATGCCTGGACAGAAGAGATTCTGATCCATGGGCAAGTAAACTGCATTTTTCAGTGCATTGAAAAATGCCATATACATTTTATGAAACCACATATTGCATTTTACTGTGTTTTTAATACTTTGCTTTAAAATATAATGCAGTGCATAATGTGTTTTCAGACTTGAATAGAAAGTGCATTTTTCAAACAGGGTGCAGAAGGTGCTGCAAGCCAGACCTTTCAAAAGTGCAGCGCACAGATGTGATTTGTTAGGGTTTAAAACATGACTATTTTTCATGACGCTTTTGAAGGTGTGTTCTAACATGGCTAAAGAGAACAGAACAGGTGTGAACAGGGCCCAATGCCACGTACACACGGCCGGAATTTCTGATAGAATAAGTCCAATGGGAGCTTTTCATCAGATATTCCGACCGTGTGTATGCCCCATCTGACTTTTTCTGTCTGCATTTCCAACGGACTTCGATATAGAGCCTGTTCTAAATTTTTCCTGTTGGAAATGCCGACTGAGTTTTGCCTGATGCAAAGTCCGGCTGTGTGTACGTGGCATTAGGCTCTCTGGCTCCAAAAATAAAACTTTGTTAGTTATAAAAACAGGCTCCTAACTTTTAGCTGGCTCCTAGATTCATAGCAAAATTTGTCAAGCCCTGCCAGAGCTCGACAAATGCCAGGTCGTCTTGGCGACTAGAAATGGCATCCTGGCACCTGGGCTCTTGTGAGACCATTCTCAATGTTGGTCTGAATATTGTGTCCGCCAGAAACCCAGACACATTATTCAGACAGGAATGTGGCTCGGAGCGGATCCTGGTGGGAGGGCAAGAAGAGCAGAAGAGGTCAGGGGCAGGCTGGGCAGGACAGTGTCCGAGTGTGGCACGAGAGGACTCGCCTCACTGAGCTTTGGCTGTCAATCTTTTTAATTCTCCTTTCCATGGCCGAGCATGGGCTCCTGCTTCCACCCACAGCTGCCTGTGTCCCTGCAGAGTGCCCGGCAGAACAGAGAAAAGAGCGGTACCGTCAGTGTCGCGGTAAATAAAGAATGTATAAGGAAAAAAAAAAAAAAAAAAGGAGCACCGTGTAGGAAAACTGATTTACTGATATAAGTCGGCACTGTGATTGCCTATGTAGAAGCTCTGAGAATCCAAGTCTTTGTAAAGGGGAGATGGCGCATTTGGTGAGAAGTGACCCGCAGAAGATGCTGGAGCTGTAGATCAATGATATGAGTATAGTTTGTGTGATAGACAGATCA
Source organism: Lithobates sylvaticus (assembly GCA_028564925.1). NCBI lineage: Eukaryota > Metazoa > Chordata > Amphibia > Anura > Ranidae > Lithobates > Lithobates sylvaticus. Next base: position 93,278,702 of record CM053034.1, read on the forward strand.
CATCTACTAATCACAGCTGCCCTCTGCATCCACTCTGCTCAGACACTGCTAGGAAAAATGCACAGGACATGCAGGATGACACGGGGGTAGTGGGTGATTGCATTACTGTCCTGAACTCTGCACCCTGCACCACATGTCCTGCATTCTGCACACTGTACCCTTTGCCTGCAACCCATGTCTTGCAGTGACCTGCACCCTTCTCCAGTACCCCATGCCCTGCACTCTGCACCACACATTCTGTACCCTTTTACAGTACCCTGTACATGCCCTACATCCCATGTCTTGCAGTGACCTGCACCCTTCTCTGGTACCCTGCCATCCCATGTCCTGCATTCTGCACCTCACAAAAAAATAAAAAATAAACTGCCTCCCAACATTTTTAGCTGGCTCCTAGTTTTAAAGCAAAATGTGTCAAGTGCTGGAATAGGCAGATTACCATGAAATTGCAGATTCATGTTAAAAAAAAAAAACACTTTAAAAAGAGGACAGGAAGGATGACTCCGTTTCCTGTTTTTGATTTTCGAAGGAACCTCTCTGCAGTTTTCTCCAATTTCTACTACCTCAGCTGTTTAAAAGACCTCTGACCTGAAACCCCTCACAATGTTATCACTAAAAAAACTAATTCCCAAAGAATGCAGTCTTTTTTGCTGATTTTCTCAAACTTTACTTACGACCCCTGATGACCCTACTAGAAACAGATTTATGAAGCTGCAACTATTTTTCTAAACTGCATCTTTACGAATGTTTTAAAATCATATTAATTAAGTCATGTAAATCGGGAAATCAGTACCCAAAGCATGCTGTAAGAGCACGTGTGGAAGTGACTAGGCAAACATGAACAAGAACATCTTACTTCAAACACTTGGTCAGTGAATCCAATATTCTGCCACAGCTCTGGGCTCCATAAGTTCCTACATTTTGAAATGAAGGTGGGTGGGAGGCACTCATTACACATTTATACAAATTTACTTATTGCTATAGAACTATTTATCTCCAGCCCTGTCCAATTAAATAATTTTTTTATAGAGGACAAGTCCTGTACACGTGAGATGGAAGGTGATGGGCATCCAACATTTCTATACAATTAGCTTATTTTGTGGACACATGCTGGAGTCTGCTTTTATCCTTTCATGCTTCACAAAAACGAATCTGTACTTCGTCATGTGGTTCAACAGAATTATCTTCCACCAGACATAATTTAGAGGACAGCAGTAACATAAGTGTCCCCTTATGGTGCTTGTGTTAAACAAGGCTCAAAGTTAGTATAAAAAAACAAAAACAAAACAAAAAAGGAGGAATTTGTCTCTGAAACATGTTACCGCCCCCCACCTCTCACAAGCACGTAGGGGTTGTTGCCACAAGGCTAAGCCCCTGTACACAGGGTCGGAAATTCCGACCACAAAATCCGTCCGTTTTTTTCCCGACGGATTTTGTCTGAAACTGGTGTGGCATAAACACGGTCGGATAAAGTTGTCGAAAAATCCGATCGTTCCGAACGTGGTGACCTTCGTTGCGTACGACGGAACTATGTAGAGGCTAGTAGCCAATAGCTTTGGTCTCATTATTTGATCTGAACATGCGTGGCACTTTGTCCGTCGGAATTCTCTACACGCGATCGGAAAAAGTTTGATTGGATTTTGTTGTCGGAAAATTTGAGATCCTGATCTCAAATTCTTTCCGTCGGAAATTCCAACGGAAAAAGTCCACTAGAGCCCACACATGATCGGATTTTCCGACAACATAATTCGATCGGACTCTTTCCATCGGAATATCCGACCATGTGTACGGGGCATTAGTGTAATGGTGTTGGACACCTGGCATTGGCAAGTTCTTTGACAGCTGTCAAAACCTAGTCTCTCTCACTCCAGCTGGAGACATTGGAACTGCTGATGCCTGACAGCTTTGCGGTGCTTTCACCTACTCCCTATGCCGAATAGCAAGATCTTTACATGCAAGTGTACTTTTTTTTTTATTATCCAATAAATTACTCAAAGCCAACGAGTATCCCGTGCTGCTATTCTTTTGTTTGAGCTCACTGGATCTCCCCAGATCTCCTTTGCAAGCTGTTACATGGCATTGGCTCCCATCTACATCATAGTTGCATTATTAACTGATAATTGTGGTAGCTGGGATTTGTAGTGTTTGCAAAAAAAAAAAAAAGTGGCGCGTTTAGGGAAGATCATCAACTTCAGTGGGCTGCCCTACATGCGTGGAACATGCAAAAATAGACACTTTAATAGTAGACACACTTTTTAAAATTGCATAGCACCAAACCACATGGTACTGCAGTTTAGGCAGCCATAAGCGCATATGCTTTTTCCAAATGCGTGGGGATGCCATTAAGAATTAGGCAGCTTGTCTTTGTGCGGTGTGGGAAAAACGATTTAACAAGCCCTAAATGGAGGGGTGGATGAGTAACAGGTCTCCCCTCCTCCAAATCGCAGAACGTCTTGCATTCTGCGAATGGCTGAGGAGACAGCAAAGGGAGTAGTAAACAAGCAGCACAATTTTTACAGTCCCAACCTCTAATCCTCAACCAGAAAATCACAGCTGTGGGGAGTATTACACCAACCAAGATCTGAGATACATTAAATGGTGCTGCATGCCCAAACGCATTTTCTTTTTTTTTGTTTGCTTGTTTTATTTACTAGACTTTAGCTTTAAAGAGAACATGTCTTCTAACTAAAAAATAAAAATAGCACAGAAAAAAAAAATAAGCATTTTAAAAGCTTACGCAAAGCATTTTTCCTTTCCATAAACTATTTCTTTACTTGCCATGTTTCTCTAAAGCAGGGGTCTCAAACTGGTGGCCCTCCAGCGGTTGCAAAACTACAAGTCCCATGAGGCATTGCAAGGCTGACAAACATGACTCCCACAGGCAGAGGCATGATGGGACTTGTAGTTTTGCAAGAGCTGGAGGGCCACCAGCTTGAGACACCTGCTCTAAAGGTTAGAAGGCCTCTCCACTTTTAGGAGTGTCCAATTACTGTCTGGGCTGGCCTAGCTCATTTGCTCCTCTCCTCACTACAGAACCTTTTATGTAGCAGAAAATTGCCACTTTAGTGAAATCTGACTCTGCAAGGGCTGCTGACATCACATCAAAAGATGGCGGCACCCAGCAGCATTATCAGGGTTTCTGGAAGTCCACACAAAGGAGACATTCACAGGTATACAACATGCCTATTATACAATGAATGCACACATATAATCTCATGGAAGATTGCTGTTCCAATCAACGGGCCGGCAACAGGGTCTCCATAAAGTGTATCGCAACTGTTCAGTCCACTTTAATCAAAGTGACAGCCATTAGGGAAGAAGCACAGTGTGTGAAAAATGACTGTAAAAACAGCCAGACCACACAGCATGAAAGCTGTGGTAGCAATGCATTAGGGTGCCGTCAGATTCTTTGGCCAAAGCAAATGAAGACTGATTAAAAGTAGAGCTCCACAATCCAGGACACCCCCAGATCGCCTTACCTGAAGTAACAGTACTGTGTGGCATTTCAGCAGTTGGCAGGTAGGGTCTTGCAAACGTTTATGCTCATATCCCTTTCTTAAAAGGCTAACTGCACCAACACCCGCTTTTTCCACTAACATTTGGAAGAATATTCATTCATTCCTATGGAAAGGCCATACACATTTAGGATGCATACAAAGCCTTTTGTAGGGCTGAATTGAGATTATCCTGCAAAGCAAGCAGTAGCTTACTAGAACAGCAGGACATTGGGGAAGGATTTTTATCCTCTCCAGTTGTTTGTTCATCCCAATGGCAGCCAGTCCCTGACATTTTCTAGAGCCCACAGGCATAAGAAATAGGAACCAAACAGTTAAAGCCAAACTCTAGGTATGGTCCTAATTGCATAGTTACATTGGTTCAGCTTGTATACATGTTTTATACCGGATTGCTGTCATCTCCCAGGCTCGGTACTGAGCAGCTAGCCCACTCCATACTGACCACGGGGGGGGGGGGGGGGGGGTCACTCGCTGAGCGCCCATTTCAGACTGAATGAGGCGGAGATCATGAAGTCATAGCCAACCCATTCACTTAGTCTAATCCACAAACCAGGGAGATGTTGGTGATCACTGTAGTATTGTTGACAAACACCGACTTGAACAAAACACGAATGTAAGCTGATTTAAACGAATGATCGATTTACTTCCGCTCACCCATAGACATACATTGTGGTTCAGTCTGGATCCACCTGAAAAAAAAAACGACAGATGGATCTAGACTGAACACCAGTGTGAAAGAGGCCATAGGCTCCTGCTGCTGTCAGTCAAACTCCTGTGAAGAGGGAGTGGGGGGTGTGGATTACCAGCGCTGTGCGGGTCTATGAACACATAGTCTGGCTGGGGAGCGTGCCTGCACAGGTGTCCCCTGTGCACCCAGCTTGCTGAGGAAGGAGGAGCAGACTGTGCAGACGGGGGTAGCGGGGGACTGAAAAAAAAGTGGTAAGGGACTGCTCTGTACAATATCACTGCACACAAGAGCAGGCAAGTGCAACATGATTTTTACTTCAATAAAAAAATAAAAATGGAACCTTTACTATCATTTTAAACACTCCTCTCTGATAAAGAGTTTATTATGATCCATACGTGTATCCAAAAGCATTAACCACCTACATAGACAAGCAGTTATCTAGGTATATTTTTATTTGTATTAAAAAGCCATAAAATAGGATGGCTGTGCAAAGTATGCGGACAGCGTTAGAGAGAATAGGAGGTTGTTCTGACAGTGGTAGATGAGGAAACACCACAGCTTGTCTGACTGCTCATCCTCCCTGGTTGCTATGGTGCTGGAATCTCTTTGTCACGACATTATGATGCGGCTATTCTGGAGTTGGATTAACTCCTCCACTTCCTGTATATACAGTTCCTTGTCTGATCGCAAGCATGCAACAGGTGACATGAAAAGGATTTAGAAAAAAAAATAAATAAAAAATGAAAGGAGTAGAATGCTTGAGCTGCTACATTTTTTTTTCTTGCATATTTAAATTTACTCTACATTTTTTTCTGCCAATTATAATGTGATGGCAACATTTATACACATATTATAATATATATATATATATATATATATATATATATATATATATATATATATATATATATATATATATATATATATATATATATATATATATATATATATTTTCCATTCAAGGTTAATATTAAAAATGAAGCAAAATTACAGCTGCACTCCAGGTATGATCTTAATTGAAGTATGAGACTCCATGATAAATATAAGCTCTAAAAAAAAAATAAAAAAAAATAAAAAAAAGTAGCATTTAGAAGCAGTTAGGCGCATTCTGAATGCTGATGCCAATAGCCTAATGTAGTGTGCATGGACACATAGGATAACGCTATTTAGCTTCTAGGAGCAGAAAAAAACATGAATGCATGAAGCCTCACATTAGTCCAGCTTGGATGTAAACCTGATTCATGCAGTGTTTTGTCATTTCTCTTCAAAGCACTATGGGGGTTATTAACTACTTCCCACCCAGCCACTGCACATAAACGGCCAGGTGGGCTATCACTCCTGAGTGGACGTTCAGGAACGTCCCTCAGAAGGAGCAGGATCGCGCGCGCTCACACGCAGTGGCGCGTTCCTGCCCACGCAGATTCGCTCGTGTCACCCAGACACGGCGCATCTTAGATCGGCAGGAGGCTCTACGATTGGCCCTCCTGATCACATGACGGCCGTGTCCAATCACAGCCGTCATGTGATGTAAACAAACAGCCGGTTGCTAGGCGCTCTCCTAGTATATAAAGGAGGACAGCAGATATACATGTAAAACTTAAGTAGGTAGATTGCTTTAATCCCTGAGGCGCTTCACTTCGCTCGGTATATGCGAGGGTTTACATCCACTTTAAACAAATGTAAATATGCACATTTCATATTTAATGGACTGCTGTGCAAGCTGACAATCACCGTAGCAGTCAACGCTACTACAGTGATCACCGATATCTTCCTGTTTTGTGGATTAGACTAAGTGGCCTATGATTCAATCTGAAACAGGCACTCTGTGAATGTGCCCAGCGAGTGAACCCCTGTGGTCAGTATGGAGTGAGTTAGCTGCTCCGCACAGAGCCTGGGAGATGACAGCAATCCGGTACAAAACATGTATACAAGCTGAACCAATGTAACTATGCAATTAGGATCATAATTGGGCTTTAATTGTTTGGTTCCTATGAGATCATGCCCTTGTACATAAGCCTTGCTATTTTCCACACTTATTTGTAATATTTTTACTCAGGATATTTAAAATTGGCAAATCCAATTCCCAATTGCTGCAAACCACCTCATGCTCACCGAGTCCTCAGTAACGATTTCAAAATGAATTCCTAAAAACTGGTGCCATCAAAAATGTAAATACATGAATAGTGCAAACCTTGGGAGACATCCATTTAAAGTAAACTCTTTACAGCACATGTGTGAAACATATGGCCCGCAGGCTGAATCCAGGCCGCCAGGCCATTTCACGTGGTCCTCGCACTCAGGGCTTTTTTCCAGTCCTCATCCTCCGCTCCCCGCTGTCATCTTTAAAAACACAAAGCCTTCTGTGTTTACAAGGACGGATTTGTTCTTGGCAGTTAGCGACTCTCAAAGATCCCCACACACACACACACACACACACACACACACACACACACACACACACACACACACGGTGGGGACAGATGTCACTCAATGATCTCCCTGCAAGGCAAATTTGCCTACACTGCTAGACTAGTACACTGGTACTACTAGAGCCTGGGCCAGGTAGGTGAGATGCGAGAAGCTTAAGAAGGGGGTGGTTGAGGTGAGATGTGGACAACCTGTGTTGAACACCCCTGAGCTCGCTAGGTAGCGCACCCCCCTGATCCCTGCGCTCGCTAGGAAGCGCACCCCCCTGAACCCACTGCGCTCGCTAGGAAGTGCACCCCCCTGAACCCACTGCGCTCGCTAGGAAGCGCACCCCCCTGAACCCACTGCGCTCGCTAGGAAGAGCCCGCCCCTGAACCCACTACGCTCGCTAGGAAGTGCACCCCCCTGAACCCACTGCGCTCGCTAGGAAGCGCACCGCCCTGAACCCACTGCGCGCGCTAGGAAGCGCACCCCCCTGAACCCACTGCGCGCGCTAGGAAGCGCACCGCCCTGAACCCACTGCGCTCGCTAGGAAGCGCACCCCCCTGAACCCACTGCGCTCGCTAGGAAGCGCACCCCCCTGAACCCACTGTGCTCGCTAGGAAGCGCACCCCCCTGAACCCTGCGCTCGCTAGGAAGCGCACCCCCCTGAACCCTGCGCTCACTAGGAAGCGCACCCCCCTGAACCCTGCGCTCGCCAGGAAGCGCACCCCCTTGAACCCTGCGCTCACGAGGAAGCGCACCCCCTTGAACCCTGCGCTCACGAGGAAGCGCACTGTAATAAAGTAAAAGGCAATTATTTAATATATGACACATGGAGTAGATACAGTCTTACAAACAGTCCATGAGGGAAACCATAATGTTGATGCAACCCACAATGAAATTGAGATTCACAATCTTGCTTTACAGTCTTACCGAATAGCTGAAATGTTATGCTCACATTGTAATAAACACTTTACACAAACCTATATATAGTAGGCGCAGAGAGGGTCATGTATGAACTGCTGTGATGAAAGAAAAAAAAAATAGGATTTTTATAACCGCTTACCTGTAAAAATCTTTTTCTTGGAGTACATCATGGGACACAGAGCCTTAATTACTTAATGGGTAATGGGCCACCTTCAGGTGTTGAAACTGGTATACCCAATCAAAGAAGTTCACTCCCTATATAACCCCTCCTCCTTCCAGGAGCACATCAGTTTTTGTAGCAAAGCAATATACTTAAATCCCAAAAGAGGGGAGGGACCTCTGTGTCCCATGCTGTACTCCAAGAAAAGGATTTTACAGGCAAGCTGTAAAATCGTACATCATGGGACACAGAGTCTTAAGTAATTACTTAATGGGACGTCCCATAGCAATGCTACTTGAGGGGAGGGTGAGACAACCCGCAGGGTACCCCCAGACTTGAGGACTTATACTGCTGCCTGCAGCTCGCTGTGCCCGAAGGAGATATCCTCATACCTCCTTTTAAATCCACCTGATAACATTTTGTGAATGTATACACTGAAGACCAAGTTGCGGCCTTACAGATCTGAGCCATAAAGGCCTGGTGACGCACTACCCAAGAAGCACTAACCGCCCTGGTAGAGTGCGCTTAACTTGAAAAGGGGGAATATATTATTTGAATTAGAACTTGCTGAATCCACTTAGCGACAGTGGATTTCGACACTGCCTGTCCTTTCTTAGGACCCTGACAGAATAAATAAGACATCAGTCTTACAAATCTGAGCAGTTGTTCTTACTGCTCTCACCACATCAAGGTAATGTAGTGACTTCTCTTCCCTGGAACATGGTTTTGGAAAAAAAACGATGGCAGGACAATATCTTGGTTCAGGTGAAAACCTGAAACCACTTTTGGCAAAAAGCCTGGGACGAGGGCGTAACACCACTCTGTCATCATGAATAATCAAATATGGCTCTTTACAAGAAAGAGCAGCCAGTTCCAAAACCCTCCTTGCTGAGGATATAGCAACCAAAAATACCCACTTCCTTGTCAGAAGGACTAAGGGAATATGCTGTATCGGTTTAAATGAACTTAGTTTTGTCAGTGTTACAAAAACAGCCAAATCCAAAGGGCTTAAAAGTGATTTAACTGGCCGCATCACCCCTTGCATAAAACCCCGGACTAAGAAATAAAATTGATAAGGCTGAGACTTGGCCCTTAATACTCGAGGCCAACTTCATCTCTATGCCTAAAAATTGTATAAAGGCAAGAATTGTGCCCATTATATACCTCCAAGGGTGCCAACCCTTGGATTCACACCAGGAAACATAAGCCTTCCAGACTCTATAATGTCTAGTTCTGGAAGCTCATTTCCTTGCATTAATCAAAGTAGAGATAACCGACCCGGAAAGCCCGCGTTTCTTCAGAATGTGGGTTTCAATAGCCAGGCTGTTAAATTCAGCGTCCGTAAAATAGGATAGAATATCGCCCCCTGTGAGAACAGGTCTGGCCTTAGTGGAAGGGACCATGGATCCTCCACTGCCATCTTTACGATTTCTGAATACCATGAGCTTCTGGGCCATGCTGGTGCTGCCGGAATTACCGGTTTTCTTTCCAGCTTGGTCCTGCAAAGAAGAAGAAGAAGAAGAAGTCGAGGCAGCAATAGAATAGGGGGAAATGCATAGATTAGCGAGAACTGATCCCACGGTATCACCAATGCATCTGTTCTGCATGTGAATGGATCCTTTGTTCTGGACACAAAGTTGACTAACTTTATGCTGAACTGGACGCTAGAAGATCTACGTCCGAAGTCCCCCATCTTTGACGAACAGCCCGAAAATATGTCGGGGTGAAGAAACCATTCCCCTGGGAATAATCTGCTGGCGACTTAAGTAGTCTGCATGACAATTCTCCATTCCCGGAATGAAGACTGCCGATAGGCAGGGAATATTTCTTTCTGCCCAAGTTAGAATATGGGTCACCTCTCTCTGCGCTGAGAGACTCTTGGTGCCCCCTTTGGTGATTGATATAGGCCACAGCCGTGGCATTGACGGATTGGATCCCGACAGAAAAATCCCTTAACCTGGAAAACCAGGCTTTCAGAGCCAGACGCACTGCCCGAATCTCTAGGATGTTGATGAGCAAGGCTCTTTTGGTTCTTGAACACTGTCCTTGGACAGTTGTCTTCTCTGTCGTTACCACTTTCCAGATAAAAGGTAAATACTTCAGACCAGTTAGCAGATTCTTTAGTAACCACCAATTGAGGCTTTGGGACACCCTTGGGGACAGCCACATTGGCAAGTCCACAGCTTGGATCGCTTTGTTCCAAGCAAATAGAATACTGTTTTGAAACAGTCTCAAATGGAACTGGGCATAGGGAACTGCTTAGAATGAAGCCACCATCTTTCCCAACAACCTCATGCAAAGGTGAATGGAGGGATTTCCTTTTGACCCGACCAGCCGCACCAACCCAAATACTTCAGCTTTTTTAGCGTTTAGGTTTTAAGGGAGACTTCTCTAGATTGAGAACGCAACCCACCTTACTTCTTACACCGATTGGTCTATTAGCAATAGATCATCTAGGTATGCCAAGACTGTTTATGCCCTTAACCTGGCTAGAGGTGGGGCTAGCACTTTTGTGAGCACTCGGGGTGCTGTAGCGGGCTCGAAGGGAAAGGCTACAAACTGAAATGATGCTGTTCTACTTCGAACCACAGAAACCTTTGGTGAGCGGGAAATATATGGACATGCAGATATGCATCCCCGATGCCGATAGACGCCAGAAGTTTTCCTCCTTGTAGGATAGAAACTACTGACCTGATCGACTCCATAGAAAGGAGCAGATCTTCAGGAACTGATTTAGATTCTTTTAGATCTAGAATGGATCTGTTGAATTTCTGCGTGGCTCTGTACATGTACAGGAAACGCATGAAAAAGGCAGTGAAGGTTTTAACGGAACCTAAGAAGAAACAGATCAGCTGACTCTACTAGAGGTAGCTTGAAAGAGGCACGAACCCATCTCTGTAAGATTTGTACCAGCAATCTCTCAGATTGTGAGGCTGAAAGGTTCAACTCCAGTTGTCTCCTCCGCAGGGGAGTAATCGTTTTGCCTTTCTTCCTGATCACCTGAGGGTAACCCCTCATCCTCTACCCACTGTTCCCTTGAGAAGGGGTCTAAGGTGTCGGAGGGAAATCCAACACACTTCCTATCCTTTTGGATAGCGGATGCGTTTAAAGTCGCTAATTTTCCTTCTAGGCCCTGCAGGGCGGAGGAAAAATGCATTTTCAATCATGTATACAGGGGCTGAATGTTTTCTCCTCTAGAGTCTGACAGTGGAGGCCATCGCCACTGCCTAGAGGCAGCTTCCCCTGGCACAGAGGAAGGAGCCCGTTTAAATAAAAGGATATTAATACCTTCTTTTGGGCAAAAGAGTACCTTTCCTGCTAGAAATCATTTGGATGTATTTGACCAAATCCTCCCCAAATAGTCACTCCCCATGAAAAGGGAAACGAATCAGAAGCTGTTTTGCAAGATGCTTCGGCTGACCAGCTTTTTAAACACTTTTTAGCCTACTCATGTGTTTTAGCACCAGCGCAAGGCAGGACGCTTGGTGGATAGTCTTTTATGGCGTCTATGGCAAAACATAGCATCTTTGGTAGTTCGGCTAACTCACGGGCCTGTTGTGCAGGGACCTCCCTAAGGACCTCTTTGAACTGGTCCTTTAGGGACTGACATATGCCTGTTGCAGCAACTGCAGACAGAGAAACGGTCCCTGCCAAGGCAAAGGAGGACTTTAACAGGAATTCCAACTTTTTATCTGTTGGATATGTGAAGCATATGTGCATTTTCTACTGGACAAGTTAAAACTTTTACTCACACTGGAAATCGCAGCGTCAACCGCTTGAACCTTCCATTTTTTTGTGAATTTTTTCCCCATGGGATAGAGAACTGAGAATCTCTTTGGAGGGAGAAAATTGTATTTTGCTAAACAATAGTTATATCAAAAAAACAAAAAAAACAAACACAAAATGTCACCATAAGATCAGCCTTTAATGCAGAGTAACAACTGCATTTCCTGTACTGGAAATGCCTGCTTACACCCCTTACGTGCCCAGCGCTCATGTCCCTTAGTGTACCAGACTTCTGTCTTCAGCATAGATGAACTGAGAGCGTCTGTTTTAAGCCTCAGGTGAGAACCTGATTACGCGTCCTCAGCCCTAGTGTATGCGCTGCGTGCTCCACGTCCAGGACGTGGTGCCGCCTATCTCTGAGACACGCCCCTCTGCATACCCGCCCCCCTCCTTGTTTAAAGTAACTCTAGTCTGCACACACAGATGGCATTCGGAGGTGGCGCAGGCCGCATTAAAGCCTGCAAATGCCGTCCCAATCTGCTGCCTGTAATATCAGGCTGGGGACATCTCAAGATGGTGTTTAACAGGGGCGAGTCTATATTTTATAAAACCTTGGAAGCCGCCACTGCACCTCCTCCGAAGGGGAGGGGGGGAGGGGGACTGGGAATTGTGTCAGCAGTGTTGTTAGGCTCCTAGATAGTATTAGTAGGAGCCGCTATAAACAAAAAAAAAAATGTGCTTATAAAACTACTGAATATATATATATATATATATATATATATATATATATATATATATATATATATATATATATATATATATATATATATATATATATATATATATATATATATATACATACATACACACACGTCAGCCAGGACCGATGCACTAGCCAATTCAGCCCAAAGAGCCCTCTGGCTCAAAACATGGCTAAGGAAAAGTAACCACCGCTCCAAGATGTCCCTTCAAAGCGAATGCTCCTTCTCCTGCTCAGGAGCCCCAGGTGCTGGCTAATAGCACAATAGGCAAGGAGTATCAAAGAACTCTGGACAAACTGTGTGGATGACCAAGGATCTTCTCTTTGGCCCAGGTCTAGAGACAGTATTAGACTGTACCGCTGATAAAAAGAAGGCGTTCCCAGTGAAGCATAAACCCCCGACTCAGCCCAAGAGGGGGTTTCGTTCACAAAAAAGAAGGCCCAGCCAAGCCAGAAGGGGAAAAGAAGACATGGAGCCAAAAGGGTAAGGGCAAAGGAGGTGCAGCCCCCCTGAGCAGCCTCCAAGACCCAGTGACTCACTGGTCCCAGTGGGAGGAAGATTGGGGGCCTTCCTTCCACAGTGGGAAGTAATTTTCCCCAACCAATTCATTGTGGGGATCATACGAAGGGGGGTACCATCTAGAATTTACAGAGCCCCCTCGACGTCGAAGCTTAGTCACGCTTCTCCCCAGATGTACGGCAAAGGCATTAGCCCTCCTGGGGGCATTGAAAAAACTAAAGCAGCAAAATGTGGTTTGCAGAGTCCCAAGAGAAGAAAAAGGGACAGGCTTTTATTCACACGTCTTCGTGGTGAGAAAGCCCTCAGGAAGTTACAGGTTAATTCTAAATCAAGGTTCCGGATGGAATCGATATTCAGTCAGGGCTTTACTGCCCCAGAACTGTTAACCTCCTCAGAGCAACTAATCAGGGATCTGGAACTAACAAAAACAACCCCGATAGGGCTAGGATGGCTACTGAACCTGGAAAAATACAGCCCGATTCCAGCTCAGCAAATTTCCCATCTAGGATACCTGCTGGACTCTACTCAGCTGAGAGTTTTTCTTCCAGCAGAGAAGATTCTGAAGGTGGACCGAGCAGTAGCGTCCCTTCAAAACAACCAGCAGGTATCAATGTAGGCGGCCATGTCAGCCCTCTGCTTACTAACCTCGGCCATCCCGGTGGTCCAATGGGCAGGCCTACACTTCTGTCCCCTGTAGACTTTGGTTCTAAAGTTGTGGGACCACAGCCAGGAGTCTTTAGACACTCTGCTTTCAGTACCTCCTCGGGTCAAAATATCCCTCTGGTGGTGGAGAAAGCAGATAAATCTATCACAAGGGCATCTGTGGATCATTCCAGTGTCCAGAGTGATTACCACGGACGCAAACCGCAGAGGCTGGGGAGCTCACCTGGGATCTCAGTTGGCACAGGGGACATGGAAAAAAGAGGAACTCAAGAGGTCATCCAACTGGAAAGAACTAAGAGCAGTTGGACTGGCATTTAAAGCCTTCAGAGGGGACCTCCTGGGGCAACATATCCAGGTGCGTTCAGATAACTCCTCGGTCATTGCTTACATAAACAAGCAAGGTGGTACGAGAAGCGGGGTCCTGTTAAATCTAGCCACAGAGATTCTGAGCTGCTCTTTCAGCAGTATTCCTAAAAGGGGAAGAGACAGTAGTGGCCGACTTCCTCAGCCAAAGACAGCTGAGAGAGGCCAACTGGGTCCTCAATCAGGAGGTTTTCGGCCTCATAGTCAGGAGATGGGACCCCCCAAAGGTGGACCTTTTTGCCTTTAAGAAGCAATGCAAAGACCCCATGTTTCTTCTCTCTCAGCAGATGGGAAAACGCGCTAGGTGTAGATGCCCGGACACAAAGCTGGCACCTCAAAATTTGTTATGCCTTCCCACCTCCGGTGCTTCTGCTGGCAGTTCTAAGAAAATTTCAGGTAGAAAACACCACTGATTTTAGTTGCTCCATACTGGCCCAAAAGGGCTTAGTTCTCGATCCTTGGGCAGTTGGCAGCGGAACTCCTCTGGCTCCTTCCAGCCCAAAAGGATCTATCACAGGGCACAGTTCTGTTCCCAGGTAGGCCGCTGGAACTTAGCGGCCTGGCTTCTGAAGAAGAAATACTAAAAAGCAAAAGCTTTTCTGAACAACTAGTAGCCACCCTCCTCAACTTTAAGGAGGAGACGCCCCAAATCTACCAAAAGGTTTGGGGGTGCTTTTGGGGTATGGTGCTTAGAGAACTCTTAAGGTGCAGAGCCCTATAACAGTCCTGGAGTTTCTGCAATGCGAGGCAAATAAGGGGCTTGCCATCAGTACCCTTAAGAGCCAAGTCTCAGCGCTCAGTGCGTACCTAGAGAAATCCCTGACCACAAACCCCTGGGTGGTCAGATTTTTCAGAGCCCTTTCAAGACAAAGACCAGTGCAGAGTCCTTCCTTCCCTAAGTGGGACCTTTCACTGAACCTCCCTTTGAGCCTTTAGAAGATTGTGCTCCAAGGGACCTAACTTATAAGGCTGTTTTTTTGGCGGCAGTGACCACTGCCAGGACGGTCAGTGAAATAGAGGCCCTTTCAGTTAGACCCCCCCTTTTGTGTTGTTCTTTCAGATCAAGACGTTTAAGACTGACCCGGCTTTTTTTACCGAAGGTGGCTTCGAAATACCATAGAAGCCAGGAGGCAATTTTACCAACTTTTTGCCCAATCCCTCAAACAAAAGGGAATTTAGGTTCCATACTTTGGATGTTAGATGTATCCTACGAGATTTAGAGCTGACAAAGAGTTTTAGGAAGTCAGACTGTTCATTTCATTTTGTGGAGCAAGAAAGGGACAGAAGGCGTCTAGACGCACCATTGCCAGATGGCTCAGAGTAGCCATTAGCCAGGCCTACAAGCTGGCGGGTAGAGAGGCTCCCATGGGAATTAAAGCACACTCTACCAGAGATATGGCAGCTTCTCAGGCGGAAAGAGCTGGAGCAACACCAGAGCAGATTTTCAAGGCAGCAGTATGGTCCAGTTTCACCACATTTGTGAAACACTACAGAGTGGATCTGGTATCGGCAAGTGAGCAGGCCCTTGGGTGAAAGGTTTTGCAAGCCATTGTCCCGCCCTAAGTGTCAAGTCATAGTCTATCCTCTCATTGTGGCTGTACTGAAAGACGAGGAGGGTAAATTAGAGTTACGCTTACCGGTAATGTCTTTTCCAGTAGTCTTTCAGGACAGCCCTAGTTACCCACCCAAATTTTTGGGGGGTCTTGAGGAAGACCTAAAACGCAGGCACAATAGTAATATGTGATGGTATGTTATTAACGTGTTCTCGTGTCTCCCCAGCTCACCAGAGGTGCTCTAGAAAAAAAAAATAATTAGGCTGGCAGGGGAGGTGAAAACTTATGGGGGCTGGTGCAGTGTTTCCAAGGAAGAGGAGGAGCCAAGGTCTCATTGTGGCTGACCTGAAAGACTACTGGAAAAGACGTTACCAGTAAGCGCAACTATAATTTTTTTCCACAAATGGAGCTTTCTTTTGGTGGTATAGGTGTAATATTGATTGGTTTGCGCAAACGTTATCTTGTCTACAAGCTGCAGGATAGATTTAGGAACTTATTTATTTGATTGCCACCATTACTAGTAAAAACAAAACAATCTGCAACATTGCAGCGGACAAATATGACCCCAAATTACACTTTCTGGGGACCAGTGACATTACATTGAATGTTTTACAATGAAAAAAAGAACACTGGCATGGAAGGGGTTAACACTAGAGGGCAATCAAGGGGTTAAGTGTGTTCCATGGGTATGTTCTAACTGTAGGGGGAATGGGCTAACGGACCTGACAGATCACTGTTGCCGATCACTGGGAACAGAAGAGCTCCGACATGTCATTATGCAGAATGGGGAAAATCGCCTTGTTTACATAGGCAGTTCCCTGTTCTGCCTCTGTACACAGCGATCGCAGGCGGACATAGAGCCCGATATCCTCCTTGCACAGACCGACATACAGGAGCTGGGATTTAAACAGAGTGACGTCACCATGGCCCTGGCCATTCATACAGCCAGAGCCAGTGAACCCAAAAGAAAGACTGGGAGAAGATGGAAGCAATGGGGAGCCCTAACAGGGCTCAAAGTACAGTCATATGTTGCATACTGGCAAATTGTTGACACTTATTAGTACATTATGACAAAGTGTTACTAAACCCACGACGGTAAACTCAGTCTGTATATGCAGTGAAGCATGCTTGTTGTTATGCTCACTGTGGAACCCAAGGGGTTAATACTCTGCATTGTGTAAAAAGGCTGTTTGATCCTTCTCTGATCCTCCCCTTCTTCCAGTCCCCAAACCATCTCCTGATAAGACAGAGCCTCTGGAGTCACTCTGCACAATCTCAGTTTGGTGTGTATTGCTAGAGTTTTTTTTCTTCTGGGGGTGCATGTGATCATCACAGGTCTAATCAGCACAGTCCAGACAGAAAGTCAGGGGTCCTGCAGCCTCATAGGACAGTCAGTCAGAATTAAAACGCCTCCTACAAGACTTCTATATACTGCTGAGGATAAAATGTATTTAACAGTTTATATTTACTAAAATAATTGTATTTCCATGTTCTGTGTACTTTGGGAGACCAGAAATAGTGAATGCAGAGTCCTGGGGTTTAGGAACACTTTAAACCTGCATAGGGTCCGATTTTATTATTTATTTTTTGTGGCGGTTTACTAACGCTTTAATATCAGCTTTTTTCTCTCTCTCTCTCCTTTGGAAACCATGCAATCACATTTCCTGACCCTTTTTTCACCTTTTACCGGTATATACACACACACAAACAAACAACTGTCAGTTAAAAAAGTAATTATAGGATTTACTAAACTATTCTAAGAATATGTAAAGCCAAAACTTTCTATTTAAGTTCTAGAAAGATTAGGAAAGATTTAAAGAACCCTGTTGAATTTTTCTCTTTCTTGCAGTCTGTGTCCTGTCAGGAAGATTTCCTGTAATTTCATGAAAGGGATGATATTGATTTAATACCCGAGTTACACATCTCTTTCAAAAATATAATAAGAAGAAGATTTTATAATTATTTTGTGTAAAATTTGTGTTATAGTTTGTGGATTCCCTAGTAGATTATAGTCCAGTGTATGGCAGAGATACACATATTTGATTATGGGGATGAGGACACCCACAGCCTATTTTATAATCATGATTTGTAGATAAAGGGTCTTCACCCATCAGTAGAAATCTTTAAAATTTTCTGCCCCATGGAAACTTTAGAAATTTACTTTTAGTTACCAGAACATTATTTTTTTTTTAACAAAACGTGTTGCCCCACCCCTCTATGCACATTGTTCGCCTCTCCAAACTACAGCCCTCCAGCTGTTGCGCAACTACACGTCCCATGAGGCATTGTAAAACTGACATTCACAGACATGACTAGGCATGATGGGAAATGTAGTTCCTGAACAACTGGAGGGCCATAGTTTGGAGAACCCTGGCCTAGGCGAATGACATGCATAGTGCTCGCTGGGCCACCTGGGATATGCACATCATATAGCCTTTCATCCAGCAAGTAGGAGGTGGGCCGGTCTTGCGGAGCGTCATCGCAAAGCCCCACCAGCTGAACCCGGAATAGCTGGTGGGCCTCTCGATGACGTAAGATGGCAGCCTGGGACCGAGAAGTGTCTGAAGACAGAATGATCTCAACAGAACAACGCTGGATCTAGTGGATGGGTGAGTATCCAAATTGTGCAGACATTGCCTCCCAGGGAGAATTATACTTAAAAAAAAAAATCAAATAAATAGGTCCACTTAAAGCGGTAGTAAAGCCTGCTTGGTGATTTTTACCTACAGGTATAATAAAGCTTACCTATAGGTAAAATATCTCCTAAAACATGCACTGTTTAGGAGATACCCACCCTGGACGCAGCCAGTTACGTCACCGCCGCATACGCTCTAAACGTCTGGCATACCTTGCCGGACCTTCAGAACTTCGTGCCGAAACCAAGGACTCCCACGCCCATGGGCAAGAGTGACAATATCGTGGCTTTGGCCAATCACA
Source organism: Lithobates sylvaticus (assembly GCA_028564925.1). Taxonomy (NCBI): domain Eukaryota; kingdom Metazoa; phylum Chordata; class Amphibia; order Anura; family Ranidae; genus Lithobates; species Lithobates sylvaticus. Next base: position 93,296,920 of record CM053034.1, read on the forward strand.
TAGCCGGAGTGCACAAACCCGGAAGAAAGACGGGGGGGGGGGGGGGAAGAGGTCAGCCCTTGCCGCGGTGACAACCACAGCAATGGAGGTTTTATTCCAGGGCAAGTATTTCATAATGTTCTAGTATGTGATGCATACTAGCATATATTGCAATTGCCTTACAGGTGTTTTTTTTTAATTTTAAACAAAATGCAATTTGCTACCGCTTTAAGCTTTCCACATCATCAAAAACGTAAAAAGTACAAATTTTGGTTACTGACATACTAGGTGTGTGGAGCATTGCACAGAAATGGACAAAATTATGACCAACATCTACTGAAGAGGAATATTCATAATTTGGTTAACAAAATAATTCTGATCAGAAAAAGGCACCATTGAAAGAAATCAGATATCCAATGGGATCTGGAGAGAATAAAAAAATACACATACCCTTAAACTTTGAGCGAATGTTAGCCAGTTCCTTGTTTATCCTTTTTATTTCTGCTTCTTTGCTCTTGCCTGAGGAAACAGAAGTAGAGAGCATTTATAAAATATATGGTTCATATATGGCTTCAGTTAACTAAATACGTAGTTCTAAAAAAAGAATAAAAAAAATAAAAAAAAAGGTGTGTGCCCTTTCACACGGGCATCAATGCAGTCAAATTTTTTGCGAAGAAAAAAAAAATTAATAAAATATCTGATGAGTACTGGTCAGAGTTACAACAATCTCCATTGTTTTGCAACATCGGTCTTCAGTTCGGTTTACGTCAGTTTACTCCCGCCTATGTTCACAAAATCAGAAAAGAATACAGACCTTTCCCATTTATTTATTTTTGAGCAGAAAAGAGAAACTAACTCGGATGTAGTCGATTACAAATGCTCATTTACATCCACCCTTCCAAAGACCCACATTGTGAAAAACTGAAGGTCTGCGGGAATCGGCTCTAAAATTCATCTAAAAAAAAAAAAAAAAAAAAAAAAAAAAAAAAAAAAAAAACACACACACACACACACACACACACACACACACACACACACACACACACACACACACACACACACACACACACACACACACACTTTTAGGGCAATAAAACATACGCTGTTGATGACCTGTACTCAAAGCCAAGGAAAGGTTTATTTGCAAATGTAGTAGAGGGGGTGTGGCTACCTAAGGCTAAGTTCACATTGGCATGTCGATTCAAGAGGCGTTTGAAGCCTTTCAATGCCTACCTTTTAAGTCTATGGTCACGCTTTGAAAACGCTCTGGCAGGCAGTTGCGGTGCAGTTGAGGGGCCTTAAGATTAGCTTATTAACTGTAATGGAATAGGCGTTTGAGGAGCATTTTTAACTCGTCATTAATGCTTGTAAAAGTCTAGCCAGTCTAATGCCTATTCTAAAGCTCATTAAAGCAAGTCTGACGCCCACACTAATGCTATAGGAGCGTTTGTTAAGAGTTAGAAATTTAGTCAAGTGTGAACAAGCCCTAAAAGATTGGGTCACCAAACTCCAAATAAAAATCACAGCAACCAGTCTAGTGGGCTCAAGCCACTGCCTAATTTACAATCAAAATGAAATGTAGATTGGGAGTGAAGTGCAATAGTTGAAAATTGTAATCCAAGGGTCACACACACACACACACGACCCGCCAGGAAATGAAAGACACAGACAGAATACTACTTCTTCAATTGTGCTTTAAAGTAATTTTTTTGCCTTATAATGTGCTGGAAAAGCCACTTTATATTTCTCTTCAATAACCTCAAAAGAAACATCCAACAATCTCTTGCACCCCTTTCACACTGGGGCGTTTTTCAGGCTCTTTAGAGTTAAAAAAAAAAAAAGTTCCTGTAAAGCGCTTTCCCAATGTGAAAGCCTAAGTGTTTAAGAGCCCTTTTCACACTGCCATCGCCCGAAAAAGGCTGGTTAAAAGCGCTCACAAAGCGGCACTGCTAAAATCGCTTTGCAGGCGCTTCGCATTGATTTCAATGGGAAGGGGCGCTTTAGGAGCGGTGTATTCATCGCTCCAAAAGAGCTGCAAAGAAGCTGCTTGCAGGACCTTTGACGCCCTGCCAGCACAGCAACTCAGTGTGAAAGCACTCAGGCTTTCACATTGGGATTGCAGATGAGGCTTCTTTCAGGCGCTTTACAGGTGCTTTTTTTAACGCTAAGTTTTTAAAGAAATATTTATATACAATTGTATTATATTTGGCTTTTTAAAGAATATAATCAATTTAAAATTAATATGCATTTATTGTTGGCCATTATTGGCACCTTTAGTGCAAGAAAAATGCAGTCTGCAGTCTCTGACCATCTCTTGCATAATGTCCTCAGTCTCTAACCATCTCCTGTCCCTGTATCAGGTCTGCAATCTTATTTAAACTTAAACACACTGCTAAGCGTATTATCAAAATTTCCATTCAGTGCACCTCTAGCAGACATGATACAGGAGATGGTCAGAGACTGCAGACATGATACAAAAGATCAATGCAGCCTCACCAGTGCCCGTCAGATGCAGCCTCACAAGTGCCCAGATCAGAGCGGCGATCTCCCACTGTGTCACAGAGCTGGATTTGAATTTCCCGATCCGGGGCGGCCGCAGTAACAATGTCCCACTTCCTGTGATAAGTTGCACTGATTCACAGGAGGCGCGACATTGTTACTGCAGCCGCCCGGACAATTCAGCTCCATGACACAGGGAGAGCGCCGCTCTGCGTGAGGAGGAGGGGACTTTGACTGAGCCGCCAGGATGACAACCCCACAATGTGCGGCACCCAGACCCCGCCCCCTTATCTTTCAGCCGAATACACAGTTTTCTGTGGCCGAAATTTTGGTGCACCTCTAATTTATATATATATATATATATATATATATATATATATATATATATATATATATATATATATATATATATATATATATATATATATATATATATATATATATATATATATATATATATATATATATATATATATATATATATATATATATATATATAATTCTCAGAGTTGATTAGATAATTTGTTCCCCAATCAAAGAGCTGGTTATTTCTATTTACCACTGCATATAGATATTCGAGAATACATTTTAGTCTTTAAACTCTGCATATTAACCAAATTATACACACTTTGGGAGGTTTTTTTCTGATTAATCAAAACAATAAATAAAAAATAAAAAAATAATAAATTAAGAAAATTATTTAGTTGCAGCCCTAGAGGGGGACATGTTGCATTCTCTACTAGAACCAACTAGGAGGGAAAACAAATAGCCATCGGGTAGGATTTTCTGACCTGTCCAGCTGCCATTTACCAAGTAGTGGTAGGTAGTAGCATCCATGTGTAATTTACATCTATGGGTAACTTGGATATTTGGACACAAATAATACCATTTTAAACAAACACCATGTTGGAAACCATGATGTTTACATAATAGATTTTAAAAATAAATAAATTAAGCTACAAATTAGTAATTTGGAAAACTGGCCCATTGTTGGGGGATTCACAACTTCTGTACCACCAACAAGATTAAACTGTATAACAGAACATCTGCTGGTAAGAACCTGAAAGGCTGCCAATGTAATTATGTTGGCTCATGAATTCCAGGAACACTTTATTAAAATAATACAGAACCATGGAAACCACCATCAACACAACTTAAAAGGCAAATTTTTTATTTGGTTTTCCATTTTGGATAGAGTAGAGAGGGATTAGAACCGCTGTTGATTTTTATTGCGGTATTTGTCCCCTGTTAACCACTGAAAAGATTTACCCCCCTTCATGACCAGGCCATTTTTTTTTTTTTGCGATACGGCACTGCGTTACTTCAACTGACAATTGTGCGGTACATAAATTTATTTTAGGTCATCATTTCCCACAAATGGAGCTTTTTGGTGGTATTTAATCACCACTGGGTTTTAAATTTTTTGGATTATAAAACAAAAAAACAAAACCACCACACACAATATTTTTTACTTTCTACTATAAAACATCAAATAAAAAATGTAAAAAAAAATTAAAAAAATGTTTTCCTCAAACATTTAGGGCCAATATGTATTCTATTACAGTGGTCACCAACGTTTTTGGCACCAGGGACCGCTTTTGGTATAGCCACTTTCAGGGCTGCACTGCACTGTAAAGGAACACTGTGGTATAAAAATAGGACTGTACTGTAATGATTACAGTCCCCTTTATATCACAGTGCCCCTTGTAGTCATGCCCCATCACATCAGTCCTCCCTGCAGTCATGCACCCCCCCCCCCCCCCATCACAGAACTTCCTGCAGTCATGCACCCCCCCCCCCCATCACAGTCCTCCCTGCACCCCACCACCCCCCCCCTCCTGTCATGCACCCCCCCCCCCAATCACAGTCCTCCCTGCAGTTATGCACCCCCCTCCCCCAATCACAGTCCTCCCTGCAGTTATGCACCCCCCTCCCCCAATCACAGTCACCCCCCCCCCCAATCACAGTCCTCCCTGCAGTTATGCACCCCCCCCCCCAATCACAGTCCTCCCTGCAGTCATGCACCCCCCCCCCCAATCACAGTCCTCCCTGCAGTTATGCACCCCCCCCCCCCTCCCCCAATCACAGTCCTCCCTGCAGTCATGCACCCCCCCCCCCATCACAGTCCTCCCTCAGTCATGCATGCACCCCCCCCCCCCATCACAGTCCTCCCTGCAGTTATGCACCCCCTCCCCCAATCACAGTCCTCCCTGCAGTTATGCACCCCCCCCCCCAATCACAGTCCTCCCTGCAGTTATGCACCCCCTCCCCCAATCACAGTCCTCCCTGCAGTTATGCACCCCCAATCACAGTCCTCCCTGCAGTCATGCCCCCCCCCCCCCCCATCACAGAACTTCCTGCAGTCATGCACCCCCCCCCCCATCACAGTCCTCCCTGCAGTTATGCACCCCCTCCCCCAATTAAAGTCCTGCCTGCAGTCATGCTCCCCCCCCCCCCATCACATCACAGCCCTCCCTGCAGTCATGCAACTCCCCCTCCCCCAATCACAGTCCTACCTGCATAGTGCTTATTTAAATCTCTGCCTCCCCTGCAGCCTGTGTGTATCCTCTCATGCCTCAGCAGGAGGCGAGACCTGTCATGGACCACAGAACAGTTAGCAGCATGTGTGTATTCTGTTAGCGGGCGATTACCAGTTTGTTATTATGAAGAGTCTCTCGCTCTGTCACGATCGGCAGCTGCCAGAGACATGACAATACACACAGACTGCTAACTGTTCCACGGTCCATGATAGGACTCACCTTCTGCTCCGATGGCAGCCCCCTCCCCCAACAACAGGCCATGAACCGGTACCCCCCCCCCCCCCCCCCCATTTCCTCACCTGGTCAGCCAGTAACACTTCCTTTCCCACAATCATACTTACCTAGGTGGATGCAGCATCGGTCTCTTGCCGGCTCAAAGACTGAGAATCAAGTGATCAAACCCCGCTGATCGCTCGGTTCTCAGGACTCCCTGAGCAGAGAGGCCCCCCCCCCCGCTTACTGGAGTGCTGGGCTGTGGTGGGGGCGGGAGCGGTCGGCTTAGGTCCAGGCATGTGGGCAGATCAGACTTTACTGTCTTGATCTTGCCTCAGCCTGGACCGGCTCTGTGACGTAAGCCGACAGCCCACTGTCTGCTGAAAACGGGTCACAGGAGTGCAGAACGAACTGCACTTCTGTGATCCACAGGAGAAGTACAGCCAAAATGAGCTTTGATTATACTTCTGCTTTAAGCCTAATACACATGATCAATATTTGTTCGTTCAATCGCAGTGGGTTGAAAAAAAAAAAAAAAAAAAACTTGACAGCTCCAGTCGGAGTCACTGTACTAATGATCTGACGTTAATACAGCAATATCCCCTGCTGAGCTGTTGTGTTCTGACTGGGGGACGAGGACAGAGACAGGGACAGCCCCCACCCCCCAGAACAGTCTGGTTGGCCGAGCGTGCTGATTGGGAGCCAGGCGGCCACTGGTTTTCCAGCATGAACGGCTGGGCCTGTCAGACCCGCTGCCATACATACGGGCCCAAATGTTGGCAGTTTTTTTTTAATCAGACGATGTGCCTGACATTCGGCCCGTGTGTACTAGACTTTAGGGCATCCCTACTCCACTGGAGGAACAGACATTTTTGGAAAAAAGCACTGTCAATCTGCGGTATGGGTAGTTTAGAATATAGAAGAAGATTAAAGCCAGGTACATATGTACTGAAAGTCAGCCAGTTCAGCAGGAATTGGCTGACTTTTGGTCTGCATGCACTCTTCTCTGTTCGACAGAAGCCGGTCTTTAGAAAATCAGCATTCGATCAATGACTGCAAGCACTGATCAGTGTATTCTAGCGGGGGGCCTGCTGTCAGAATACAATAGCTCAGCGGGAGAGATCACGCATCATACATAGTTGTATTGATGCAGGGATCAGTCAGTCAGTATTTCTTGTTTAACCAGCTAACTGAACAAAAAACAAAACAAAAAAAACAAACACACCCTGTTAAAGCGGAACTAAAAACTTTTATTTTTATTTATTTTTTTTAACAAAAGGAGCAGGCAGCCCGTTTACAGCAAAGTAGACATGCAATGTCGATTCTGCAATAAATTAACCCTGCCTGCTCACAGTTGTCCTTAAAATGTACCCCAAGCTGCACATTCTCAGCATACATTCCGGAACGGTGTCTGTGTGCTGAGATGACAGAATACCTGTGCATGCGTTACGTCATCCCACACTGGCCCATCAAGATGGCTGAAGACCAACGTCTGAAAGAAGCCAAAGGAGAATATGCGCTGGCAAGTGATCTTGCAGGTACCAGACTGTTGGAGCTAAGGCAAGTATTTGTCAGTATATGCGAGTGACTAGGTGTCTAGGGGGCCACACATCAAGTCAAGACTCCTGCCAGGCCATGACCCCAACTACATGTTGTGGTTTACTTCCACTTTAACAGGAAGGTGAACAATACTAATTTAAAAAATAAAAATAAACCAAACAAACAAACAAAAACACTTGCTAGCCAGACCGCACGGTGAAAATAAAAAATGCCCAAAAAGAAGAAAGAAAACAGCCACCCACCCCCATCACCATCTAAATATTGGTAAGCTGCAATACAATAGATTTTTGCTTTTGGGTTTATATATGCTTTAAAATTGTAACCCCATAATTTCTAAGATATAAGAATAAAAAGGAAGGAGAATATTACATTTTTATCTGTCCTCAGTATACAGAAAATGCATCCAACATAAACTAGTGAGACATCTCACAAGGCAGATCAGAATACCCTTGTACAGCTATCAGAGATAACCACTTTCAACAGTCAAATGGCACAAAGCCAGGCAAGTCCACTTTGAGTCTATAGACAGGGAGTGTCAAATGCCCACAGAGCACACCGCAACTGATATCAATTTGTAGGATGAGCCTTATCTATATCTACATACGTTCCAAACTGAATGTGAGCATTCAGCTACCAATTGAAAATGAAGGTTTTCAGGAGTAGGTCACTAAAATTAACTTTAAGTGGATTCATTGAATTCAACAAGCTTCTGCGGCAAAGCTATGTAATGCAGAAAAGATGAGCAAGTCGCAGGATTCTAGCAAACTCAGAGCTGCTCTTTCATCTCCATAAACAGCCAATTGGTGCAGGTTCTCAGCAGAGCCCCTATCAATCAGCAATATCGCAAAAGAAGATCCTCCTTGAAGTCTGCAGGGACAGACACATCTAGAAGCATTTATTTCATTGGTCGGTCATGTGGGCGTATACACAGTGGTAAATGACAACCCACTCCCTCCCTCCCGCCTCCATGCCCACTAACCAGCTAAACACAATAGGTTGGATATTAAATCTCGACTGATGGAGGCTTCACCTCCCTGTTATTCTAAGACAGAGGCTGGAGGGGCGTGACAGCCTGGGATTGGCAGAAATGTGCCCCCACCACATTATAGCCAAAAAATAAAAATAAAATAACAATTTCAAATGTATATGCATTTGTATGACAATCTAAAACCGATGGATATTTTTACTCTGTATCCCAAAGCCAGTTTTATTTATTTTTAACATGAGACCAGCTGCAGACGACAAGAAGCTCCTCCTGCTTAGGTTTCCCTGCAGACAGGCTGGGAAAGAGCTGGGCCATGAGCTGTAAAGTATATATTGATTAGGAAAAAAAAGGTACAGAACTTTTAATTCAAATAATTATGGTTCCATCATCCATATACAGAAAGGATAGTGTAAATTAAAGCGGAACTTCAGTCATTTTTTCATCTTTCCATCTATTAAATCCTCTGCCCTTGTTGTTTTAGCTTTGGATAGTAAAACATTTTTTCTGCCAGTAAAGACCTTATACAGCCCAGTTGGTTTCTTGTCTGGTAAAAAAAGCCTAGGCTTATGACATCATGCACAGCTCTCACTCTGGTGAGAGTTTGCCAGGAAGGGAGGGGGGGGGGGGGGGTGAGTTATAATAGGGTCAATGAGAGCTGCAGAGCTGGATGTGTGCCTCTGTGTGTCAGAGTAAATCCAGGAAGTGAAGAGGCAGCAGATTCAGCTACCCACAGTAAAATGGTTGCAGCCAGACTCGGTGGAGGGAGATTTCTGCCGCATATTTGGCAAGTACAGAATCACATTATATATAAAATATGCAAAGTGGTTGGAGGGAAGCTTCAAAACGGCAAAGATGTTTTTATTACAAATGTGAGCAGACTACAGTTCCTCCAAGTGTGTTTAGGATTAATTTAAATGAATATAAAATTTAAAAACATGGGCAGCACAGTGGTGTAGTGGTTACCACTTTCACCTAGCAGCAAACTGGGTCGCTGGTTCGAATGCCGACCACAACACCATCTGCCTGGAGTTTGCATGTTCTCCTGTGTGGGTTTCCTCCGGGTACTCAGGTTTCCTCCCACACTCTAATGACATGCTGGCAGGTTAATCGCATCCTGTCTAAATTGGCCCTAGTGTGTATGAATGTGTGTCAAGGACCATAGCTTGTAAGCTCCTTGAGGGCAGGGACTGATGTGAATGTATAATGTATATGTAAAGCGCTGCGTAAATTGACGGCGCTATAGAAGTACCTGAAAAAACAAAAAAAAATTTAATAAAAAAATAAAAAAAACAGTAATTATAATGAATGTTCAACCATTAGTTAAGTCAATGAAACATGACCACTGGTTACCATAGGTTAGGTCACGGTCTACATTATCTATTGCATTAGCTTTTCAGAGCACGCACAAAAACACACCAGATCTGAGCTTCTGAAATCCTGTCTTTATATAGTGAAATCAAGAACATTCACCACTAGCAAACAGCTACAAGGCAGGAAAATGCAATTGTATTTTCTTTCTGCTTCACTGCAGCAGAAAGCCTAAATATAGGACATTTCACATACACTTATTTTTGTAAAATTGGCATCAGGCACAAACTGAAAGATAACACAATCAAAAGTATTCATACCCCCTTGAAACGTTCCACATTTTGGCATGTTAAAACCATTAACGTAAATGTATTTTATTGGGATTTTATGTGATAGACCAACACAAAATGGCATAGAATTGTGAAGTGGAAGGAAAATAAATGTTTTTCAAAATGTTTTACAAATAAATATGTGAAAAGTGTGGCGTGCATTTGTATTCAGCCCCCCCTGAGTCAATACTTTGTAGAACCATCTTTTACTGCAATTACAGCTACAAGTCTCTTTGGGGATGTCTCTACCAGCTTTGCACATCTAGAGAGAGTGAAATGTCCATTCTTATTTGCAAAATAGTTCAAGCTCTGTCATATTGGATGGAGGGCATCTGAACAGAAGTGTTCAAGTCTTGCCACAGAGTCTAAATTGGATTTAGGTCTGGACTTCGCTGAGCCAGTCTAACACATGAATATGCTTTGATCTAAACCATTCCATTGTAGCTCTGGCTGTATGTTTAGGGTCATTGTCCTGCTGGAAGGTGAACCTCCGCCCCAGTCTCAAAACTTTTGCAGACTTCAACATGTTTTCTTCTGATGCCGCGTACACACGACCGGACTTTGACGGACTGAATTCCATCGGACTTTGATGTTGCTTTGACGGACTTCCGTCGAATCGGACTTGTCTACACACAATCACACCAAAGTCCGAGGGATTCGACCGTGATGACGTACGACCGGACTAGAATAAGGAAGTTCATAGCCAGTAGCCAATAGCTGCCCTATCGGCGGTTTTCGTCTGGACTAGCATAGAGACGAACAGATTTTTCGACCGGACTCGAGTCTGTCGGAAAGATTTGAAACCTGTTCTAAATCTAAAGTCCGTCTGATTCGGTCGAAAAAGTCCGGTCGTGTGTACGTGGCATAAGATTGCCCTGTATTTGGCTCCATCCATCTTCCCATCATCTCTGACCGGCTGAAGAAAAGCATCCCCACATGATGCTGCCACCACCATGTTTCACAGTGGGGATGGTGTGTTCAGGGTGATGTGCAGTGTTAGTTTTCTGCCACACATAGCGTTTTGCTTTTAGACCAAAAAGTTAAAATTTGGTCTCATTTGACCAGAGCACTTTCTTCCACATGTTTGCCGTGTCCATCACACGGCTTCTTGCAAACTACAACCGGGACTTCTTTTGGGTTTTCTTTCAACAATGACTTTCTTCTTGCCACTCTTCCACAAAGGCCAAATTTGTGAAGTGCACAACTAATAGTTGTCTTGTGGACAGATTCTCCCACCTGAGCTGTGGCTCTCTGCAGCTCCTCCTGTTACCATGGGCCTCTTGGCTGCTTCTCTGATGAATGCTCTCCTTGCCCGGCCTGTCAGTTTAGATGGACAGTCACGTCTTGGTGGGTTTGCAGTTGTTCCATACTCTCTACGTTTTCGGATAATGGATTGAACAGTCCTCTGAGATGTTCAACGCTTAGGATTTTTTTATTATTATTATTATTATTATTATTATTATTATTATTAGAACTAATCCTGCTTTAAACTTTTCCACAACTTTGTCCCTGACCTGTCTGGTGTGTTATTTAGCCTTCATGATGCTGTTTGTAACTAAGGTTCTCCAACAAACCTCTGAGGGCTTCACAGAACAGCTGTATTTATACAGAGATTAGAATATGCACAAGTGGACTCTATTTACTAATTAGGTGACTTCTGAAGGCAATTGGTTCACACTAGATTTTAGTTAGGGGTATCAGAGTAAAGGGGGCTGAATACAAATGTACACCACACTTCCGATATTGATTTGTAAAAAATATTGAAAACCATTTATCATTTTCCTTACACCTCACAATTATGTGCCACTTTTCGTTTATGACTAACATAATGTAGAAATTTCAAGGGGTATGAATACTTTTTCAAGGCACTACAGTAGCACAGTGCACAAAAAAGCAGGAATTGCTGCTGCAAGCTGCACACCAAAAAAAAAAAAAAAAAATACATTCTGTCCTTACAGAGCAGGCACCAATTGGACAATTTTTTTTCTGATGCAGCACACCACAACACACAGTAGTGCTTTACCTTGCATTGCTGTGTGCTACAACACATGTGCCACAAAAGTGGAAGTTCCGCTTTAAGGAATCCTGACCCCGACATGCAACAGGTTCTCACAGGTACCCGGTTCCCACTTCCGCTATGGGCTGTCTAGGCAGCCCCTCCCTCCTAGCAATCTTCTGTGACACGTCACAGGTCCCAGAAGATTGCCCGACCAGTAAGGACACTCAGCATGATTCGTGCATGCGCAGTGCGCACATGGCTGTGAAGCTTCAAACTGTCACAGCTGGGTGCCCACAGTAGTGATGTCAGAGCTGCGAAGAGGGAGAGGAGCGAGGGTTCGGGTGATCGAATCGCTGGACTGTAAGACAGGTGAGTGTGTGTTTATTAAAAGTCAGCAGCTACACTTTTTGTAGCTGCTGACTTTTAACACAAAAACAAGTGGAATGCTGCTTGGTAATTTTTGCCTACAGGTAAGCTGATAATAAGATATACCTGTAGGTAAAATCCTAAACGTGCACCGTTTAGGAGATATTCACCCTGCATGCAGCCAGTGACATCACTGGCGCATGCGCTCTGAAGGTCCGGCATACCTTGCCGGAACTTCAGAGCTTTGTGCCGTGCGCACGTGCGGGAGTGATGTCATTGCAGCTCCAGCCAATCACAGCGTTGGCCTCCAGAAGGTTTACCCTCCTTCCTGCCCAGGCCATTTTTTGCGATACAGCACGGAGTTACTTTAACCACTTCAATACAGGACACCTTCTCCCCCCCACACCCTTCCTGCCCAGACCAATTTTCAGCACTGTCGCACTTTGAATGACAATTGCGCGGTCATGCAACACTGCACCCAAACATTTTTATGATTTTGTTGACACAAAGAGCTTTCTTTTGGTGGTATGCGATTACCACTGTGGTTTTTTTTTGCTAATCAGCTGTGATTGGACACAGCTGATTACATGATGAAGAGCATAAGTCAGAGGCTCTTTACCGAGATCGGTGATGCGGTGTGTCAGACCAACACCACACCAACGATCGCCACGTACCCCAGAGGGTGCGCAATCGCGGCTTATCCTGCTTGACGTCATATCTGCGCACATCATTCTGTTATATGTCAGGCGGGAAGTGGTTAACTGACAATTGTGTGGTCGTGCGACGCTGTTCAAATAACTTTTTTTCTCACAAATAGAGATTTCTTTTGGTGGTATTTGATCACCTCTGCAGTTCTTATTTTTTGTGATATAAACAAAAAAAAGGGCCGACAATTTAAGGAAAAATAAAAAATAAACAAAAAATCTCTTAAATTTTAGGCAAATATGTATTCTGCTACATACATTTGGTACATTTTTTCTCTAATAAGCATATATTGGTTGGTTTGCTCAAAAGTTATAGCGTGTACAAACTATGGGATATTTTTATGGAATTTTTAGTTCTATTTTTTTTTTACTAGTAATTGCAGCGATCTGCGACTTATAGTGGGACTGCGACATTGCGGCAGACAAATCGGACACCAAGGAACACTTTTTGGGGACCAGTCACACCAATACAGTGATCAGTGCTAAACATATGCACCGTCACTGTACTAATGACACTGGCAGGAAAGCCGAGCAAAGGTTTCAAATGTGTCCCTAGGGAGTGCTTTTCAACTGTGTGGGGGGTGCTTTAACTGTGGGAAGACAGAGATTGTACTCATGGAGCAGGATTAAAGGCCACCAAGAAAAAACAAAAAATACACAATAGCATAATACTGCTACACTACAAAAGTGTAATTAAGTCACAAAAAACAATTTTCATTGTATTTGAAAAATATAAAAAATGTGTTCTGTCAAACTATTTTATAGAAAGACACCCAGTGGTCAAAAAAACTAATTTAAGTTTACCACTACCACATGAAAGGCCTCCTTACCAGATGCCGAAAGAAAAATTGCAAAATCAAGTGTCTGTCCCTTTAAGACAAACCAGTTGAAATGGAGTGGTTTTAAACATAGATAATGCAAAGTGTTTTTAAAGCAGATTGTGAGCAGCCACCTTAAGAAATGCCTCCTTACCAGACAGTGAATATTGTGCGCAATCACTAGGGATGCACCGATACCGATACTAGTATCGGTATCGGAGCCGATACCGAGGATTTGCCTGAGTACTTGTACTCGGGCAAATGCTTCCGATGCTTTACCCGATACCGGAAGTCAGTGGGCGGGCGGAGTGGGTGGGAGAAGGCGGAGCGGAACGCGGCACAGTCAGAGTGCAGCGGAGCTTCGAGAAGGTAAGCCTTGCAGCCTGTTTAAGCCTGGCAGGGGTGTGGGTCACTCACAGGCGGGTGCAGCGGTGTACATCGGTGACTGGCCATCAGAATCGTAAACGGAAGTGACGGCCCGAGTCTCCGTCAGAGGCTGTACATGGCAACGCCCATCTTGGTACACCCTGAACTCGGCCTCAGTAGCCTGCAGTCACAAGGCGGCAGCAGACATCTTGTTACACCCAGCCCATATAGTTCACCAACTATATGGGCTGGGTGTAACAAGATGTCCCCTGCTGCATTCTGACTATGCTTACTGAGGCTGAGTGCAGGGTGTATCAAGATGGGCTCTTGTCATCACTTGTTGATTTTATTGTATCATGATCATCATGCCATATATTAGTGCCCATAAGTGCCACCTATCAATGCCCAATGCCCATAAGTGCCAGCCATCAATGCCGCATATCAGTGCCCATCAGTAAGTGCCAGCAGTCAGTGCCACCTATCAGTGCTGCAAATCAGTGCCACATACCAGTGCCCATCAGTAAGTGCCAGCAGTCAGTGCTGCAAATCAGTGCCAGCCATCAGTGCCAGCCATCAGTGCCACATACCAGTGCCCATCAGTAAGTGCCAGCAGTCAGTGCTGCAAATCAGTGCCAGCCATCAGTGCCAGCCATCAGTGCCAGCCATCAGTGCCAGCCATCAGTGCCAGCCATCAGTGCCAGCCATCAGTGCCGCATATCAGTGCCCATCAGTAAGTGCCACCTATTAGTGCCCATAAGTGCCAGCCATCAGTGCCACATATCAGTGCCCATCAGTAAGTGCCAGCCATCATTGCTGCATATGTGTGTCCATCAGTCAGTGCCACCTATTAGTGCCCATAAGTGCCAGCCATCAGTGCCACATCAGTGCCCATCAGTAAGTGCCAGCCATCATTGCTGCATATGTGTGTCCATCAGTCAGTGCCACCTATCAGTGCCCATCAGTCAGTGCCCATAAATGCCAGCCATCAGTTCTTCATAATTATAAAGAAGATATCGTTAGTCTGTATTGTGCTTTGAAAACTGTCACTTGACATTAAAAAAAAAAAAAGTATCGGTAATCGGTATCGGCGAGTACTTAAAAAAAAAAAGTATCGGTACTTGTACTCGGTCTTAAAAAAGTGGTATCGGGACAACCCTAGCAATCACCATATGAAATGTCTCCTTACCAAACAGCCAAAATCAAAGAAGGCCAGCAAAGCTCTCAAAGATGAGGAATCCTCCACAGCCTATGGTCTATGCAGATCGGTGGTAAAAAGCTTTCAACAGGTACCCAGAGAAGAAAATATTTAGACCATAGCGTTATACTGTACTTAAACGGTTTATTAGAATAAAAAAGGGTTTGCACTTACAAAACAGACGTTTTTAAAAAGCAGGTTTAAAAATTGCAGAGCCGGCCGGCTACATACGAGCAAACACTCCCGTCCTTCCTAGCGTGGTGACGTCAGCACGTACTTCCTCAGGCGCGTTTCGATAAACTCAACATTCCCCATTGAGAGCATGGCCGCTGGTGTGCACGGTGAGGAACACAATCCCCATTCTATGCACTGCAAATTGCTTTGTCTTGGGAATGTGCTGGGCAGCCCAACACAAAATGATGTAAACACTAAATTGTGCAATAAAGCAGGTATAAAAATGGGCAGTTTGAAAGCAAGAAGTTTGACATTGATCAATTCCTACTTTAAATCTGACCAGATACAGAATAACTTTAGTCTCAGCTGTAGAACTGAAGCAACCATACATTCTTCCCCAGCTATGTCTGCTCACATGTTCTGACCTAGGCATTTTCACTGGGATTTCTGTAAAACCAGAATAATCAACAGCTAGTTATATTAAGTAACAAAGTAATTTACTAAATATAAACACACACTACATTTACTAAAACAAAGCCAAAAATTTGATTTAGCTTTAAAAAGTAGTGACAAAACAAAGCACAAGCCTCCTAACAACTATTTTGTTTTTAGGTTAGCACGGGGTGGCTACCGTGGACACAAAATGGGTAAACTTTGCCACATGCCTAACAGACATGTAGAAAAAAAAAAAAAAAAAAGTGGGACTTTAACCACTTGCCTACCAGGCACTAACACCCCCTTCCTGCCCAGGCCAATTTTTCCCCGGTCATGCTACACTGTACCCAAACAAATATTTTATCATTTTCCTCACACAAATAGAGCTTTCTTTTGGTGGTATTTAATCACTTCCGGGTTTTTTATTTTTTACTTTTTTTCTGTCAGTAAATTCTGTAATCAAGTCATTTTTCACCTTCACTGATGTGCACATGTGATGTGGGCATTGATGAGGTGGCACAGATGGGCACTAATAGGCAGCACTGGTAGGCACTGATGGGCGACAACGATTGCAACACTATATTTCTTTATTGTAATCAGGGCACTGATGATCAGTGGCCCTGATTACATTCCTACATACATGTCCCCCTGTGAGATGTCACTGATCGGCTCTCCTCTCCACACACGCTGTCAGTGTGAGGCGAGGAGAGCCGATTACCGGCATCTCCGTGTTTAAATGTGACCCGCTGCGATTGGACACTGCCAATCACATGGTTAAAGAGCCACGGACGCGGCTCTGTACACAGATCGGGGTCGTGCGGTGTCCAACACAGCGCCAGACACACACAGACACACACAGACACACACAGACACACACAGACACACACAGACACACACAGACACACACAGACACACACAGACACACACAGACACACAGACACACACAGACACACACAGACACACACACACAGACACGTTGCCTTTCTGGGATGCAAGCATTTAAAAAAGGCACCACACTAACACTAACACTCAGATATATTAAAATACGTATATAACGTTTGTTATTGCATTAAAGTGGTTGTAAACCCTTACAAACCACTTTGACCTACAGGTAAGCCTAGATTAAGGCTTACCTGTAGATCCAATAAATATCTCCTAAACCCTACATGGTTTAGGAGATACTTCGAAAAGAAAAGGCACCGCTATCTACGGCGCATGCGCCGTAGACAGCGGCGCGCAGGCGCACTGAGCATGCCGAGATCACGGCGATATGCTGCTCTCGTGCGCATGAGTGGCGTCATCGCCGCTTCAGCGAATGACAGCGCTGGAGCGGCGAAACCCGGAAGTCACTCCGATTTGATGGCAGCGGCGGAGGTCGTGGACAAGGGTTTGCTTCGGGGGCTTCGTTCTCAGGTAAGTTATTCATAATGAGCTAGTATGCTATGCATACTAGCTCATTATGCCTTTGCCTTGCAGGTTCAGTTTTGTTTTGTTTTTTTTGTTTTTTTAAATAGGCTTTACTTCCTCTTTAAAAGCATTATACAAAACCATGACATGCCTCAAAAGACATTGCTTTGCTTGTGGTATCAGTACCCCACAAGCAGTGAGAAAACAAAGAAAACCAGCTTCCACACACGCCTCCTAACATAAGTATACAATGTCTCTATTATGGCACACTAGCCAAGCCTCACACTATTTAAAGTGCTAATAAAAAGGCAAACACAAAAAAAAAAAAATTTTTATTTTATTTTTTTTTTTTTTTTTACACACACATTTTATACTAACCTGTTCTGTGCAGCAGTTTTGCACAGAGCAGCCCCGATTCTCTTCTTCTCGGATTCTCTGCCAGCACTCCTAGCCCCTCCCTCATGTCAAGTGCCCCCAGAACAAGCAGCTTGCAATGGGGGCACCCAAGCAGGTCCCGAGCCACTGGCACTGCATGACCATTCAGACATTAAGCAGTGGCTCAGCCTGCCCCCTCTTTCCTCATTGGTTGTCTGGCTGTGATCGACAGCCGCTGAAGCGAACACAGTACACAGGTTACTGTACACAGGTTTTTTACCTTTGTGCAGGGCTCGACAAACCCCGGGCACCAGGTCATATTTGCGACTAAAATTAGCAACCTGGCGCGGCACAGCTGGGGTATCCTGTCTCCATGCGCATCCCCACCCCCCGGCGCGCGATTGCGTCGCGCCGGCCGGTAATTGAGGCCGCGGCTTTGCGGCCTTCTGCAGTCTTATGCTTCCTTGTGGTGGCCGTTGGTATGACAAGACAACCAGCAATGCTAATGGAGCTTCCCCTGCCTGTTTTCACTACACGCCCATCTCCTTCCCAAAGTGGAGAAGAGAAGGAAGTGATTGCAGGCGTCATCTGGCGCCTTTTGCCTAATGGTGAGTATGGAGTGGCTGGTTTAAATAGCTTCATATAGCCTTTTTTTTTGTAACGAAACGTCCCTACACTCCGCTTGCGTGCTTTCGTCATATACCACTTCCTCCCAGTCTGAATAAAGATATCAGATATTCCACCCGCTCACAAGCACAAAAAAAGAAGACACTTGCTTAGCTGCTCAACATGGACTGATTTATTAGAACCAAAATGACAAGTATTTAGAATACAGTAGAAGAGGAGGTCCCCCCTCCTACTCATATTATTCTAACAATACAACTGTAGCCAAAAAGGGAATTAACCTGAACTAATTATCTAAATCAACACTCAGACTAGTTGACCGAGAGATAAGACTTCTCAGGGTAAGACTTTACGGCTCCTAGCTCACTAACTATTCAATACACATTACCATAAACATTAACACAGGGTTAAGTAGCACAAACAACAATGTGTGGAATACTCTTACAAGCCAGACTAGAGACTCATTTACACAACAGACAGGTGGCTGGAGTTCATGACATTAGCATCTGACAGTGTGTATCCCAACAGCATGAGACAACACACATTATATATACAGCATTGAATCTGACTAGCACAGGATTATAGTGGGGTTCTCATTCACCCTGTGCCCTTTAAAATACAGGGCCCATAATCGGTCGGCAAGAGGCTCGCATTCAGTGCTCTCTAAAAGTCTGTGTCCCTGCAAGGTCTGTCACACTTTTATTTAAATTTTTTTTTTTTTTTTAAGTAAAACCTGTTTATTTTTTTTCTTAATTAAAATGAATTTATTATTTGTCATCACCATGCTTGGCCCCTTTACACGGGCTGTCTGATCAGGTTCACCTGTCAGTTTTTCAGGCCGACCTGATCGGACCCTTAGCGGGGATATGGCAGTCTTGTGTCCCTGCAAGGCAGGAAATAAACACTTGGTGTCACATCAGAATATATTACCTACACAAGTTCTATAATATTATATACTTTTTTAGCTGGCTCCTAGATTCCAAGCAAATTTTGTCAAGCTCTGCCTTTGTGCATTCTAAAACCTTCAGCCTGTAGGGGATCCTTGAGCCTAAAATTGTGTTTCAGGCTCAAGGAAGTCAAATCTTCAGATCACAGGTCATTAGTGTGATCATCCCTGGGAAGAATGTTCCCGACAATTGTGGTTCCTGGGAAGAATGCCCCCTTTAGAGCCCTTTCATATTGCGGCCGCATTAGCGGCACTTTACCGTCTTAGCTGCGCTTGTCGATCGATAGCAGGCCTCATTTAACCCCCGCTAGCAGTTGAGGAAAGGGTTAATGGTGCCCATGCCAAAGCGCTTCCATTCATTTCAATGAGCGGGAGCAGTGTATACACCGCTCCTCCACCGCCCCAAAGATGCTGCTTGCAGGACTTATTTTTTTCTTTAACATCCTGCCAGCACATCGCCCCAGTGTGAAAGCACTTACACAGATAGCTATTGTTGTCACTGGTTACCAACTGCGGAGGAAGAAGTTGCTGAAAGCTCAAGGATCCCCCTAGCACCCCAGGAATCCTGGTCGACTGAGAAAATAGCAGAAGTGGCAATGAAGAGGCGGGATATGTTTTACCAAATGACTGTGCTGCACAAATCTGAATATCACACACACACACACACCACACAGTGTCGCTACACAGGCCGCTACCGATATGACCATGATGATATTTTTCAAACAAAATAAACTTAATCCTCTCCCATTACAAACAGATTTAAATGCAACTGTAAAAGATAAACTGCTATTTGCACATATAGCTTATACATATGCTATATTGGACTAGACCACTAAAAAGCTAGGGGTGCCTGGGAGTCCAAAGGCATCTAATGCAGGTGGTTTAAAGGCTCACATATTTTCTGTGTTAAATAGTAACTGGAAAAGGAAACGGAATATGAATAGCTCTGCAAGACCTGAACTTTGTAAATTCATTAACACAGGAAGTTCAAAGGTAAAAAAAAAAAAAAACGGGAGTACAATACTACTAGAGATTGTGTGCCACACTGCCTGCAAATGCAGGCGAAACCATCAGGTTTAACCACTTAAGCCCCAGACCAATTTGCAGCCAAAGGACCAGGCCCCTTTTTGTGATTCGGCACTGCGTCGATTTAACTGACAATAGCGCGGTCGTGCGACGTGGCTCCCAAACAAAATTGGTGTCCTTTTTTTTCCCACAAATAGAGCTTTCTTTTGGTGGTATTTGATCACCTCTGCGGCTTTTATTTTTTGCGCTATAAACAAAAATAGAGCGACAATTTTGAAAAAAAAAATGCAATATTTTTAACTTTTTGCTATAATAAATATCCCCAAAAAATATATATAAAAAAAAAATTGTTTTCTTCCTCAGTTTACGTATTCTACATATTTTTGGTAAAAAAAAAAAAAAAAAAAATTGCAATTAGCGACTATTGATGGGTTTGCGCAAAAGTTATAGCGTTTACAAAATGGGGGATAGTTTTATAGCATTTTTAATTAATATATATATTTTTTTTTTTTTTACTAGTAATGGTGGTGATCAGTGATTTTTATTGCGACTGCGACATTATGGCAGACACAGCGGACATTTGACACATTTTTGACACCATTGTCATTTATACAGCAATCAGTGCTATTTAAATGCACTGATTCCTGTGTAAATGACACTGGCAGTGAAGGAGTTAACCACTAGGGGTGGGGAGGGGTTAAGTGTGTGTGTGTGTTTTTTTTTTTAACTGTAGGGGGACGTGGCTTGGCGTCTGACGTCACTGATCGTCTTTCCCTATAACAGGGAACAGACGATCAGTGACAGGCTCAGTAGGAAGCACGGGGAGAGGTTTGTTTACACAGACCTCTCCTCGTTCTTCAGCTCTGTGACCCGATCGCGGGACACCAGCGGCGATCGGGTCCGCTGGTCCCGCGGCCACGGTATATCGGCGTTAGGCGGTCCTTAAGTGGCTCTCTTTTCAGCAATTCCATGATTGACCTAAGCGGTTCACTGTGCAGGTGCTGACCAATCAAAATCCCTCTGAAATGCTGTACAAAAGAGGAGGGAAAAGAGCGGGGATTTCAATTTCTCGAACCTTTGGCCAAGCTACATGGGCACTGACTACTCAGCATCCCAAAGGGAACATTTTAAAATGGCTTCTTACCCCCACGACAGGGCTTCAAACTTAAGCAGTAAATCACTAAGCACCAGCAATGTAAAGTGTGGGGGGGGGGGGGGGGGGGGGGAGTAAGTTGCACACTTTTCATACTCATTGCATATTTATAGCACTGATCGCTGTAGAAATGTCAATGGTCCCAAAAATGTCTCAAGTGTCCGAACTGTTCGTCACAATACTACTAAAATCGCAGATCACCGCCATTACTAGTAAAAAAAAAAAAAAAAAAAAAAAAGCCATAAATCTTTCTAGGGCTGAAACAACTAATTGATTAATCGACAACTAAACGATTATGAAATTAATCGATTACTATTTTCATAATCGATTAATCGGCCAGTAACATAATGGGGTTAAAAAAAAAAAAATTAAAAAAAAACTAAAATGAGCCCTTTATGGTACAAAAAGAGCAAATAATTGCTACTGTAAATATTACTTTCACAGTTCTACAGTAAAAAAAATGAACCCCTTACAGTAGTGATTATCTGGTTCTTTTTTTGTACTATAAATGGCTAATTTTCAGGGTTTTTTTTAACCCCCATTATGTTACTAAACGTCTCAGGCCTGGTTCACACCCATGTGTTTTTTGGTGCTTTTTGCAGAAACGCACTACAGTTCATTTACATGGTTTACTATGGGACACGTTCACATCTATGCTTTTTTCAGCCACTGCTGTTTGGAAAGTGTCAGGGACCTTTTTTTTTTTTTTTAATGCAAAACTGTGCTTTGGTTCAAAATACTTCAATGAAGAAGCTGCAGAAAAGCATGTAGTGCATTTTTGCAGCAATTTGTGTTTTTTTTAATCTCCCCAACAAGTAATTGGCCAAAAAAAGTGTATCTATCTTTTCTGTCTATTATTCTCAAAGTGGATTAAATAATTTGCTCCCTAACCATATAGTTGGTTATTTATATTTACCACTGCATATAGATATTTAAGAATAAAATTGCCTTTTTTTTGAAACTTTACATATTAACTAAATTATACACCACACTTTTTCTTTTAAGGTTATTAACCGATTATTCGAAACAATAATCGGCCAACTAATCGATTACGAAAATAATCGTTAGTTGCAGCCCTAAATATTTCCAATAGTTTGTAGATGCTATAACTTTTTTTTTTTACCAAAAATATGTAGAAAAATACATATCGGCCTAAACTGATGAAGAAATTTGTTTTTTTAATTTGGGAATATTTATTATAGTGAAAAGTAAAAAAAAAAAAAATGTTTATATATATATATATATATATTTATTTTTTTTTTTTTTTTTTTTAAATTGTCGCTCTTGTTTAACCACTTGCCGACCGGCGCACGACGATATACGTCGGCAGAATGGCACGGACAGGCAGGAGGGCGTATATATAAGTCCCCCTTCACTGCCAGTGTCATTTATACAGGAATCAATGCATTTAAATAGCATTGATTGCTGTATAAATGACAATGGTCCCGAAAATGTGTTAGAAATGTCCGATGTGTCCGCCATAATGTCGCAGTCACAAAAAAAAAAAAAATAATAAATCGCAGATCGCCGCCATTACTAATAAAAAAAAAATTATTAATAAAAATGCTATAAAAACTATCCCCCATCTTGTAAACGCTATAACTTGTGCACAAACCGATCAATAATCGCTTATTGCGATTTTTCTTTTCCAAAAATATGTAGAAGAATACTATTATTGCATTTTTTTCAAAATTGTCGCTCTACTTTTGTTTATAGCGCAAAAAATTAAAACCGCAGGGGTGATCAAATACCACCAAAAGAAAGCTCTGTTTGTGGGAAAAAAAGGACGTAAAATTTTGTTTGGGAGCCACGTCGCACGACCGCACAATTGTCAGTTAAAGAGACGCAGTGTCGAATCGCAAAAAGGGGCCTGGTCCTTTGGCTGCAAATTGGTCCGGTCTGAAAGTGGTTAAAGCACAAAAAATAAATACCGCAGAGGTGATCAAATACCACCAAAAGAAAGCTCTATTTGGGGGGGGGGGGGGAGATGCAAATTCTGTTTGGGTACAGTCGCATGAACGCGCAATTGTCATTTAAAACGACGCAGTGCTAAAAATTGTAAAAAGTGCTCTGGTTAACCTGTAGCTGACCGCCCACTGTCAAATGACGGCGGAGCGGTGCAGCTCTTGTGGCGGGTCGCCGTCATATGATGGCGCTCGCTTTTTGGCCACTAGAGGGGGCGCGCGCGCCGCGGGAGGCGTTCGTGCCCGCCGCTTCGCTGGGGACCCGATGCGCGTGCTCGGCGGCCGCAATGTCCGCCAGGCACCCGCGATTGCCCCGTAACTGAGCAGGACGTGGATCTGTGTGTGTGTAAACACACAGATCCACGTCCTGTCAGAGGAGAGGAGACCGATGGTGTGTCCCTTGTACATAGGGACACCGATCGGTCCCCTCCCCCAGTCAGTCCCCCCCCCCCACAGTTAGAATCACTTACATAGGGAACACATTAACCCCTGCAGCGCCCCCTAGTGTTAACCCCTTCTCTGCCAGTCACATTTATACAGTAATCAATGCATTTTTATAGCACTGATCGCTGTATAAATGTGAATGGTCCCAAAAATGTGTCAAAAGTGATCGATATGTCCGCCGCAATGTCGCAGTCACAAAAAAAAAAAAAAAAAAAAAAAAAAAAAAAAAAAAAATCGCAAATCGCCGCCATTACTAGTAAAAAAATAAAATAAAAATGCTATAAATCTATCCCCCATTTTGTAGACGCTATAACTTTTGCGCAAACCAATCAGACGCTTATTGCAATTTTTTTTTACCAAACATATGTAGAAGAATACGTATCGGCCTAAACTGAGGAAAAAATTTGTTTAAAAAAAAAAAAAAAAAAAAAAATCGATATTATAATAAAAAGTTAAAAATATTGCATTTTTTCAAACTTGTCCCTCTTAATTTGTTTATAGCGCAAGAAATAAAAACCGCAGAGGTGATCAAATACCACCAAAATAAAGCTCTATTTGTGGGGAAAAAAATGATAAAAATTTTATTTGGGTACAATTGTCATTCAAAATGCGACAGCGCTGAAAGCTGAAAAATGGCTTGGTCAGG
This sequence comes from Lithobates sylvaticus, assembly GCA_028564925.1. Classification (NCBI taxonomy): domain Eukaryota; kingdom Metazoa; phylum Chordata; class Amphibia; order Anura; family Ranidae; genus Lithobates; species Lithobates sylvaticus. The sequence continues at coordinate 93,320,975 of CM053034.1, forward strand.
AAGGGGGTGTTCGTACCTGGTAGGCAAGTGGTTAAGAAGGGAGTAAAATTTTCCAGGGCTGAAGTAGTTAATGAAAGGCATTCCGATTTAAAATGATTGCTGTTACTGTGATCATCACGGTAACAAGTGATTACAGTGTAAAGAAAAAAAAAAAAAAAAACCTGATCACCCCCAAAAATATCACAAGGGACATTTACATTCAATGCAATATTTATATGGGTTTCCGTCTTCTAGTTTTGTAGAGGTCTTCTGATGCCCCCCCCCCCCCACCCCCCAACCACCACTCTAATCTGGTGTGGCAGGGAGCAACAGAACTGAGGAGCGGTCACAGCCTTTCCTCGTGAGTACCTGACCATGTCCGTCCTTTCTACCCAGGTCTTCTATTCATAATAACCGTTATTACAGCTTCTATGAATGGAGGACAGGTAGATGATTGATAGTACAGCCCCTCCATTAATAGATCCGGTTTCATTCATAGAAGCTGTAGTAACAGATACCAGAAATAGAGGAGCTGGTAAAAAAATGGGAGGCATAGGCGGGGCACTCTTGATGAGACCCGGCGACTTCTGAGCTAGAAGTCTGAATCATTAAAAAAAAAAAAACACAACACACAAACACACTCATCACATCCCTTGTGCTTATTTTGCAGGTAAACAGGTTTTTCTATGTTATCTTGGGCAATGATTTCAGACTTTGCCTGCTTCTAGAAATAGCAGCATAGAAATTCTTGCGCTACTGATTATATCTTTGTACTGAAGACTTTACAAAGGTCAGGTCTGAACTAAACTCAAGCTGACTTTCATTTTCACATTAAAATGACTATGTGACAGAGGCTGTACATTCTGTTGACTTACAATCGGGCCTTTATTTTAGAGCTTTGCAGCAGAAGAGAGCAGTTCCTCTTCACCAATTTTTTCCAAGCTCCAAATTAGAAGACATCACACCTCCCATCATAGAAAACAATGCCTGAGCTGCAAACACCTGGAAAGGTCAGGCCACTGAAAAGTGATAGTTGTAACGTGGTGATCAGAAATACTACAGCAGTAAGAACCCTTCTTAATAGCTAATGAAGGTGTGCGAACCCAGCCACTGACAGAGATCCTCAGAGCTCTGCAGAGACCAATGAAACTTGTGTATGCCAGCATCTTGGTATACATACAGTTTTGTTCCTCGTTCAACTCACAAATCCCACATCAACACAAGCAATGCTGATGCAGGATCTCCCCTTCTGTTCAGAATACACAGATCAGTATTTGCAGCCATTGGCTTTGAGTGCTGAATGCTGGTGGTCCAATAACGGCAGAAGTCAGTCGTTATTGGTACAGTGGGAACTGGACAAATCTCAGTACGCATGTATTAAGCTTAAATCTTCAAAAGATCTTTTCATTTATTTTTAAAGGCCACTTTGATGCTACACAGGTCTACATACACAAGACGGAATATGTACCCAAGTTATTTAACAAACATATTAAATTATTTTGGCCTTTTAAATGCCATTTCTCTATAAGCAATACTTTAACCACTTCCTGCCCGACATATAGCAAAATGACAGCGGCAAAGTGGTTATGTTATCCTGACCGGACGTCATATGACGTGATCAGGATAATAGAGCAAACGTACAGCACGGCGATCGGAGGTGCTGCGTGCCAGTCTGACACACTGCAACTTCAATTTCCTCGGTTCACGCCGACAGGGAGAGCGGATCGGCAGCTCTCCCTGTCGGGGGGGGGGGGGGGTCTGTGCTGATCGTCAGCACATTGATAAACAGCAAAGCCCCATCAAAAGGTGCCCATCAGCTGCCAATTACCTGCCAGCCTGTCCTCCCCCCTCTATAAACTGCTGTCAGTGCCCACAACAGTGCCAATCAGTGCCCCATCAGTAATGCCTGTCAGTAGCTCATCAGTGCTGCCTATCCAGTGCCGCCTATCAGTTTTTTTTTTTTTTTTTTTTTTCAAAATTGTCAGTCTTTTTCGTTTATAGTGAGAAAAATGTAAAACCGCAGAGGTGACCAAATACCACCAAAAAGAAAGCTCTATTTGTGGGAAGAAAATTATAAAAATGTAGTTTGGGTACAGTGTTGCATGACCGCGCAATTACCATTCAAAGTGCAACAGCGCTGAAAGCTAAAAATTGTCCTGAGCAGGAAGGAGGGAAAGTGCCTGGTATTGAAGTGGTTAAAGTACACCAGCGTCCAAAGGTGACAAGTAGAAATACAACCCTAGCTGAAAACTAGTAACAGCAAGGTGTTTATCAGCGCACCCTTGGAGACCACAAGATTCAGGTTCAATGCACTAAGCACATTTTGCCTTTTCAAAATGTCAAAGCTGTGCCCACAATTTCAGTCTTGACAACCTGTTGAGAAACACCCCCAATTTGCATTGTAAGATAGGCAAACCCAGTACCATTCCAAATATAAATGTCGCAGCCTGCGGAGCCAGAGTTTCAGGGGTTCTGAGAGCATTCTGCTGGAACAGCTTTACATATGTTATCAAGGTGCATCTTATGCAGTTTAGGGCTGAAACAACTAATCGATTATTAAATTAATGGATTACTATTTTCATAATCGATTAATCGGCCAGTAATATAATGGGGGTAAAAAAAAAAAAAAAAGAAGAGCTCTTTATAGTACAAAAGAGCAAATAATCACTACTGTAAATATTACTTTCACAGTTCTACGGTAAAAAAAATTAAACCCTTACAGTAGTGATTATTTGCTTTTTTTGTACTATAAAGGGCTCATTTTAGTTATTTTTTAACCCCATTATGTTACTAAACGTCTTAGACCTGGGTCACATCTATGTGTTTTTTGGTGCTTTTTGCAGAAAAGTACTACAGTTCATTACATGGTTTACTATGTGACACGTTCACATCTATGCTTTATTCAGCTGCTGCGTATTTGGAAAGGGTCAGGGACTTTGTTTTTTTTAAACGCAAAACTTTTTTTGGTTCAATATACTTCAATGGAGAAGCTGCAGAAAAGCATGTAATGCGTTTTTGCAGCAATTTGTGTTTATTCTGCCCAACAACAAATTGCCCAAAAAACTGTATATCTCTTCTAATAGTGTATACCGTATATCTCTTCTGTCTGATATTCTCAGAGTGGATTTGATATTTTGCTCCCTAACCATATAGTTGGTTGTTTATATTTACCACTGCATAGAGATATTTAAGAATAAATTGCCTTTTTTTTTTTACTTTACATATTAACTAAATTATACACCACACATTTTTTTTAAGGTTATTAGCCGATTAATCGAAACAATAAATCGCCCAACTAACCGATTATGAAAATAATCGTTAGTTGCAGCCCTATTGCAGTTAGAGGCCTCTTTCTACCCGTCCTCTGTGGGGATAGATTTTTTTTTTTTTTTAAACCGCTTCCTGACCGGCCACTGCATATATACGTCAGCAGAATGGCTCGGGCAGGCAGAATCACGTACCTGTACGTGATCGTGCATGTGCCTGCCCGTGGGTCGCGCGCGCCGCTAGCGGCGCGCTCGCGACCCGGTCGGGAGCTCCGTGACCCCGGCCGCGGGACCAGCGGACCCGATCGCCGCTGGTATCCCGCGATCGGGTTACGGAGCTGAAGAACGGGGAGAGGTCTATGTAAACAAACCTCTCCCCCCTCTTCCTACACTGACTGTCAGTGATCGGCGGTTCCCTGTCATCGGGAACGCCGATCAATGACGTCAGACGTACAGCCACGCCCCCCTACTGTAAAAAAAAACACAACACGTCACACTGACTCCTCCCCGCCCCCTAGTGGTTAACCCCCTAACTACAACTGTCATTTACATAGGAATCAGTGCTATTTAAATAGTGATTGCTGTATAAATGACAAATGTCCCAAAAATGTGTCAAAAATGTCCGATGTGTCCGCCAAAATGTCGCAGTCACAATAAAAAAAAAAAAAATCGCTGATCGCCGCCATTACTAATAAAAAAAAAAATATTAATAAAAATGCTATAAAACTATCCCCTATTTTGTAAACGCTATAACTTTTGCGCAAACTAATCAATAATCGCTTATTGCGATTTTTTTTACCAAAAATATGTAGAAGAATACGTATCGGCCTAAACTGAGGAAAAAAAATGTTTTTTTATATATTTTTTGGGGATATTTATTATAGCAAAAAGTAAAAAATATTGCATTTTTTTCAAAATTGTCGCTCTATTTTTGTTTATAGCGCAAAAAATAAAAACCGCAGGGGCGATCAAATACCACCAAAAGAAAGCTCTATTTGTGGAAAAAAAAAGGACGCCAATTTTGTTTTGGAGCCACGTCGCATGACCGCGCAATTGTTAGTTAAAGCGACGCAGTGCCGAATTGCAAAAAGGGGCCTGGTCCTTTGGCTGCCAATTGGTCCGGGGCTGAAGTGGTTAAAGCCTAACTCTGTACACCTCCCCCAGTTTTTCCCGTTAGCTTTTTTGCGCAATACAAAGATTTCCAGATGTCTTCGGGGCGATCATGTAGGCAGAGTTCTCTTTGAATCTTCTCCAGCTGTAAGTGGTATCAATGTTGCACAGAGCGCTTATATTATATATATATCTCACATGAATGTTCCAGAAACAAACATTTAAATGGAATTCTACTAATGCATACAAGTCACAATAGCCACTATATCCCTGATACAAAGCACTCAAGCCACTAAAGACTATGTAGGAGATTTACTAAAAGTGGAGCACTTAGAATCTGGTGCAGATGTGTATGGTAGCCAACCAGCTTCAAACTTCAGCTTGTTCAGTTAAGCTTTGACAATAAAACATAGAATCTGATGTTTCTATGCAGGAGGTACACCGGTTTTTGTACTCTCCAGTTTTACTAAATCCCCTTCATGTGTAGCTGCAGTTTCTCTATTTTGTGCCTAGCCTTCCATCTGATCTGTGGTAAAGTAGGACACACTGTACTCCGCTATCAGTGATCACGCCAGCTCCATCATTCTACAGCAGCCCTGGCAACCCTGCATCAAATAAAGCCAATCACCCTTGCTGAAAAAGACAGACCTCTCAGTTCCTATATGGTCTGGTATTACCCAAGTTTGCGGTCAATGTTTGATGTATGTGAAGTCCTCTATTACATTAGACACTTCTAAGTAAAACAGCAATGTAAAATTAAAAAAAAAAAATAATTTACCAACGCTTTTTAAGTTTCTTCCTGCAAGGCAATATATAGTGTGCTCCACATACTAGCACATTATAAGTGACTTATCTTGAAACAAAGCCCTCGAGCAGCACGCTGTGACCGCTGCAGAGGCTTCCAACTTCACCCAGTCTTCCTTCAGGGTTCGCAGACTGCACCGCCTTAAAAAGCGTGCATACAGAAGTCCCGGCCCACGGAACACAGCTCTGAAGGAACGGCGCGGGTATGCCATTCCTTAAGAGCGCATGTGCCGGTGACCTCCCGATTGCTGCTCGCTAGAATGTCTGCTAAATGGCGCACATTTAGATTTTACCTACAGGTTTATAAGCTTACCTGTAGGTTAAAATAAGGGAGGAGTTTACTACCACTTTAAGATAGCCACTCGCCGCTCAATATGCATTGCCGAGGGTTTGATCCCTAGCAATTATTAGAGGGGTAAAAAATAAAAATAAAAAAAGTGGGAGCAGGAAGGAAAAAAATTCTTCTTAAAAACTAAATTTCTAACAGTGAATTAGATTTTTGTTAACGGAAATTAAATTTACCCCCAAAAATTATGTTTTTGAAGCACTTTTGAACATCAAGTCATCAAAAAGGTACTAATGAGAATGTTCGTACAAATGTTTCTACAAATATTCATACAAAAATTTTCCTACCAAAGCTTTAGTCCAGCTTTAACAGCTTGCCAACCAGCCGTCGGCATTTTACTGTGGCAGGTGCCGACACTCGTGTCCGACGGTCGTGATGACCGCCGGCCACGAGCGATCGTGAGCACGAGAGGCATAACAGGGACGAGTGTGTGTAAACACATACTTCCCTGTTCCGAGATTAGTGACAGATCGAGAGTTCCTATTAGCTAGGAACCACGATCCGTCACTTCCTCCTTCAGTTAGAAACAAGTAACAGGGAACACACTTAACCCCTTCCCTGCCAGTGACATTTTTACAGTAATCAGTGCACTTTTTATAGCACTGATCGCTGTATATTTGTCAATGGTCCCAAAAATGTGTCAAGTGTCCGCCATAATGTCACAGTCCCAATAAAAAAATAAAATCGCAACTAATCGCCATTACAAGTAAAATAATAAAAATTATATAAATCTATCCCCTATTTTCCACTCAAACGCTTTTTTTTTTTTTACCAAAAATATGTATTCTACATAATCGGCCTAAACTGAGAAAAAAATATATTTTTTTAAAAAGCAAAAAGGGGATATATATTATAGCAAAAAAGTACAAAATATTTTTGTAAATAATTTTATCATATATCTTTTCATCCGACAAATGACACTTTGCTACAATGTAAAGTAGTGAGTCTCTAGCCTGTATAACAGTGTAAATTTGCTGTGCCCTCACAATAACACACAGCCATTAATGTCTAAACCGCTGCCAACAAAAGTGAGTACACCCCTAAGTGAAAATGTCCAAATTGGGCCCAATTAGACATTTTCCCTCCGCGATGTCATGAGACTCGTTAGTGTTACAAGGTATCAGATGTGAATGGGGAGCAGGTGTTTTAAAGTTGGTGTTATTGCTCTAACACTATCATACTGGTCACTGGAAGTTCAACATGGCACCTCATGGCAAAAAACTCTGAGGATCTGAAAAAAAATAAAAAAGAAGAAGAATTGTTGCTCTACATAAAGATGGCCTAGGCTATAAGAAAATTGACAAGACCCTGAAACTAAGCTACAGCACGGTGGCCAAAACCATACAGCAGTTTAACAGGACAGGTTCTACTGAGAAAAGGCCTCTCAATGGTCGACCAAAGAAGTTGAGTGCACATGCTCAGCTTTATATCCAGAGGTTGTCTTTGGGAAATAGACATATGAGTGCTGCCATATTCCTGCAGAGGCTGAAGGGGTGGGGAGGGTCAGCCTGTCAGTGCTCAGACCATACGCCGCACAATGCATCAAATTGGTCTGCATGGCTGTCATCCCAGAAGGAAGCCTCTTCTAAAGATGATGCACAAGAAAGCCTGCAAACAGTTTGCTGAAGACAAGCAGACTAAGGACATGGATTACTGGAACCATATCCTGTGGTCTGATGAGACCAAGATAAACTTATTTGGTTCAGATGGTGCTAAGCGTGTTTTGCAGCAACCAGGTGAGGAGTACAAAGCAAAAAAGTGCGTCTTGCCTACAGTCAAGCATGTTCATGGGAGGATCGTGGTCTGAGGCTGCATGAGTACTGCCGGTGTCCTGTCAGATTGTGTCCCCCATCGGTAATGTCCGCTGTATACAGCGCATGCGCAGTACACAGGACAAGCAGATTCCAAAAATAGCCGAAGATGAACGGCGCCAGCCCCGTGAGTCCAGGTTCAAGCCCCACCATCCAAGTGGACATAGAGTTAGAATAAAAAAAAAAAAAAAAAAAAAAAAAAAGGAGCCCTCTAACTTTGTGCAGCCCTATGTCCACTTGGATGGTGGGGCCTGCACCTCGACTCATGGCGCAGGCGCCGTTCATCTTCGGAGATTTTCTGAATCTACTTGTCCTCTGTACTGTGCAAGTGCCTGCGCAGTACGGCCCGGACACTATCCGACAGAACACCGGCACTGGGGAGCTACAGTTCATTATGGAAACCATGAATGCCAACATGTACTGAGACATACTGAAGCAGAGCATGAGCCCTTTCATTTGGAGACTGGGCTGCAAGGGCAGTATTCCAACATACCGACCCCAAACACACCTCCATGGTAAAGGTGAGGGACTGGCCAAGCATGTCTGCAGACCTAAACCCTATTGAGCATCTGTGGGGCATCCTCAAAAAGAAGGTGGAGGAGCGCAAGGTCTCCAACATGCACCAGCTCTGTAAAGTCGTCATGGAGGAGTGGAAGAGGACTCCAGTGGTAACCTGTGAAGCTCTGGTGAACTCCATGCCCAGGAGGGTTAAGGCAGTGCTGGGAAATAAAGGTGGCCACACAAAATAGACACTTTGGGCCCAATTTGGACATATTCACTTAGGGGTGTACTCACTTTTGTTACCAGCAGTTTAGACATCAATGGCTGTGTGTTGAGTTATTTTGAGGGGACAGAAAATGTACACCGTTATACAAGCTGTACACTCACTACTTTACATTATAGCAAAATGGGATTTCTTCAGTGTTGTCACATGAAAAGATAAAATATTTACCAACATGCAAGGGGTGGAATCACTTGTGAGATACTGCAAGTGTTGCAGCCACTGTTGTGACCATTCTAATCCTTGATGTAGTTTTTAGCGGTGTTCCCTCCCCCATATAAATTAATCCTCTGTAGAATTATATGGAAAATTGAAATACATGACAGCACCAGTAGGTGGTTGAAAAAACAACCTCATCCTGTCACAGCCATTACAGCAGTAAAACTGTGCAACACCCAATGTGGAAAAACCAGCCAGTGAAAGAAAAGCTCAGATACAACACCATCCATAACTCATGCAGCCAGCATGGCTTTTAAAGCGGTCCTGCACACACTTTTTTGACTTGATCTCATTGCCTTTCAAATCTGTCAGTGCTAAATGGGCGTTTTTTTTTTTTTTTTTTAATCATACCTTAAAATTGCTGGCCCGGGTGGGGTTTGTGCGGATATCTGCATCATTCATCCCAGGAGTCAGTGCAGACAGCCGACGCGAAATATCGTGTGATTTCACGGACGCCACCCGTTGTTATGGCAACATAGACGTTTACGCCGCTGGGCGCTGTTGCCAGTGAGCATGCACGGGAACCAGCAAGGCATGCTGGTAGTTTTAACGAAATGGAACAAGAAAGTGATTGCTTGTGGGCTTCAAATGCCCACAAGCAAAATGAAAACTCAACTGCAAGCTTTTTAAAAGTGCAGATTTTAACAAAAAACAGACCTGGATACCGGAAAAACATCTAAAAAGTGAGTTTAACGTTCGACTGCTAATAATTGTAACATAAAAGAAAAAAAACTGTGTGCAGGACCGCTTTAACAAAAGGACAGCTATACAGCGTATGGGCTTATTTGTGCAACTATTGTGACCAGCAGGCTACATCAAAAATGGGATTTTTGTACTCAGTGAAATATCCCTTACAGTCCACTGAGACACACAGGAAGCCGTTGTCAGGTTTTATAGAGGGACCGGACAACAAGGCAGAGACTTCGCCTCACCTGACAGAGGTAAGGAAGTCTATGAAAGTACATCCAATAAACGATGGGCTTGCAGGATTCCACATTACAGATAACAGCGCCTTCAAAGGGTACAGACTAACTCTCCCTGGAATTATTAAAGCATACGCTGGGGGTAATCCACCGCACCAAAAGTGGAACCCAGTGCCGAAGGTCACTTCCAGGCTAGCCCCACAAATGTCCAGTAGGGTCTGGGTACAGCAATACAAAGCTAGGCTAAGATAAAGCTGCTCCAGCTGTATCTGTGGGGACCTGCTCAATCATCAATATAGCAAAGAATTTTTTTTTTTTCCCAAAAAAAAAAAAAAAAAAATTAATATTATATATATATATATATATATATATATATATATATATATATATATATATATATATATATATATAATATAATAATATATATATATATATATCCATCTCAAAATCTCAAATCTAAAAACGGAATATATATATTTTCTATGGCCACTGTCTGCCCCCCCCCCCCCAAAGCTTGAGTCCTTTAACCGTTTCCCGACCGCCGCATGTAAATATACGTCGTCAGAATGGCACGGCTAGGCAAAAGCACGTATATATACGTCCCCTTTAATTGCCTAGCCGTGGGGTCAGGCGCTCCGCGGACGCAGGACCAGCGGACCTGATCGGCGCTGGTGTCCCGCGATCGGGTCACAGAGCTGAAGAACGGGGAGAAGTCTGTGTAAACAAACCTCTCCCCGCGCTTCCTACACTGCCTGTCACTGATCTGCTGTTCCCTGTCATCGGGAACAGCCGATCAGTGACGTCAGCCACGCCCCCTACTGTATAAAAAAAAAAAAAAAAAACGCTGATCGCCGCCATTACTAGTACAAAAAAAAAAAATATTAATAAAAATGCTATAAAACTATCCCCTATTTTGTAAACGCTATAACTTTTGCGCAAACCAATCAATAATTGCGATTTTTTTTACCAAAAATATGTAGAATATGTATCGGCCTAAACATACATACATATTTTTTGGGGATATTTATTATAGTAAAAAGTAAAAAATATTGCATTTTTTTCAAAATTGTCACTATTTTTGTTTATAGCGCAAAAAATAAAAACCGAAAAAAAAACGGGAAAAAAATTACGCCAATTTTGTTTGGGAGCCACGCCACACGACCGCGCAATTGTCAGTTAAAGCGACGCAGTGCCGAATCGCAAAAAGGGGCCTGGTCCTTTGGCTGCAAATTGGTCCGGGGCTGAAGTGGTTAAGCTGGCCCTTTATAAAAAGTTTGGAGACCCCTGTCCTAGGACACTAGTTTGATTTGCCAATGTCACTCTCCTCTTGTAGGTGGCAGTATAATGTGACAGTAATGACTGTGTCCCTCCATGAAAAAACATGATTTTTGACGTTATTACCCAGATGCATATTTACCCAAAACGTAGAAGGGCATCCTCTACAGACAATACTGAAATGGCATCTTCCACTAACTCATCAACTGTCCAGCAAGATTTCATAGATTGTTTTATAAAAGTAGGCACATCTTCGGTACAGTGAGCCCATATTGGGAGATTTGTTTGATGTTTTATTAAAAAACTGTCACAACTCAAATATTTAGGACAAAGTACAGTTTTAATACCTTTAGCTTTCTGAAATGCAGCAAGCGTAGATTCATTTTGAGGTATGTAAATAAAACACCCTGGATCTTTAAAAATAGACGATCTGACATCTTCCATTTTCAAAGGAACATCTGTCATGATAGAAACATGGAAGTGGCCATTGAGTACTGTTCTGAGAAGTGCTAACTGCAAGAGAACTAATGCAGCCACCACATCTACGAAACTGGTAAGGAGGGAGGAGGCAAGAAATTCCTGCCGATAGGATTCTTCCTGACTGCAGGACATTTCCTCTCTTCGCCTTAAGGCAACAGTCTTAAGTAACAGTAAAATATTTTTACTGTATTCAAAAAAATACCACCACACATCTTACATACTGAACATTTAAAATAAAAGGAAAAAGACTAACAATAGTTCATAACTTGACAATGATGGTGCTGACGCAGCAAATTCCCAAGTACTGCAAGCCTGGGTTCACAGGTAATTTTAAACACATGAACAAACAGAAATACAGAAACGAAACAAGACAATGTAAAGATGACAATTTTGTGACAATTCAACATGCGATTGCCATGTTAGTTGGCATTTTGTGCACCTTGTCAATTGCCTGCTCATAGAGGGATCACTTTGGACTAAGAGTTTGGAGTGATTTGTGGATATCATCGACCAGCAGTTAAAGTGTCACTAAACCCACAATAAATGCTGTATTACAAGCACATACTCCGTTACTATGAGATTTGTTTTCTGCAAAAAACTTGGGTTGATCCTGCTGCCTGCTATCGCCTTCTTATGTTCATGTCCCCAATTCAGCTAGAGATTTTGTAGCTGCAGTGGCAACTCTGCTCATGCTCAGTTTTCAGTGAGATTCTATGCTGAGCGTTTTCTTCTTATAAATCTGAGAAGCCCATGTGACTATAGTGTCACATTTGGGCTTATACACAGTGGTAAATGACAGCCCACTCCCTCCCTCATTCTCCATGTCCACTAGCAAGCTAAACACAATAGCGGAGGGATATTACATGTAGATTAATGAAGGCTTCACCTCCCTCTTATTCCAACAGCCTTAGGGGGGCGTGACAGCCTGTGACTGGCAGAAATCCGCCCACACTAGGTTATTGCAAAAAAATTAAGAATTGTATGACAATTTAACAACAGTTTGACATTTGATTTTTACTCCAAAGGTTTTATTTTTGTTTTTTAACCACTTCAATACCGGCCTAAAGTCATATGACGCCCACAAGGTGGATCTACCATCCTGGGCGGGCGTCATATGACGTCCTCGCATTCCCGGCCGCCTGGGGGGCGCGCGCCATCGCTCGGGACACGGTGCGAGTTCCCCTGCGGCCGCGATGTCCGCCGGCACCCGCGATTGCCCGTTAAAACAACGGGACCGTGCGGGACCGTGGAGCTGTGTGTGTAAACACACAGCTCCACGTCCTTTCAGTGCAGAGGAGACCGATGATGTGATCCCAGTACGGAGGAACACATGATCGGTCTCCTCCCCTTAAGTCCCCTCCCCCCACAGTTAGAATCACTCCTATTAGGGAACACATTAACCCCTGCAGCGCCCCCTAGTGTTAACCCCTTCCCTGCCAGTCACATTTACACAGTAATCATTGCAATTTTATAGCAACGATCGCTGTGTAAATGTGAATGGTTCCAAAAATGTGTCGCCGCAATGTCGCAGTCACGGGAAAAAAAAAAAAAAAAAAAAAAAAATCGCGCCATTACTAGTAAAAAAAAAAAAATCAAAATAATATAACTTTTGCGCAAACCGATCAATATACGCTTATTGCGATTTTTTTTTTTACCAAAAATATGTAGAAGAATACGTATCGGCCTAAACTGAGGAAAAAAATCGTTTTTTTTTTAAAAAGAAAAAAAAAAAAAATGGGATATTTATTATAGCAAAAAGTAAAAAATAGTGTTTTTTTTTTTTTCAAAATTGTCGCTCTTCTTTTGTTTATAGCGCAAAAAATAAAAACCGCAGAGGTGATCAAATGCCACCAAAAGAAAGCTCGATTTGTGGGGAAAAAAAGGACGTCAATTTTGTTTGGGTGTAACGTCGCACGACCGCGCAATTGTTAGTTAAAGCGGCGCAGTGCCGAATCGCAAAAAGTGCTCTGGTAAGGAAGGGTGTTTAAAAGCCCTGTATTGAAGTGGTTAAACGTGACCAACAGCAGAGGACTAGAAGCTCCTTTACTTATGTTTCCCTGCAGACAGGCTTGGGAATCAGCTGGGTCATGTACTTTAACCACTTAAGGACCAGCCTCGTTTTGGATTTTAGGTGTTTACATGTTTAAAACATGTTTTTTTGCTAGAAAATTACTTAGAAAAAAAACAATATATAATGTTTGGAGGTTCTAACACCCAAGAGAATAAAATGGCGGTCATTGCAAGGAGGTCTATGGCTAGAATTATTGCTCTCGCTCTACTGATCGCGGCGATACATCACATGTGTGGTTTGACTACCGTTTTCATATGCGGGCGCTGCTCACGTATGCGTTCGCTTCTGCGCGCGAGCTCGTCGGGACGGGGTGTTTTAAAAAAATTTTGGGGGGGTTTTTCTTATTTTACTTGAATTTATTATTTTTTACACTGTTTTAAAAAAAAAAAAAAAAAATACAAAATGGATCACTTTTATTCCTATTACAAGGAATGTAAACATCCCTCGTAATAGAAAAAAGCATGACAGGTCCTCTTAAATATGAGATCTGGGGTCAAAAAGTCCTCAGATCTCATATTTGGACTTAAATGCAAAAAAAATAAATAAATAAAAAAATGTAATTAAAAAAAAAAAAATGACATTTGGAAATTCCCCTTTAAGACGTATGGGTGGAAGTGACGTTTTGATGTCGCTTCCGCCCTCCTATGGTATAGAGACGAGTGGGGGCCATCTGAGCCTCACTCGTCTCTATACCCAGGCACTGAAAGGACCCAATCGCCTCCGCCGCTGCCGGCGGCTCCGGTAAGCGGCGGAAGGCACGGGAGAGCGGCGGGAGGGGTGGCACCTCTCCCGCCGCCGATAAACTGATCTCGCGGCGAACCCGCCACAGAGACCACCATTATCGGAAACTGAACCGCTCACTGTAAAGAGGGATACCTCGGTTGTGGCAGCAGCTGCTGACGCTACCGAGATATCCCTCTTCAAAAAAAAATGACGTATATATACAGTGAGCGGTGGGTAAGTGGTTAATAGCTGTATATTGATTAGGAAAAAGAAACTAAGATTTTTCCTTTTTATTAAAATAAATTACAGTGCCATCATCCACATACAGAAATAGAAGGGACGATGTAAATTAAACAGTGTGTGTTTAGTATCACTTTAATGCAGGGGACTCAAACTGCTGGCCCTCCAGCTGTTGCGGAACTACAATTCCCATCATGCCTCTGACCATTGGGAGTCAAAGCCTGTAACCATCAGCCTTGCAATGCCTCATGGGAATTGTAGTTCTGCAACAGCTGGAGGCCACCAGTTTGAGACCCCTGCTTTAATGCATCTTGCGCCTATTCACTTACCACTTGCCTTGAAGTCAAAACAGCATGAGGAGTTGCTTACCAATAATGGGTGCAACCAAACTGAATTGCCACATAGGATTAGTGGACGTGGATAAAGTCACTTATATTCATACTGGAAAATGTTTTAGCTGATGCAACCTTATCTGAACTTTAGAATTGATACGTTTTGTTTGTTTATTTATACAGTGTTATCTACTATACCTTTTAAATGACAAATCACATAGTGTTTTGCATACATATAGATAAAGAACAAAAATTTTATAAATTACAGCTTAGAAATCTTAAGATGTAGTTTCCGTTTATTTATTTTTGGTCCATTTTCTGAGTGTACGGTAAAAAAAAACTATTTTTGTACTCACCCCATTTGATTTCTTTGGTCCATTGAGGGAGCCAGGATCCACCTTTAGGTTTTTGATCATGCTCTTGGTACAAATCAAAGCATGCCGCTTCTAATAGGGGATATCCTAGGCCAGGGGTCAGCAACCTTTTTCCACTTCAAGGTCGAATTCAATGTATGTGAATGCATGTAGGGCTGCATTTGCATGCTAATAAACATAATCTTCACAGCCCCGCACCTCTGGACCCCTTTACATTACATAGCCCCTCCCCCAGGTTATGCTCCATAGGCGACGCTTTAAAAATTTCTAGGAGGTTACCAGTTTAGAGTTAGAGCAATAATTATAGCACAAGACCTTCTCTAAAGGTCACGGCAATACCTCATGTGTAGTTTGAACACTGTTTACATTTGTGGTAGTGACTTACATATGCGTTCGCTTCTGCACGCGAGCACAGAGGGATGGGACGCCTAAAAAAATAAAAAACAATTATAATAAAAAAGACCCAAAATCCCTCATTAGCACTTAAAAACATACAAAACATCAAGTTTGGCTGTTTTGAATGTCATTTTTTAAAATTTGGCACCTTTAAGTTTTCTGTAAACCGGAAAAGCCATTACCGATTTCCGGGTTACTAGATCCGAGACCCGATCGAAGTCAATCTCTGGCAAGCTGGTGAACATGCTGGCTGGTCGCTCGGGCCTCCCGTTGGGACAGGAGATTCCTGGCGAGCCATGGAAGAAGGGTTGATGTAAATGCATCACATGCACCGACAGGCTGGACATTTAGCGGCCCGCAGGTTACCAACCCCTGTCCTAGGCTATCAAACTATTTTTTGCTTGCCCATGTCCAATCCTCCTGTAGATGGCAGTATAACCCAACAGTATATGAAAACTAGAGAGTGCCTGCAGTTCAAGAGTCAACAGAAAGGCCAAATAACTGAAGCTGGCTCAAAACAAGGTGGTAAATTTGCATGCAAACTAAACCTGACACTAGAAGACCAACATGGGAAGGAGAACCAAATCAGACAGACATACATGGAAACCAATCCACCTAGTCTAAATCGGAAAAAAAAAATACAACTTCTCCAACAAAGAAGGACACTCAGCCTAGGCTGAGTAACACAAAAAAGGATCTCCTCTCCAAAGACTGGAATCAGACAGAGGACCTGAAAATACTGTCCTAGTAAGGCTAAGTTCACATCTGTGCGGCTCTGCAGGTCACAGTTTGCATGGGCACGGCAGTCTGTTCATTTGAATGGGCTGCCATGCCTCCTGTAAAACGCAGAGAAAAAAAAAAAAAAATTTAATAAAAAAAAAAAAAAAGGCACCTGCAGCATTTCAGAAATCAAAGCTTGCATGGGAACCACAAGTGCAGTGTGGTTTCCAGTGTAGGAGCGATTTTTAGTGCGTGCGGGGTGCTATTAGTATTAGTGGCACCCACACACGCGCCTGCATTTTTTTTGTGAAGGTGGTAGTGGGAACAGGTGTGTTTCCGCAGCGGTAATCACCCACACAGATGTGAACCTAGCCCAAAGGAGGACCAGAGGCTCCCTGGACAAATATAGTAATCCTCAACTCCCCTAATTCCACAATGTTAACCACTTCGATACAGGACACTTACCTGCTGCCTGCCGAGGCAAATTTTCTGCTTTCAGTACTGTCGTACTTTGAATGACAATTGTGCAGTTATGCAATGCTGTACCCAAACAATTTTTATCATTTTTTTTTGAGACAGATAGAGCTTTTTGGTGATAATCACCACTAGGTTTATTTTTTGCCAAACAAACTAAAAAAAAAAGGCCGAACTTTTTTTTAAGAAAAAATAAATAAAAAAAAGAAATCTTAGATTCAGTTACAAAATTTTGTAAATAAATAAGATTTCCAGGAATTTAAAGCTGAAATCCAGAATTCTACAAGTTTATCTTCTTCAGATCCTCTCCCCAGCAGCTGTAAAAACACTGCTCAAGTTTTTTTTGTAATCCTTGATTTTCAGGACCCGGCAACGCAAGGATTTTGGCTTACTCAAGTACATTTTGGCAAACTGTAGTCTGGCTTTTTTATGTCTGTCAGCAGTGGGGTCCTCCTGGGTCTCCTGCCATTGCGTTTTATTTCATTTAAATGTTGACGGTGACACTGATGCTCCCTGAGCCTGCAGGACCGCTTAAATTTCTTTGGAACTTTTTTGGGGCTGCTTATCCAACATCCGGACTATCCTGCGTTGCAACCTTTCATAAATTTTTCTCTTCCGTCCACGCCCAGAGAGATTAGCTACAGTGCCATGGGTTGCAAACCTCTTGATAATGTTGCGCACTGTGGACAAAAGGCAAATCTAGATCTCTGGAGATGGACTTGTAACCTTGAGATTGTTGATATTTTTCCGCAATTTTGGTTCTCAAGTCCTCAGACAGTTCTCTCCTCCCCTTTCTGTTGCTTAGTGTGGCACACACAGACACACAATTCAAAGACTACATGAACTTCTCTCCTTTTTATCTGCTTTCAGGTGTGATTTGTATATGCCCACACCAGTTACTTGCCCCAGGTGAGTTTATCCACAATTTTGAAAGGGTGCCAAGAATTTTGACCGTCCCATTTTTGGAGTTGTGCGACATTATGTCCAATTTGCTTTTTTCCTCCTTTTTTTTTTGTTTTGTTCCAATACACACAAAGGGAATAAACATGTGTATAGCAGAAATACTTGATTTTCGGGAAACATTTCTGCAAAATTATAAAAAGACGCAACACTTTTGTGTTTGCCCCTATTTATCACAAGCTGAACTCAAAGATCTATGTACACAAAAGGCCTATTTCTCTCAAATCTGTGTTAGTGAGCACTTCTCCTTTGCCGAGATAATCCATCAACCTCAAAAGATGTGGCATATCAAAATGCTGATTAGACAGCATGATTATTGCCTTAGGCTAGCCTCAATAAAAGGCACAGTTTTACTGTATTTAGTGTATACACGCAGTGCATCACATCTCCTTCGCATATCGTTAATCAGGTTGTTGATTGCGGCCTGTGGAATGTTGGTCCATTCCTCTTCTATGGCTGTGTGAAGTTGCTGGATATTGGCAGGAACTGGAACACGCTGTCGTCCACACCGATCCAGAGCATCCCAAACATGCTCAATGGGTGAAATGTCCAGGAGTATGGGGCCGTGCATTAGGTGATGGTCCTGGATGAATGGCACAATGAGCCTCAGGGTCTTGTCACGGTATCTCTGTACATTTTTCAAAATGCCATCAAAAAAAATACACCCGTGTTCGTTGTCCATAGCATATGCCTGGCCACACCATAACCCCACCGCCACCAAGGCCACTCGATCCACAACGCTGACATCAGCAAACCGCACACCCACACAACGCCATACATGCTGTCTGCCTTGTACAGTGAAAAAAACGTGATTTATCCATAAAGAGAACACCTCTCCAAAGTGCCAGATGTCATCAAATGTGAGCATTTGCCCACTCAAGTCGGTTACGACGACGAACTGCAGTCAGGTCGAGACCCCAATGAGGATGACGAGCATGCAGATGAGCTTCCCTGAGACGGTTTCTGACAGTTTGTGCAGAAATCTTTTGGTTATGCAAATCGATTGTTGCAGCAGCTGTCTGGATGGCTGGTCTCAGATGATCTTGGAGGTGAAGATGCTGGATGTAGAGGTCCTAGGCTAGTGTGGTTACACATGGTCCGTGGTTGTAAGGCCGGTTGGATGTAATGCCAAATTCAATAAAACGCCTTTGGAGACAGCTTATGGTAGAGAAATGAACATTCAATTCAAGGGCAACAGCTCTGGTGGACATTCCTGCAGTCAACATGCCATATGCACCTTCCCTTAAGAGTTGTGACATCTGTGGCATGGTGCTGTGTGATAAAACTGCACATTTTAGAGTGGCCTTTTACTCTGGCCAGCCTAAGGCCATTCCTTTAGAGCGCATAGATAACATCATTGGCGCAGTATATAGTAAATATCTCCTAAACAGTGCACGTAAAGCCTTATTTATATGCTTACCTATAGGTACAAATACAGGAAGGTTTACAATCTCTAACAGTAGCCTTCTCTGTAAACACCTGCTGGCCTACTGCAAACACCAGTTATCTGGCTACTATATTGACCCATACTATGTTGACGCAGCAAGTATGCAAATCCAGGAAAGCAGAAAAATCAGTGCGTCCAATCTGCATACTTGTTCCAGGTAAGTGCTTCAGAAAGAATTAAAGGAAATGGATCAGTAGGATATCCAGGCAACTATCATTTTCAAGAGAAATAGGTAAGAAAAAAAAAAATGGCACTTTTTTTTATAATTTGTTGGCTAAATGGCACCTAATATTAAGCCAGCTCTGGTAAAGATCACATTTACAAGAAATATTCAGACAATTTTATATATAGAAAAAAAAAAAAAATTTTAAATTGCTGAACATATGGCGTTTCAGAGATAACTCCAGGGACAAGTATAAAATAAAAAATAAAAATAAATCCAATTAACACAAAGAATACAGCACTCAACTGACATGTAAAAAAACCTGGCTCAGCTCCATGGAAGGGAAAAAAGCAACACTTTAACACCTTCTTCTGGGGGTTTCTCACGTGATGGAATAAAAAAAAAAAAAAAAGGCGGCCAAGAAGCGATGGTGCCACCAACACAGCAACAATGTTAATCTTTAGTTTGGCATTTATTAATCTCCTTTAAAATGAAGTCTTAAGATTAGGAGCCTGGCCCAAAACAATGGATCAAAGAACATTTATTAACAAAATATACATTGCTCAGGTCTTAAACCGGCAATTTGATTCAGCAACCATACTTACCATTCATTTTTTTTCCCGCAAATTACACAAAGACAAATAAATTGATGGATTCCCCCAACCACAAGCAGATTGGATCAAATCCAAGAAAAAAAAAGTCAGATAGCTTTAATTTTTTTTTTTCTAGTTTTGATTAACATACAATAACCTGTATTGAAGCTGTCAATTTATTGAAAAGTTTTAGGGACTGAATTCAGGTGGTCAAGCGAAGGCGAAGGCATGGGTAGTAGATGGCTTGGCTTCAAGCAACCATTTGATCATCTGTTGGATTCCTGGTCTGTGGTTGTCTGAAACTTTTCACTACCAGTTTTAAAAGTGTAGTGGCACCTTTGAAGCCCAACTCCAGGAGTCAAAAAAAAAAAAATGTCACACACGAGCGGAAGTCCGCTCAAGCTTGGCTTGCATACCCGCGGTCACACAAAAGTTTGCTGAACTTTCGACCGCCAAGAACGCGGTGACGCACAACACTACGACGAGCCGAAAAAATGAAGTTCAATGCTTCCGAGCATGCGTAGGAATTTTGCGTGTCAGAATTGGTACAGACGATCGGAATTTCCGATTGAAACTTTTTCCGACAGAAAAATTGAGAACCTGCTCTCAATCTTTTGCTGGCGGGAATTCGGCCAGCAAAAGTCCGATGGAGCATACATACAGTCGTATTTTCCTTCCAAAAGCTCTCATCGGTCTTTTGCTAGCCAAATTTCTGATCATGTGTACGGGGCATTACAGTGAGGTCAGGGCTTGACCTCCGCACACTGCAAGGGTTAAATGCTCATGCAGTCTATGGGTGCATGATTAAAGTGTAAATACTTAAACTTATTCTCCACTACAGCAGATTCCTCCCAGTCCCCTGTAATCGGCTCTGGTCGCACTTCTCCCCAGTGAACTATAAGGGTTGAGGTTCCTGCAGCGTATGTAATCATGCCGAGGCTCCGTCTGTAAATCGGAACATAGGTCAGACGAGGAGAGCATTGGTGATGGGCAGAGCAGGGGTGGATGACAAGTACTACAGCTTGTACTTAAATCCCCAACCCCTCATATCAAGGGCATTTACCCCTTGCAGTGCGGAACGTCCTGCTTCAAGGGTGGATTTTTTTTCTGATTCCTGGAGTCGGGCATTAAAGTGGTTGTAAAGGCAGAAGGTTTTTCATCTTAATGCATTCTATGCATTAAGATAAAAAGCCTTCTGTGTGCAGCAGCCTGCCCAGCACCCCTTAATACTTACCTGAGCCCCATCTTGATCCAGCGATCATGCACGAGAGACTTGGCTGTCCGGACTCTAGCTCCTCATTGGCTGGAGACAGAAGTGAAGCATCATTGGCTCCCGCTGCTGTCAAAGTCAGTGAGCCAACAAGGAGATGTCTGAATGGACACAGAGCTGCGGCTTAGCTGCCCCCATAGCAAGCTGCTTGCTGTGTGGGGCACCGAGAAGAGGATCTCAGCTGCTCTGTGCAAAACCAAAATTACCTTACCATTCCATAGATGTGGCAGATGCATTCGCTTTCATTATTTAGGCTAAAAACATTTTTACCAACTCCAAAAAATGGCTGTTGATCTTGCAAAAAAAAACACTGCAGGTTTAGATATTTACTGTACATGCAGCCAGCGACATCACCGGCGAATGCGCTCCGAATGAATGGCCACCCGGGCCGTTCCTTCAGAGTCCTGTGTCGTAAGCAGAGTGGGAATGACGTCATCACGGCTCCGGCCACTCACACAGCCAAAGTCGGCAAACCTGGAATGAAGACCAGGTGAAGATGGAAGCTGTCCACATGGTGACAGTGTGGCGCTGGGTGGCTGTGTTTTCAGGCAAGTTTCACATAATGTGCCAATATGTGATGCATACTAGCACTGTAGGTTTACCTTGTAGGTCTCCAAAAAAAAAAAAAAAAAAAAAAAAACCCCCCACACACACACACACACAGCTGTGTACTACCACTTTAACAAAAAAAAAAAAAAAAAACCCTTCCCATTTCTTGCTGTCAGTAATGTCTCCACACTGAAGAGAAATGTCACAAGGCCTGAGAAATAAAATGTCTTTACACAAGAAAGGTGAAGGCTACAAGAAGATGAGCAAAGCTTTACTTCCCAGTCAGAATACTCTCTCAAAAGCGATACAAAAACAACTTATTTGAGTAAAACTGAAGATTTTGTAACCTTACTTTCATGTAATGGCGCTAAACAAATATGCTATATAACTTAGTTTTGTCAAAATTTTCGAAATTGTTCTTGTGTTCATTGATTAAAATATTACTTTTCAAAAGGGGCGTATGCCATTTATGCCAAACAAACACACACACACACACACACAATATATCACACACACACACACATACATACCTTAGGTGCTTTTAGCCATTTATTCGGCTTCTAGCGGGGGTAAAAGCGCTGCTTATCAGCTAACGACCCCCCCGCCCGCCCCAGTGTGAAAGCCCCCTAAGTGAAGATGTCGGCAGCTGCACCCAAAGCCGATTAAAGAATGGGCTCGGGGTGCCAACATCACTGGATCCCTGGACAGGCAAAAGTCAGCAGCTAAAAGTATTTCTAGCTGCTGGCTTCAAATTTTTGGGGGGGGAAGACTGGAGCGCCTCTTTCATTGGTTAGTGGTAAAGTTATAGCATCTACAAACTATGGTATATATACACACACACCAGAATTTGTTTTTTATACTAGTAATGTCAGTGATCAGCAAATTAAAAAATGGGACTGTGATAGTACGGTGGGCAATCTGACACCACCAGTGACAATACAGTGATCAGTGCTAATGACACTGGCTGGGAAAGGGTTAACTGTGTGCATAACAATGCTTGGTGTGTTTGCGGTGTGCCGATTTTACTAAGGCATATGTCACATCCCCGCTGTCGGGGCAGAGCTCTGTGTTGTTTGCCGTCACAGAGCTCTGTCCTGTCATCTGCTTTGCAGAGCAGTGGGTTCCAGCCATTAATCATTGGCCGAGACCTGTTTGGCTTGTGATTAACTAATCGCAGCACAGCTAAGGTGGCGCACGTGACCCCTACCTGGAAGAAGTACTTAATTTTCCCCATCGCACATGTTCCTGGAAGCGCTCTCGGATTTGGGTGCTGCAGCAACAACCAGCTGGATACTGGTTCAAGTCACGGTGAAGATATTTGCCAGCACACCATGGAACGACACAAATAGCGTCCAAACGGGGGATTTATTGCATTGATCACAACACAAGGATAGTGCAACGTTTCGGAGCCACGCAGGGCCCCTTTGTCAGGCATGTGATATAGGACGACCTGGAAGAGTCGCATCACATATCAGGATACGTGATCCAGCGCAGAGAGGCCACTTTGCCACCGTACTTGTAAGTGAGGCAGTCAGCAAGTAGTTAAATTGTTTCTAAAGACCAATGCCCTGTTCACACATTGTGGTGCCCTGTGTTTTACTGCACTGGATACTAGGACTCACAGAAAACTTGTTTTTTATGTCTCCTGTTCACACTGCATAGTAGTCCAAAGGTGCAGTGATGTGAGCCGACAAAACCTAGACATGGAGAGTGCCACATGCCACCACACAGCAGCATAATGCTCCACACTGCCTTCCGATGACATGAATCAGGGGTCATGGGTCAGGTGCCTCCTTATCACCCAGCCTTCTACAGGAGGTACCTGAAGGAGGGAGACGCTGATGGCACAGGCAGGGACTGCCAAAAGAGGAGGAAGCCAAACTTTCTATACTAGATCATTACACAGACCAGGTAAGGATAATCTCATTTCATTTATTTATTTATTTTTTGTTGCCTTTAGTTTTACTTTAAATTCCCCCATCATTCTTCTACATTTACATAGAATCATAGTTGGAGAATTTGACTGCGAGATCCACACTCAAACGAGATTTTCCATACATAGCTTACCGACTAGAAGAACTACAAGTACCAGCTCCTGACTGTAATCCTAGTCACTGGTCCCTGACATAACAACCAATCCCGTGTAGTCAGGGGTCACCAGGGGCTGACTGACAGCGGCTCGCAAATACAAACAAAAGACGAAATCGAATTTGTGAGCAACTAAAGCCTAGCCTGCACCTAGCAATGATCATCAGACACCATACTGGAGGTTTATCCACTCATTTTTTCTGCAGGTGGGGAGGAGAAAAAAAACAAAACAAAACCATCACTGCCACACCGTGCCTTCCAATCACCGGGGGTGGAAAATGTACAATGAATTAGAACAGATCACACACCTCCCATCCTGTACATGTAGGTGTTGTACAGACCAGTCCCTAAACCCCCCCCCGGGGTGACCCAGGCAATAGGAAGCAATCGCCACCCTCCATTTACCTTTAAATGCCCCAGTCAATGCACAACATTTGCCACCCTACAATCAATTACCCCATCACCCCAAACCAGCACCCCAGGTGATGAACAGCAGTCACTGACCTCCGATTAACCCTCCCAGATCCAGTGACCCGGGCAATAGGAAGTAATCGACACCCTACATTTACCCTCCCCCCAGATCCAGTGCACCAAGCAATGGGCAGCAGTCACCACCCTTTTACCTTTTCACCCCCCCCCCCCCCCCCCCCCCAGAAGCAGCGACTGACCCCCCACCCCCCCCAATCCAACTATGAACAGCAATTGCTCCAAGGACAGATTTAGTGCAGAGAGCAACAGTCACCCCCCCCCCCCCCATTGACTAGCAGCAATGGCAGCAGTCACCATCCTCAATTTACCCCCCCCCCCCCAATCTAGTGCCCAAGGGAATGGAGAGCAGCCATTGACAGCAGCAATGGACAGCAGCCATTGACCTCCAAGTATCCCCCCATCCCAGTCCCCAGGCAGAGGACAGCAGTGCCTAGCCCCCGACATGTCACACGCCCCCTGGCGGTCATCCTCGCCGGTCCCCGTTACCAAGTGATGTCTCCTCAGCGGATCTGCCCTCTCCCTCTCCCGCATACTCACAATTTCTGATATCCGAGATGAACACGGCCAGGCCCCGCATGCCATCTCCTTTAGACACGGCAGGCATCTTCGCCCACTTAGCAGGAGGCAATGGCCAGACCCAAGGAACGCAGTGGAGAAGCCCCGGGCCGGTGTGACAGGCTGGAATGCGACCACCGGGTTATCTAGCTGTGTCTTCTCCGGCCCCGGCGCGCCCCCGACTTCACACCTCGTACTCCGAGCCCGCCAGGAACGCGCTAAGCCGGGGATGCGAGCGCGCTGGAGAGGCGGCGTAGAGATAAGAGTACTGGAGGCGCGTGCCCGGGAGATGCTTGTACCCGCCTTCCTGAGGAATAAAGGGGCGTGGTTTTCAGTCTGTGACTGACAGGTCCCGGATAGCGGCTCCGCTCATTTTGCAATGATTAATTTAATAGGAGTGTTATGTGACGGAGATTGCCATCATAAACGTATGAATGAATCTTGAATTTAGAAGTCTATCATTCATTTCAGACCATTACAATTTAAAAACATTTTTATAGATTGTTTATACTCAGCGGATCGCTCTTCAGAGGGCGTTTTACCTCTGTTGCAGTGGCGTCACTAGGGTTGGTGTCACCTGGTGAGATAAAACATGGTGTCACCCCCTATACCCCCCCTATTTTCGAGCATCCAGCGTTGGAGATCGTTGGTGCACGTTGGATTGGTCAATAAGGCCTACAGGCAGTATTAGGGCTAAAGGATAGCAGGTTAGGCAGTTCCTAATGGCTCATTCCCTAGGATCAGTAATGGATAATGGCCAACGGGCCTACTTACCAGACCCAGCTAAACAGCGCAGTGATCCCTCCGGCTGAACAATTGCTCACTCTGGGTTGCCCAGGGCGAATCTGGTCAGAAGTGTAGCATGTCTGTACCCTGGCACTGGCTTAGTCTTTCTCTCTCTCTGGCGCTGGGCAGTGTGGTTCTCTCTCTGGTGTTGCTGGGCAGCGTGGTTCTCCCCTCTGGTGGCGCTGGGCAGCGTGGTTCTCTCTCTGGTGGCGCTGGGCAGCGTGGCGCTCTCTCTGGTGGTGCTGGGCAGTGTGGCGCTCTCTCTGGTGGCGTTGGGCAGTGTGGCGCTGTTTCTGGTGGCGCTGGGCAGTGTGACGCTCTCTCTGGTGGCGCTGGGCAGTATGGTGTTCTCTCTGGTGGCACTGGGCAGCGTGGTTCTTTTTCTGGCGGCACTGGGCAGTATGACGCTCTCTCTGGTGGCACTTGGCAGCATGGTTCTCTTTCTGGTGGCGTTCGGCAGTGTGGTTCTCTTTCTGGTGGCGCTGGGTAGTGTGACGCTCTTTCTGGTGGCGCTGGGCAGTGTGACGCTCTTTCTGCATTCTGGCCAGGCTAGTAAACAATCCCATAATGTGCCCCATAATGTGCCATGTGCCCTAATGATGTGCCCCATAATGTGCCCTGATGTGCCCCGAGCCCTGATGTGCTATGTGCCCTGATGTGCCATGTGCCCTGATGTGCTCCATGCCCTGATGTGCCATGTGCCCTGATGTGCTATGTGCCCGTGCCCTGATGTGCCCTGTGCCCTGATGTGCTATGTGCCCGGGCCCTGATGTGCTATGTGCCCCGTGCCCTGATGTGCCCCGTTCCCTGATGTTCCCCGTGCCCTGCTGTGCCCCGTGCCCCGATGCGCTATGTGCCCGTGCCCTGATGTGCCCCGTGCCATGATGTGCCCCGATGTGCTCTGATGTGCTATGTGCCCTGATGTGCCCCATAATGTGCCATGTGCCCTGATGTGCCCCATAATGTGCCATATTGTGCCCTGATGTACCCCGAACCCTGATGTGCCATGTGCCCCGTACCCTGATGTGCCCCGTGCCTTGCTGTGCCATGTGTCCCGTGCCCTGATGTTCCCTGATGTGCTATGTGCCCTGTGCCCTGATGTGCATTGTGGCCTGATGTGCCCCATGCCCTGAGGTGCCCCATGCCCTGATGTGCCCGATGTCCTATGCTCTGGTGGGCCCCATGACCTGATGTACCCCATGTCCTGATGTGCCCCGTGACCTGATGTGCCCCGTGACCTGATGTGCCCCGTGCCCTGATGTGCCATGTGCCCTGATGTGCTATGTGCCCTGTGCCCTGATGTGTAATGTGCCCTGAGGTGCCCCGTGCCCTGATGTGCCCCTGTGCCCTGATGTGCTCCATGCCCTGATGTGCCCAGATGGGCCCCGTGCCCTGATGTGCCCTGTGCCCTGATGTGCCATGATGTCCTGTACCCTGATGTGTTGTGCCTTGTACCCTGATGTGTTGTGCCCTGATGTACTGTGACCTGTGTCCTGATGTCCTGTACCCTGATGTCCTGTACCCTTATGTGCTGGGCTCTGTACCCTGATGTCCTGTACTCTGATGTCCTGTACCCTGATGTCCTGTACCCTAATGTGCTGTACCCTAATGTTCTCGGCTCTGTACCCTAATGTCCTGTACCCTGATGTGCTGGGCTCTGTACCCTGATGTCCTGTACCCTGATGTGCTGGGCTCTGTACCCTGATGTCCTGCACCCTGATGTGCTGGGCTCTGTACCCTGACGTGTTGTGCCCTGATGTGCTGGGCCCTGTGCCCTGATGTGCTGGGCTCTGTACCCTGATATGCTGTGCCCTGATGTACCGTACCCTGATGTGTTGTGCCCTGGGCCGGTCTGGATGAAGTCCAGGGCCACATATTTGTCCCAGTCCATCCCTGCATGAGTGCCCTGCGGCACTGTAATTAAGGTATTTCACTGAATAATTTTTACAAAACACACACACTGCATATTAGATCTTCATGTAAGAAAGGGGATTACTTGATTTGTCACTGGTAATTTTAACAGCTATAGTGGCCAGAGGGGCGGGTTGGAGATGGCTAACACAGATACATGTAGCTGACAGGCAGGGAGGGAGGGGGAGAGGGAAAGAGAAGAGCAGCGGGATGATAGAGGCATGTAAACTGACCACCTAAATCAGCGATCGGCAGCCATGATTACCATGGTCAGCAAACCAAGGGGCACACAGGAACTGGCAGGATCAACCAGGTTTTTTAGAACATAGAAAGGGACAAATGACACAGCACTAGTACTATGCTGTGTTTTCTACTGTAAAAAGTCAGCATCATTTTTTTTTCTTATAGTTACAACCACTTTAACTTTTTTTTTTAACTAACAGACATGTCATACTTACCTCCACTTTGCAGTTCGTTTTGCACAGAGTGGCCCCTAACCTCCTCTTCTGGGGTCCCACGGCGGCACTGGTGGCTCCTCCCTGCATCGTGTGTCCACGTTGGAGAAGCGCTCTCCTTGGTGGACACCCATGCGAGCGCGCTCCCGAGTCCTGCATCTGTGTCCATTCACACAGAATGCAGGACTCGGCCCCGCCCTCCCCGGTGCCGTGTCATTGAATTTGATTGACAGCAGCAGGAGCCAATAGCTGCGCTGCTATCGATCTATCCAATCGGGACACGAGACACCAGCTACAGATGGTGTGCTCATTCCCGGACAGAGGATGACAGCGTCCAGGTAGGTAAAACAGGGGGGGCTGCAGCACTAAAAAAAACAGGAGGGTTTACAACCCCTTTAAATTATAACAAAAGTCAACAACTATATTTCTCCATATGCAAGAAGGTCAGGTTAACATAATCTAGCACAGAGTTCACCCTTATGTCACAATGCAGTTTGGTATGCACAAAAATGCTTGTTTGCTGATGCTTGGTGGTGCCATTAACAACTAATGGCATGCCTATGTGCCTGCTAAAAATCAGTGAGTGGGTTGGGAACGCGCACAATTTTGTGTGCATTCCTGGCACACATACACATAGCTCCCAACTGTCCCTGATTTTGAGGGACTATCCCTGATTTGGAGCAATGTCCCCCTGTCCCTCATTCCTCCTCATTTGTCCCTCATTTTGGTCTGATCTATATAGATGTATATAAAATGCACTTTTTATATATCAAAAAGTGTTTTCCAGCACTAAACCTTTCATCTGACTTCTAAATTGATGCATTTGTAAATTCCAAAAGCCAATATAAAAGAATATTAATGGTAAAAAAAGCACTTGTGGGTTTAACCAATCTTGTTTTTTTTTTGTACAATTCTCCTTTAAGGGGTCGTGGCAAGGGGTGTGTCCTATACCTGCATACTTTTGCTGATAGGTGTCCCTTATTCCCATCTGAAAAAGTTGGGAGGTATGCATACATTTGAAGCAAGCCTTATGCCTCGTACACACGAGCGGACTTTGACGGACTAGGTCCGACGGTCTTTCCGATGGACTTCCGACAGAGTTCCGACAAACTTTTCGAATTAACGGAGTTGGCCACACACAATCACACTAAATTCTGACGGATTCGAACGTGATGAAGTACGACCGGACTAGAATAAGGAAGTTCGTAGCCAGTAGCCAATAGCTGCCCTAGCGTCGTTGTTTGTCCGTCGGACTAGCACACAGACGAGCGGATTTTTCGATAGGAACTGGGTCCAGCGGAGTTGCTACAGGAAAATTTAAGACATGTTCTATTTCTAAAGTCTGTCGGATTTTTCGACAGCAAAAGTCCGATGGAGCCCACACACGATCGAATTGTGCCGACGGATTCGTTCCGTCTGACCTTTGCTGTCGAAAGGTCCTCTCGTGTGTACGCGGCATTAGAAGAAGCGTTATCTGCATCTCACAGTTTCAATGTTTTTTGCTCTGGGTGACCAAGAAAGTAAATTTTTATGTATAGTTCATGGTACAGTACAGCAAAAGATCCACAAAGGGCCTTATTGCAAATAACCAGGGCAACACATAAGTGGACTTGAGGTTATTTCTGAAGAATTTGGAAAAATCAATTGGATGAGAAAATAGCATCCACAGGGAGTTTTTTATTTGAAAGATTAAATTTTTCAGATAGATGTCAAATTTTGCTGTATGTAACCTACTGAGGTTCATTCTCTAGGGTGGTGTCCTCTACTTATCTATGTTAGTATAGAATTATGCCCAGTCATTTCTTTAACAGGCTGTATGCCCCACCTGTGGCTCCACAGCAATGGCCAAAAGCAGAGTGTTTCACCCTAGCCTAGGCATATTTTATACCTATATATGTCTGTGTGCATGAGCCTTATTGAGACAGAAGGTGAAGGGAAATCAAAATTATTTTCAGCTGTCATTGGAACAGGAAAATAACCAGAATCTTTTGGTGAACCTATTCTGGTAACAATTGTCTAAACAGGAATTTCCTCTTCCTTTACAGAGACTTCCTTTCACATAGGGCTTTTTTTCTCAGAAAATAAGTGCAGGAGCACGCCCTTTCGGAGTTACCCCTTGTCTCTGCCCCTACCTACCTCCAAGCACCGTTTCTTGGTTCCACCCCCTACCCACCCCCAGTACTGCCCCTTTTAGAGAATACAGAACCAAGTAACATTTGTCTTACTAAGTAATTTGTATAGAATCTGTTAATGATAACAAGAAAAGTAGTAAAATAGATCCCCTGCAGCAAGCAACAATAGATCCCCAGCAACAATAAACAACCCTCCAGAAACAATAGATCCCCCCGTAACAATGGACCACCCGCAACAAAATACCCCCCAGCAAAAATGGACCAGCCATAACAAAATACCCAGCCCCCCAGCAGCGAAAGATCACCCAGCAACAATGGCCCAACCACAACAAATTACCCCCAGCAACAATAGAGCCCCCAGAAACTATGGACCACCTGCAACAATAGACCCCTGGCAGCAACAATTTTCTCTGCAGACAGCATCAATAGACCCTCCAGCATCCAGCTGGATGACCCACCCCAGCAACAATAGTTCCCCACCACACAGTTTCCGGTTCTCTGAGGGGAGAAGTGACAGATCGTCTGTTCATACAGTTAAAACACTCCCTAGGACACACTTAACCCCTTCACTGCCCCCTAGTGTTAACCCCTTCACTGCCAGTGACATTTTTACAGTAATCAGTGCATTTTTAATCGCACTGATCGCTGTATTAATGCCAATGGTTTTCAAAAATATGTAAAAATTGTCCGATGTGTCCGACCTTAACATTGCAGTCACAAATTAAATCACAGATCGTCGCCATTACTAGTAATAAAGAAAATAATTATAATAAAAATGCTATAAATCTATCCCCTATTTTTTAGACGCTATAACTTTTATGCAAACCAATCAATGTACGCTTATTGCGATTTTTTTTACCAAAAATATGTAGAAGAATACATATTGGCCTAAACTGAGAAAAAAAATTGTTTATTATAGCAAAAAGTTAAAAATATTGCTGCTCTTTTTTTGTTTATAGCACAAAAAAAAAAAACTGCATGGGTGATCAAATACCACCAAAAGAAAGCTCTATTTGTGGGAAAAAAAGGACATAAATTTTGCTTGGGTGCAATGCAATTGTCAGTGCCGAATCGCAAAAAGTGCTCTGGTCAGGAAGGGGGTAAAACCTTCCGGGACTGAAGCCGTTAATCTTACGCTACTGTAATCAAACCTAAAAAAAAAAAATTTTAAATTGAAAATTGCATCAAATACTTAATGTTATTTTCCTTTCCTGGCACCAATCCATGGCAGAATACATGTGGTAGGAGCCATACCTACATGCGACCACAGGACCAGTGCATAACTATAAAGAGTAGATGCTCACCAGGGCTGACCCAAGACATTGTGCTGCCTGGGTCCAAGAGTGAAATGCTGCCCCCCCCCCCCCCCAAAAAAAATGAGGCCTACCAAAGGGCCCCCACATCCATTATTTTATATCATGAAAAATAAAACTAAAGTTTAATTTATCAGGAAGTCAGATTTTGCACTAAACACATAAGTGTGAACCTAGGTTAAGGGCTAGTTTAGTATGTAGACAAGGTAGGGTAGTATATAGACAGGCTAGGGTAGTATATAGACAGGCTAGGGTATATAGACAGGCTAGGGTAGTATATAGACAGACTAGTGTAGTATATAGACAGGCTAGGGTATATAGACAGGCTAGGGTAGTATATAGACAGGCTAGTGTAGTATATAGAAAGGCTAGGGTATACAGACAGGCTAGGGTATATACAGACAGGCTAGTGTAGTATATAGACAGGGTTTGGTATATACAGACAGGCTAGTGTAGTATACAGACAGGCTAGTGTAATATATACACAGGCTAGGGTAGTATATACACAGGCTAGGGTATATACAGACAGGCTAGTGTATATATAGACAGGCTAGGGTATATACAGACAGGCTAGTGTAGTATACAGACAGGCTAGGGTATATACAGACAGGCTAGTGTAGTATACATACAGGCTAGGGTATACACAGACAGGCTAGTGTAGTATACAGACAGGCTAGGGTATATACAGACAGGCTAGGGTATATACAGACAGGCTAGGGCATCCCTCTAAAATCCAACTTGCCTGCTCTCATTTTGCGAGTGGATTTTGAGGGCTAGCAAGCTCTGACTGCCTGGGAGCGGGGGATGGCAGTGGGGTTGTATGGGAGCCGCAATCGTAGAGGGGAAGAGAGGAGAGCAGGCGGCCTGATGATGAGAGTGCCGAGGAACATCACAGCTTTCATTTCAATTGCTGTGTGTTCCCAGCACTCGCTGTCACATACAGCCCCTCCTCTTTGTCAGAGACTTTGATAGACAGATCACTCGTCCAATCCCGGGACGTGTGACGTCTATAAAAGTTACCCGGGCCAGGGGGCGTGGCTGTATGTGACAACGCGCGGCGGAAACACCACGATTGAAATGAAAGCTGTGATGTTCCTTGGCACTTTCATAATCCAGCTAGCAATTGCTCTCCCCCTGCACAGGTAGGCTGCATTGGGTGGACACAGGCTGCGCTGGTTTGACACAGGCTGCATTCGGTGGACACAGGCTGCACTGGTTGGACACAGGCTGCACCAGGAGGACACAGGCTACATTGGGTGGACACAAGCTGCATTGGGTGGACATTAGGTGGACATGGGCAGGCTGCATTAGTCAAAGCTGGCCGCTCAGCTGTCGGCAAATTGCCAGTTCCTATCTCTTCACAGTGACTCAAATGTTGATGATATCCTGCTCGTCAGTCCTGCCTACTTAAGCTGTCCCGTCCAGATGATCTCTGCCTTCCTCTTGGTCACATCACTAGAGACGCTCTCCTGTGTTCCTGTTAAAGACTTGCTTGACTGACATTCCTTTTGGCTCCAGATCCTGCTTGCTTGCTTGACGTTTTGGTTTGTCTGACTATCCGTTCCGGTTCCTGAACTCTGGCTATGTTTTGACTACGTTTACTCTGTTTACCTTTTTTTATTATTATTAAACAAGTGTGATTTAACTGTACTTCTGTCTCAGTCTGATTCATTGTTTCTGACACATACTGGGTGGGTTTCATATGCTGCCATGTATTAGCACCAGGAAATCAAAATTACGGTAAGTATTTGATACAATGTCGCTCGCTTGTCCCCCCATCTTTCCTGGCCTGACGGGCTAAATGCTCTGATAAGGGTCTAGTATGGATCTTGGGGAGATCCCACTCCGTTTTCTTTTTAATTTTGGCATGGGGTTCCCCTTAAAATCCATACCAGATCCGAAGGTCCTGTACGGATTGGGGGGGACCCCACGCGCTGTTTTTTTTTTATTTGATACTGCTGGCATTCTTTCGTTTACATTTCAGCTCTCAGTGTTAAGGACACGGCGGCCGGCTTTCTGGCCTGCTGCTTAACAGCCAACTATTCTTCACACAGAATTAAAATTGGTTAATCATTGTCTGAAAATTTGGAATTCGTTAGAAAATGAATAAACAAAACAACTGTTAAAGAATTTCAATATTCATTTTTTGGGAGGGGGGCAGATACCTACTTTTGACAAAGAGAAATATGTTCCAAATATGGTAGATGAGGGGTGAAGTTCCTCTTGCACTGACTAACAGCTATGTCAGCAAGAGGAGGGAGCTGCTAAGCAGGTGGAGTTCAATAGACGGAGTCAGGCGGCACTGCACTGTGGGAACTGTAGTCCAGAGGAATCAAGAACATTTGAACTGCATTTCCCAGACAAAGATTGCCAGGAGGAGGGGAAAGAGCTGCATTTTCTCAGGCTGTAGAGGACACAGATTTCTCTTGCTATGAGGAGGACTGGAGAGTGCACATCATTGCCCTGTGTGCACCACCACTGCTGCATATCGGTGGCCTGAGCAGGATCTGAATCGATGTGAGCGACCGGTTGGTGAGCTGTAATATTGCTGGGACTGGTGAGCTGCTGCTGTCAGGATTTACTATCGACTGCTAAAGAGACTGAGCCCTTTATGAACTGACCATACAGCCATCTAATAGCCTTATTGCTGCCTAAAGGCTTGACTGGGGCTTTTATCATATGCACAACGGTACAACTTAGCCCCAAGGCTAGCCAGCAGAAAAGTTGGGGCTAAAGAGTTTCCCTTTTACAGATGCTACCTATTGCTTAAGCTAAAAGGTATCCTTCAGGGGACATTGAACCATATCCTAGCCATTTTTCTAGAGGGCACTCTGGACTAGTTATAATATTATTATTCGCAGTGAAGTTAAATCACTTCACGCCGACCGTATGCATATGTGCGGCCTCAGCATGAAGGGGTTATACCGGGGTGATGCCTGCTGCTGCAGGCATCTCCCCGGTATCGCTCTTTAGGAATAACAACCGATGGGGCTAAAAGCCTAGTCTAGTCTAGTGGTACAGAACTCTATTCTAAGTTACCTTGGCATAGTGATTTAATGTCTAGCAGACTGTGTCTAAATCTACCTTCTGTTTGTCCGTTTATGCTCAAACTACCAATTATTTCTAAAATGTACCAATACAATGAGTTCTGTTACTACTAACCGATCTTGTGTTTATTTTCGGGTTTAACAGACATCCCAAGTCTCCCGCAAGCCACTGGAGTCTCCCGCATTTGGCTGCGGGCTCCCGGACACCCACAAGCTCAGGACGATCTCCTGGCTGGGTCTGTCACTCAGCCACAGACAGACAGAGCAGCCCGAGCGCTGTCTGTGGCCGAGTGACAGGGGGATGTAAGGCGCTGCAACTTGAGGCAGCCCATACTTCTGTCCCCAGCCTGCAGGTCGGGTCGGTCTGGCCAATTCAGCAGGGAAGGGATGGAGGTGGGTGGGCGGAGGTAGAGAGAATACTTTGCGCCGCCCGTGATCTGCAGGCTGTAGCAATTAAAAGGAAAAGAAAAACTTTCCCGTTAGGCGGACTCTTTCTTAACTTTCGGGTGCCGCTGCGCAGTGATCTCCTGTGCGACAAGTACACGACAGTCCTGGTCTCTTCTATAATAAATCCGCCGGACAGACTGTCATGTACTCATCGCACAGAAGATTATTGTGCAGCCTCACCTGAAAGTAAAGAAAGAGTCCGCTTGACTGGGGAAAGTTTTTATTTTTCTAATTGCTACAGCCTGCAGATCACGGGCGCCCAGTCTTCTCTCTGTCTCCGCCCACCCTCTTCCTTCTAGGGAATTCTCTGACTGGGGTGGCTCACCAGCCCCAATTGCAGCCAGACCCCAGACTCCAGGACCTGCAGCCAGACCCCAGGACCAGCAGCTTAGCTCCAGCAGCTAAACCCTTGGCCCCAGGACCAGCAGCACAGCTCCAGACCCTTGGCCACCGCAGCGGGACCCCTGGCCCCAGCAGCCAGACCCCAGGACCTGGCCCCAGCAGCCAGACCCCAGGACCTGGCCCCAGCAGCCAGACCCTTGGCCCCAGCAGCCGGACCCTTGGCCCCAGCAACCAGGCCCCAGCCCCAGAAGCAAGGGCCCAGCAGCTAGACCTCTGGCCCCAGCAGCCAGACCCCAGGACCAGCAGCCCATCTCCAGCAGCCAGACCCTTGACCCCAGCAGCCAGACCCTTGGCCCCAGCAGCCGGATCTGTGGCCCCAGCAGCCAGACCCCTGGCCCCAGCATCCAGATCCCAGGACCAGCAGCCCAGGTCCAGCAGCCAGACCCCAGGACCAGCAG
Organism: Lithobates sylvaticus; assembly: GCA_028564925.1. NCBI lineage: Eukaryota > Metazoa > Chordata > Amphibia > Anura > Ranidae > Lithobates > Lithobates sylvaticus. Next base: position 93,356,304 of record CM053034.1, read on the forward strand.
CCCAGCTCCAGCAGCCAGATCCTTGGCCCCAGCAGCCAGACCCTAGGAGCCAGACCCCAGGCTCCAGTAGCCAGACCCTAGGACCAACAGCCCAGCCCCAGCAGCTGTGTGATCATGCTGCATTTCATGGGCACTGGTAAGGCTGCATTTCATGGGCACTGGTAAGGCTCCATTCAATAGGCACTGGTAAGGCTGCATTTAATTGGCACTGGTAAGGCTGAATTTTATTGGGGGGGGGGGCGCCAGTGCGAAGCGTCACCTCCCTGAAATGAGTTTGGACCCTCCCTGAAATTAGTTTTTACAAATTGGGATGTCTGGGTTAATTCCCAGCCAAGTTAAAGGTATCTTGTGTTCTTAAAAGTGTTTGTAGTAACTTTCATTTAAACAGGTGTGTCAGAGGGGCTAAGGGTGTTCTTGGAGTTGGGGGGCAGAACAGAGAACCCAAATTACCAAGCAGCTCAGGAGTACCACTACACATTGAAGTTTTCTGCACTTGTGGGACCACTGTATGGGAAGTCATGAGGAGGGAAGTGTTCTGCACTGTACTGAGGAGTACCTGTGACTTTCAGAATTGTGCTGGAGTGACATAATGCAGGAACGCATTTTGCATCCCTCTTGGAATGGGCATTGCTTTATTCTGTGTGTTAGGCCTTAGGCCAGGAATGTGATAAAGTGGGCTTTCGGCCAAGAAGCATGACACAATATGGTGGTGTATCTGCAAACAACAAGTAGGTGACTGCCCCATCCAAGAAGAAGCTGGGGAGGCCCAGAGTCAGCATGGCGGAACTGCCAATCAATGAAAGGTAACTTTACAAATGTGTTAAGCCTAGTTTACATTTGTGGTTGGGGAATGGTAAAATAGGCAATTTATCTATCACTTTTTCAGGCAGACCTAATTGGAAGGTCCATGCATTCCATTGGACAGACAGAAGTAAATGAACTTGTGTCTGTTTACACCCTCCTACCTCCCGGTCTGATCTGGTCTGCTTTAGAAAAAAGGGGATCAGTCCTCCTACCTTTAGGCGGATCAGAAGGTCTGTTTACTCCCCGTTGCCCATAGAGCAGGGTGGCCTCTGTCCATGTCCACTGTGCAAAAAACTGAGCAGACATGGATGTGTCATCCATCCGCTTTGCACTGATCAGTAGGAGATCTGTGTGCTGACCCTATGCTGATCAAAATGGAACCCACACCATGTGAAAGGGGCATTAGTATCCAGGCAGTGCTAAGTCACATACTTTGCAAACTGTTACATTATTATACTGCTGCTGAGCCTTCTAGAGTCCACCTTCATTTTATGTATGTTTAATCTCATTCCACAGTTTCAGCTGCTTTTACCCCAGGTGACCAATTGCACATATCTAAATATCCTGATACTGGTGAGTTGCTGCCCCCCAGTGTCACATGAAGTAATTGCTTTTCCAGGTTCTAACTTTCCAGGTATCAGTTTCTGAATTATCAATGTGTACTCAATTATTCAGATATAAGATGTTTATTGTGTGCTGTTATATATATATATATATATATATATATATATATACACTACTGTATATGCTGTTGGATTGTCCAGAACCGAGAGCTAGTAAGATAACAAGATTTAACAAATACATTATTTATGTATATCTATCTATATTTATATATATTATTATTTATGTATATCTACACATAACTTTTCAAATCTTTTAGTTTGGTGCTTCCAGAAGCACAATGATTGTATTGTTGTGTTAATAAATAAAGCCCCCTTTAGTTATTATTTTATTTATTACTTATACTTTATATTGGAAAATGTGCAATAGGGGTGCTCCGTAACTTGTATAAGTGATATATACTACATAAATACCAATTGTGAATATATAAATGATTCTAAAATAACAATATATCCAATAACCCTATCTGGTAGGGATTGGATAATTTTTACAGTGATGGTACATACACAATGTAATTATAAGTGATCAATCACAATAACCATAAATTCATGTGCAAAGAAATATGAAAGATATAAATCATAATATGCCAAAAAACTTGATAAGTCCCATTTTAAAGGTCATAACGTGAAATATGCAAAGTCCATTTGGGTAAGTGAACCCCTCCAGATAATACTTGTGACAAGCACTCCTGAGTATGTGACTTCCACAGATGCTATACAATCTTCTCAAAATAATAGATAACCCTTCACCATAGGAATCCGCATTCAAGCACCCAATAGTGGTATATAAGCTGGCTGCTTACCAGATTGAATTGACTACCTTATTTAAAAAGTAAGTCAGTTGCGCTTTTACAGGTATGTGCCTGTTCACATGTAGAATGACATGGGGTTGTAACAGGTGTCACTTCCTCCTTGGTGGCTCAGGCAGGATACATAGAAGGAGCAAACACAGCCACATAGCATAATACTGTTTTTATTTAAAAGATTATTAAAAGAACATAGCCAAATGGCTACTTACATGACACAGTGCCCGACCAGACACTGGGACTGCTCGCATTAAAATTAGGTGTTCAGGTGGAGAAATCTCGTGTTGGGCTCTATGGACGCGGCGTGCGTTCCAGTACACGCAGCCGACAACCAGGAGACCGGAAGAGTGATGAAAAGGACGTGACCAGGTACCGCCTCCTACTTTATATAGTGCCATCAATTTACATATTTATTATACATTCACATTAGTTCCTGCCCTCAAGAAGCTTACAATCTAAAATCTCTAACTCATACACATTTCAATAATCGATCATTAGATCTATGATTCTTCCATGATGAGTGGTAGACAGGTCAAATGTTTGTTTTGGACTTAGTAGAAAATTGGGGAGATTTCCTTTCACTTCCTGTCCCAGACAGACAACAATAAATTACAGTCAGGGAAGCAGCAAACCAAACATATCTCTGTTTGATTGGCTGCTTTGGAGGACAGTAGAGGAATCAGCAGTCTAATAGACCCCTGATCTTTCCTTAAGGAGTATCTGTCACTGCCCAAATTATCATAAAGGGTGTTGTTCACACTTTGTTTTTGTTTTCTCAATAAAAATTTTATTGAAATACAGTGAAGCATAACAGTAACATATAAAGTCATAATGATACATTGCTCATTGAATTTACATGAAATTTTGTGCGAGCTTAACTCGTAATGCTCTACTAACAATCTAAAACCTTTATGCATTAACACTCAGTGAATTAAGAACAATACCTTGTTGGCTTCCCAGTCATGACCGGGTGCCCCGCACAAGCATATTCATCTATAAAATGCAGAAAACAAAAAAGATACAATTAAATTGTAGTGTTAATCATGGTAACTTCACAATTTATCAAGGTAAGTGTGGGACCAAAGATAGTCCAAATAGCATAGAAAGGAAAGAGGATGAAAAGAGGATAGACATCTTGCGATTGCTGGGACTACACCTGTAGCTCAGGTATCTGTGAGCATCTTATATTCGTCAGTATATCTGTAAACCACCCATATTCTCCATAACGAGTTACATTTTTCTATGTTTTCGTGAGCTGTAGCTTGTATTTCCTCCATACCATACATCTCCTGTATGTTGAAGAGCCATTCTTTAATAGAGGGAGTTTTGGTGGATTTCCAATGCCTGGGTATTATGGCTTTGGCAGGAGTTAGTAAAAATCTTGTTAGGGAACTCTTATATTTTTGTTGTTCACACTTTGTGATAGCAATAAAATTGAAACAAAAATTTAACCCATTCCCCCTCCCCCCATGCTCATGTGCAAATACAAACCTGCACATAGGTCCTGCACACATATGTGAAAAGTGATTGCACCACACTTGTCTAATATCACAGCGAATGTCAGAGTGAGAGCAACAATTCGAACACCAGAGCTTACATTTAAATCTAAATTAGTAACCTGTAAAGGCCTTTAAAGCGTTGTCTATGGATCATTTTAAGTGCTATAGTTTGTCGCTATTTCACAGGTGTGTGTAGTTTTAAATCTTGACATGTTTGGTATCTATTTACTCGATGCAACATCATATTTTATACTATACCAAAAAATTTAGTATTATATTTATTTTGTGTGCACCAAAATAAATTTTAGTGTATTTTTTCTTTAAAATTTGCATGTAAGAAAAGGCTGCTCAAATATCGTGTGACATAAAAAATTGGAACAACCATTGTTTTATTCTCCAGGGCTTCTGTTTCAGAAAATATATAATGTTTGGGGGTTCTAAGTATTTTTCTAGAAAAAACAAAAATGCTGATTTTAACATGTGTGAGAATGTCAAAATTGTTCTGGACAACAAGTGGTTAAAAAAAGTTTTCGTTTTATTACCTATTGCTGTTACCAATATGGATTAAGGTGGCAATTGATTATGTTTTCATTTTATAAGCTGTGCAGAAAAAATTTAATGGTGAAGCAGTTGAGATAGAACTTGTCTCAGACACTTAATTTCCCTCGTTATCTATCCTGCAGCCATTCTGAGGCGTGAGGATGGTCTTTGTTTCTTGTATGCATGTTGGTTACTAATATTTGGAGGATTTTGTTTGCTGCCGCCATGCATGCGCATACTGCTTAATATATGCACTTTATTTTAATAACATCTCTAGTATGTACAGTGCTGTGAAAAAAGTAATTGCTGTGAGTGAAATTCTCCTTAGACCACACTCTGGATCAAGTTAAGAAGTTTTTTTTATTTGACTCATACAAGGAGACAAGTTACAACAAAAGGACAGATATTTGCCTATTGGTTCTGACTGCCTGTCACCCATGCGATAGGGCTGCATAGACAAACAGTCAGCCTGATAGATGCAGCATACATCGAGTTTAGCCTTATGACTTGTCTGGCTAACAATTGTAAAACTTGCATTTATATACCTTTTACAAGCCTTATCTTAACCAAATTCAAGGGTAACAGATTAATGACTTTGGGAGAATTAACTTTTAATAACCCCACCAAATGTGTTATGTCTTATTGTTTATCCAAACATACCTCTCTAGGTTGGGCGATGACAGAGAGTGGAGGGGATGTGGCTACATGTTTCATTGCAGTCAGTAGTGCCCCTTTATCAAACCACAGGAAGGAAATTGGCCAAGGGACAAGTCTTTATATACTGTGAAGAGTGGGAGGGGGCAGGAGTAGGAGGCCAGTACTAATAACTATTGTTGAACCAAACTAGTGCTAGACATTGCATGTGAAGGAAAGAGCAAGGGGATACATAAGGCTAACGTTAATTGACACTAGAGCGACCAATACTGTCCATACTCAAAAAAATGAGAAATAAAATGTGAATAAAGAATGAAAAGTAAACAACATATTCTAATGATGATTAGATACTAAATAGGTCAGTTTTATGATTGGACTTGGGCTGTTGATGCTTATGTTCCAGCCTGGAGCCTGACAGCTGTACTTTCATCAAGAACTCTGCTTCAATTATCCACATGCCTGCAGAGCTCTGCAGCCTCATGGTGATTCCATAAAGGTCTATATGGGTTTATGACAAGCCTTGATCCACTTTTATCTAGTGAGTGTATTTTTATTGTTTTTTTATACTTTTTTAAAATGAATCACTACACCTAGATGGAGGTGCCCGCGTGTGTTTGTTTTCTCTTTTGAATCATGAACACTGACCTTAACTAAGGCCTGCGGTTCTTTAGATGTCGTTTTGGGTTATTTTATGACCTTCTGGATGAGTCGTCATTGTTGGATATAAGCCGGCAACTTGGTGGACTCAAACGTGGAAAATCTTTATTGGCTACCAAGTATTGTACATCCAGTAAAACAATGCTAATGCGTTTCGACCGCTGTGGCCTTACTCATAGCATGAATTGTTGTGCTAATAGTAATGGGAAGGTTCACCACTGTTATGAAATGGTTGGTATAGTGTAGATCATTTAGGTAGAATGTTTCCTGTTTCACTGCTCAATTTGTTTGTCTTTTTTTCTCCTTTGCAGTTATGGAAAGCTAGGTTAAATGGTTATGAGGAAGCGATAAAAATGTATCAGAAAATCGTGAATGAGAAGAGTCCAGAATGGTCCAAATACCTGGGCTTGATCAAGAAGTTTGTCACAGACTCCAATGCTGTTGCCCAGCTAAAAGACTTAGAAGCTGCCCTGGTGTCTATAGAAAATGCTCATGTTGGGAAGAAGTACCATATATACTCGAGTATAGGCGACCCGAATATAAGCCGAGGCACCTAATTTTACCACAAAATACTGGGAAAACTTATTGACTCGAGTATAAGCCTAGGGTGGGAAATGCAGCAGCTACTGGGTAAACAATGCCCATCTGCAGCCTCACTGTGTCAATCTGCAGCCTCACTGTGCCCATCTGCAGCCTCCCTGTTCCCACTTGTATCATCAGTGCCCATCTGCAGCCTCACTGTGTCCATCTGCAGCCTCATTGTGCCCATTTGCAGCCTCACTGTGCCCATTTGCAGCCTCATTGTATCCATCTGTAGCCCCTCTGTGCCCATCTGCAGCTGTACATGTGATAACTAAAACAGTGCGTGTCTGCCGCTGTGTCATGCCCATCTGGAGCTGTACCTTTGATAACTAAAACAGCGGGTGTTTCCCGCTGTGTCATGCAGTCTGTTCTGCGGCCATCCATTGTAACAAAGCCCCGACTCCTCCTCGTCCATGATAGACGGAACACTGATACCATTTCCCAGCATTGTATCCGTTTTCAGTCTATCACGGATGAGGAGGAAGCAGGGCTTTGTTACAATGGACGGCTGCCGAACAGACTGCATGACACAGCGGGAGACACCCGCTGTTTTAGTAATCACAGGTACAGCTGCAGATGGGCACCCTAACTCGAGTATAAGCCGAGGGGGGCTTTCAGCCAAAACAATGTGCTGAAAAACTCGGCTTATACTCGAGTATATACGGTAAGTGCAATGTTTATCTGTACTGTGTACACAACTCACATCTTATTCATTGTCTTGACTTATTGATGCTAAATATATGATTTGTTATGGTATTGGTCAGTTCAGACCATGTTATAATCATTTTATACTGGGTATCTAATGAGGATGAAGAAATGGGAGCTGCCTATGCTGACTTGGTTTATAAAGGTTCTGAGCCTGTCATTCTGATCCTTGCTTTACTCCTTATCAGTCTCTGACCAGGAACAAGGATTCAAGATGTAGTTGAGTTTTAAAGGATGCATGTTTGATCCTGATCAGTGGCTTAATGTGTAGTAAAGCTTCTGTCAGTGTGACAACTGTAGATCTTCTACCTGTAAAATGTCTGTAAAGGGGAAACTATTAAATGAATTAGATATTTAAAAACCTGTATGGGCAAAAAAAAAGCAGTTTATTTCTGCAGTATATGCACTTTTCCCTGTTTTATCTGTTTAAAATACTACAGTGCAGAGAAATATCCTGGTGATGCTGTCAAATCTGTTAAAGTGTTACTAAACCCACAACAGTAAAATCAGTCTATATAAGCAGTAAAGCACGCTTGTTATAGCCGGGGGGGGGGGGGGGCGGGCCGAGTCTGGCATTCGTGTCTGTGGATGCAAATGCTGGACTCGATAGCTCGCCCCCAAGGTAACTCCCTCGGGAGAGCGCTTCTCCTAGGGGGTTATCTGATGTGGGGTGGAGCCGCGAGAGCCGCCGGGGGACCCCGAAAGACGAGGTTCAGGGCCACTCTGTGCAAAACGAGCTGCACAATGGAGGTAAGTACAATATGTTTGTTACTTAAAAAAAAGAAAAAATTATCCTTTACAATCACTTTAAGCAAATTGTTCTCATTTAAGGAAATATTTCTGTGGATATATATTAGAATTGGGATGTGATATTGAGATTATCACTTGAGTATTAATTTCTGATCAAAGTTTAACAATTTTATTACTAATATAGATATATTGTAACTGGTTTAGACCAGTGGTGATCAACCCTGTCCTCAGGGCCCACTAACAGGCCAGGTTTACAAGATAACTGAAATACATCACAGGTGTATAATTTGCTGCTCAGTGATTGCAGTATTCTAGTCTACATCTCCCCAAGGTAATACATAAAACCTGGCCTGTTAGTGGGCCCTGAGGACAGGGTTGATGACCACTGGTTTAGACAACCTTTGGTTGGAAATTAAATCCAAAGGTCTGATAATAACTTGATGTGCGGTTCATGATGTGACTGTGAGAGTAATAATAAATAAAATTTAAATATAACAGACCCATCACATCAAGTCCACACACCATGTTAGGATAGATCCCACCTGCAGCCAGTTGTATAGTTTTTGATCTGGCTGAGAGCTTTCTGTTCTGTCATATACAGATTATTGGTCCCTTTGTTTTATTTATTTTTGAAATCCAAAGAAGAATGTGGGGATTGTGAAATGATGTGCCCCTTTTCCTTGTAAGTGCAGTTGGATTAGCAGAAGAATACTTTGGATTTATGGACATCTCTGCATGACCGCAGGGTATTGTTATCATTTATTATGTTATGACATCAGGAAAATAATGTCAGATGGAAACTAAGGACTTGTGTTATCTTGCTAAAACTAACAACAGCGCAAGCAGTGAGAAATTGTAATATTGTCAGGAAGAGGTTGTTTTTTGAAACATAAAACTGGAGTTCCAACACAAGCAGCATGTGTATTTGATCCTGGTTTTATACTGAGGATGGCAATACCCATACTGATTATACAGTTTATCACCCAGAAGGATACTCTGTATTCGGAGTCATTGGATCCTTCTTCCCCAGCTCAAGAAGCAGAGCTCCACGCTTTAGCAAGCCTGTAAGCTATAAAAAAAGAGTATACAGTACCTCACAAAAGTGAGTACACCCCTCACATTTTTGTAAAAATGTTATCATATCTTTACATGTGACAACACTGAAGATATGACACTTTGCTACAATGTAAAGTAGTGAGTGTACAGCTTGTATAACAGTGTAAATTTGCTGTCCCCTCAAAATAACTCAACACACAGCCATTAATGTCTAAGCTGCTGGCAACAAAAGTGAGTACGCCCCTAAGTGAAAATGTCCAAATTGGGCCCAAAGTGTCAGTATTTTGTGTGGCCACCATTATTTTCCAGCACTGCCTTAACCCTCTTGGGCATGGAGTTCACCAGAGCTTCACAGGTTGCCACTAGAGTCCTCTTCCACACCTCCATGACGACATCAGGGAGCTGGTGGATGTTAGAGAACTTGCTCTCCTCCACCTTCCATTTGAGGATGACCCACAGATGCTCAAAAGGGTTTAGGTCTGGAGATATGCTTAGCCAGTCCATCGCCTTTACCCTCAGCTTCTTTAGCAAGGCAGTGGTCATCTTGGAGGTGTGTTTGGGGTTGTTATCATGTTGCAATACTGCCCTGAAGCCCAGTCTCTGAAGGGAGGGGATCATACTCTGCTTCAGTAGGTCACAGTACATGTTGGCATTCATGGTTCCCTCAATGAACTGTAGCTCACCAGTGCTGGCAGCACTCATGCAGCCCCAGACCATGACACTCCCACCACCATGCTTGACTGTTGGCACACTTGTCTTTGTACCCCCTCAGCTGGTTGCTACCACACACGCTTGACACCATCTGAACCAAATAAGTTTATCTTGGTCTCTTTAGACCACAGGACATGGTTCCAGTAATCCATGTTCTTAGTCTGCTTGTCTTCAGCAAACTGTTTGCAGGCTTTCTTGTGCATCATCTTTAGAAGAGGCTTCCTTCTGGGCCGACAGCCATGCAGACCAATTTGATGAAGTGTGTGGCGTATGGTCTGAGCACTGACAGGCTGACCCCCCCCCCCCCCAAACCCTTCAACCTCTGCAGCAATGCTGGCAGCACTCATACGTCTATTTCCCAAAGACAACTTCTGGATATGACGCTAAGCACGTGCACTCAACTTCTTTGGTCGACCATTGTGAGGCCTGTTCTGAGTGGAACCTGTCCTGTTAAACCGCTGTATGGTCTTGGCCACCGTGCTGCAGCTCAGTTTCAGGGTCTTGGCAATTTTTTTCAGATCATCACAGAGTTCTTTGCCATGAGGTGCCATGTTGAACTTCCAGTGACCAGTATGAGAGAGTGAGAGCAATAACACAAAATTGAACACAACTGCTCCCCATTCACACCTGAGACCTTGTAACACTAACGAGTCACATGACAGCGGGGAGGGAAAATGGCTAATTTTCACTTAGGGTTGTACCCACTGTTGCCAGCGGTTTAGACATTAATGGCTGTGTGTTGAGTTATTTTGAGGGGACAGCAAATTTACACTGTTATACAAGCTGTACACTTACTACTTTACAATGTAGAAAATTGTGATTGCTTCAGTGTTGTTACATGAAAAGATATAATAAAATATTTACAAAGATGTGAGGGGTGTACTCACTTTTGTGAGATACTGTATTTGCATCCTCCTCTCCACCATGGTTTTCCATTGGAAATAAAAGAAAGGAAGGGGACCAGTAGCATAAAACAGAAGCCAAATGCCTGCTTACATGTAAAAATGCTTGTTCTGGTGACAACTAAATATAATTTCCTTCAGTTTGAAGATTTTTTTTTTCCTCTGACCCATGGATTCTTTACCTTCCTTTTCATTTTCAGATGAAGATGGGGATGAGGAAGCTGCACATCAGATGGATGTCTAAGAGCTCCTGGAAGCTGGTGAGATTCTCTCCAAACTACCAAAGGATTTTTATGAGCAAATCAAGAGTGACTTTCTAGACGAATCTGGTATTGATGTTAAAGTGGAAGCATGGGCGTAGCATAAGGGATTGCAGGGGTCCCAATCGCAACCCTGCCATTAGCTCCACGGGGCTCCAGCAGCCTCCCTGTTTAAATTATCATATCCTCCACAAAGTCCAGCTCTGATCTGCCCTAGGGCCCCACAGCCACGCTCCAGTACGGGGGTTCTACTTCGACTTCTACAGTCCACACCCCTCCAGTGTCATTGGCTAGGGAGAAGCTGTGAGGCATTTCTTGAATGGAGAGGAGCACGAGGTGAGAACAGCCCAGGATGGGGAAGGGTCTGTGCTGTGTGCTGGCAACATGGAATGGTAACCGTGCTTAGTGAGGCAAGAGGAGGAGAGTGCCGTCCTATAGCCACGATGGGACTGATGTCACTGGTGAGGTAAAACACTGCTCAGTGTCTTCTAGTCACCAGCTGGGATTCTCTGTACCCCCCCCCCCCACTCAGAATGTCCGCTTACCCCACTTCCCTGACAACTGGGGAAAAGACACACACCTCCGGGAGGTGACCTTCCCCCAACACCTGCCAACACTGACAGAGAAACCTTCAGAAATTGCTAAAACAAATCCCTTAACACCTCATCAGGGGGCCCCTGAAGGGCTACAGTCTCCAGATCTTATGTCACATGGCTTTGCCCTCCCAGATCTAAGTTGCAGCCCCCCCCCCCCCAAAGCCCCCTGACCACCTCCTCTGCCCTGGATACTATGCCCGGCTGATGAGCTCCTTTCCGATTACAGCACTCTATACTGCTCCTCCTCCGCAGGGCTGAAATCACATTCCTTTACAACACATATCAGGGCAGATGTGCCTGAGTGCAGTTAGCCATGATCTGCACAGGGTTTATCTGCCTACTGCAAATACACTGCCATTCTGACCAGAGAACTTCACAGGTCAGAAAGGCAACATAAAAGGCAGAGACACCCTGTGAAGACTGAGAGACTGTGTGAAAATGAATGGGATTTCAGCCCTGTGTAGTGTGTGTGTGTGTGTGTGTGGGGGGGGGGTAGGAGCTGTATACAGTGCTGGGATGGAAAAGGAGCTCTGCCAAGTGACCTGCCAGGGGTCCCTGTCCTCTGATTCTCCAGCGGTGACCCCTGTCCTCTGATTCTCCAGCTGTGATCCCTGTCCTCTGATTCTCCAGCGAGGATCCCTGTCCTCTCATTCTCCAGCGGTAATCCCTGTCCTCTGATGTAAAGAGGAACTCTGGGTACTCAAAACTATTAAGCCACTTTGAGTATCTTGGTGTGCGGTGGATGTATCTGCACGCACGGTGGAAGTGGTGGGTGGTAATAGGGGGGGGGGGCCAGGTCAACTTTTGCATCGGGCCCACAAGCTTCAAGCTACGCCTCTGAGTGGAAGTAAACTCTTCTATCTTTTTCAGCCAAGAAAGCTGCTATCTTGGCCTGTTTAATCTTCAACTGCCATGGTGCTGCACATGTGATCAGTTATGATTCCAGCCATTGGATAAGTTGAGAACACAACCAATGTGACAGTTAGCATTCCTGGCATGCCAGGAATGTAAATGTTTTTTGAAACTGTTATATCGGGGGTTTACTTCTGCTTTAACTAAGCATGCTAAATAAGCATCACCTTTACTGTACTGTGAATGTGTCACTGCTGCCAACCAAGGTTCTTGGAGCCTGTGACCACTGTAAACGGTATCAGGATGGAGAGCAGAAGCAGATTACATTCCCCAATCTGCTCCGTTATCAGCGATCCTTCAAGTGCTCAGTTGGTTTAGAGCAGTCAAACTCCTGTTTAAAAAGCTGGGTTAAAAGCCAATCAAGCACAGTTCTGTGATTGATCAACTAAAATGAAGGGCAGGAGACACATGGGGCAGGGCGGGTGGCTTTCTGGTCTTCTTGTAATAGCCATAAAGTAAATCTGCTAAATTTTTTAATAACCAAAAAAATTTCAAAGCAACCCAGTCGCCTCACAGACATATGAATGCAAGCTTTACACAAGGTATGGGCATGTATGCAAAGGCCGCGCATATTGGGGATCACTGTGGATGTCAGAGTGAGAGCAATAATTCTAGAGCCATAATTCAGTGTTCTAACTGCTTGCTGACCAGCCACCGCAGTTTTACTGTGCCAGAATGGCACGGATGGGCGAAACGACTTTACCTTATGTCGCCTCGCCTTTTGGCCACTAGGGGCAAGCGCGCACTCCCGCAGCATGTGCCTGGTGCCGATGTGAGTGCACCCGCGATTACTCGTGACAGAGAGCGAGAACTGGGAACTGGGAATCCCTGTTCTTTCAGGGGAGTAGAGAGAGATCGTGTGTTCATACTAAGTATGAACACCGATCTATCTCTCCTCCTAGACAGTCCCATTCCCCCTACTGTTAGAACACACCTAGGGAACACAGTTAACCCCTTGATTGCCCCTTAGTGTTAACCCCTTACCTGCCAGTAACATTTATACAGTAATCAGTGCATTTTTATAGCACTGATCGCGGTATGATTGTCAATGGTCCCAAAAATGTTTCAAATGTGTCCGATCTGTCCGCCGCAATATCGCAGTCCCAGATAAAAATTGCAGATTGCTACCATTACTAGTAAAAAAAAAAAAAAATAATAATAAAAATGCCATAAATCTATCCAATATTTTGTGGACGCTATAACCAATCAATATACGCTTATTGTGATTTTTTTTTACCAAAAATATCTAGAAGAATACATATCGGCTTAACCACCTGATTACTTTGCACTTAAACCCCCCTCGTGACCAGACCAATTTTCAGCTTTCGGCGCTGACGCACTTGGAATGACAATTGCGCGGTCATACAACACTGTACCCAAATGAAATTTTTTCCATTTTTTCCCCACAAATAGAGCTTTCTTTTGGTGGTATTTAAAAAAAAAAAAATCATGTTTAATAGTTTGTTATAAAATTTTGAAAACAGGTAATTTTTCTGCTTCATTGATATGCGCTGATGAGGCGGCACTGGTGGGCACCGATACGTGGCACTGGTGGGCACTGATAGGCTGCACTGGTGGGCACTGATAGGCTGCACTGGTGGGCACTGATAGGCTGCACTGGTGGGGACAGATAAGTCGGTACTGATGGGCACAACAAAGATGGCACTGATGGGCAAGGATGGGTGGCACGGATGGGTGGCACGGATGGGTGGCACGGATGGGCACTGATGGATGGCACTGATAGATGGCACTGATGGGCACTGATAGATGGCACTGATAGGTGGCACTGATAGATGGCACTGATGGGCACTGATAGGTGGCACTGATGGGCACTGATAGGTGGCACTGGTAGGGGACACTGATGAGCACTGGTAGGGGACACTGATGAGCACTGGTAGGTGACACTGATGTGCAGCACTGGCACTGTGGGCACTGACAGATGGCACTGGGGGCACTGACAGATGGCACTGGGGCACTTTTATTAGTAATGGTGGGCACCATGGACCCTGGGCATATTGCAGTGAGAGGGACTGATGTCCCTCTCACTGCCGCCAGTGATCGGCTTTTTTTTTTTCTCCTTGCGCTGTCAGAGCGAGCAGGAAAAAAAGCCGATTACCGCCTCTGTTACTGTCACATGATCAGCTGTCATTGGCTGACAGCTGATCACGTGGTAAGGGGTTTACTCGGATCTGTGATCCAGCGAGTCTCACAGACTCGCGGATCACAGAGCGCGCCGCGCGCGCCCTTCAGGGGGCGCGCAGGCAGCTCGTTGCCGGGACGACGTCAATAGACGTCGTCCCGGCACAACAGATCCGCGCTGTAGCCGTCATTTGGCTATGGCGCGGATCTCAGGCGGTTAAACTGAGGAAAAAATGTGTTTTTTGTTTTTTTTTTTAATTTGGGATATTTATTATAGCAAAAAGTAAAAGATATTATATTTTATTATAAGATTATATGTTTTTTTCAAAATTGTCACTCTTCTTTTGTTTATAGCGCAGAAAATGTTTTAACCGCAGAGGTGATCAAATACCATCAAAAGAAAGCCCTATTTGTGGGGGGGCGGGGCGTCAATTTTGTTTGGGTACAGTTTCACATGACCACGCAATTGTCAGTTAAAGCAACGCTGTATCGCAAAAAATGGACTAGTCATTGTGCAGCCAAATCTTCCGGGGCTGAAGTGGTTAAAGGTCTTGTCTGTTGACAATTTTGGTCATCGTAGCTTCCCATTTTACAGGTGCATACAATGTTATGGCTTGACATAGTTGGTATTTATTTACTCAATGCTCTTCTCTCTCCACCCCCCTATTTGGTTTGTGTGGGGGTTAACCCTTTTTTTGATAAATATTTTGTGCAAATGTTTTGAGACTTACATTATAGCTGCCAGCATTGTATTCTACATGGCCACTGCTTTCAGAAAATATATAATTGTTTAAAAGTTTAAGTTATTGTTCTAGAAAAATAATTTTAATGTGTAAAAAATATTTCTCTAGTCGTGAAGTGGTTAATATGCCAGTATTCAAACTGTATGAAAGTGATTGTAAACCTCATAAATGAAATATGAACAAAGCATATTCCTCTACAGCAGGGGTAGGCAACCTTAGAGAGATGGAGATCTACTTGAACAATACTGATGAAGTCAAAGATCACCGGGCACAGTGTCCTGTTGTTAGGGCCGGTTCATACCAGAACGCAATGCCAGAAAGGCATGTTTCATGTGTGTTTCCTGCACCCTGTTCAAAACGCACTGCCTTTGTGATCTACTGTAGGTGATGATACATTTTTAACCCCAAATGTAGATCGCAAACGCAGTGGACACCAACAAAAAAAAGTATTATAAGAGAGTGTAGGGTTTGGGAGTGTGATAGGCTCAGATAGCAGGGTTCAGGAGTGCACTACGCTCAGAATGCAGGGTTCAGGAGTGCGTTGTGCTCAGAATGCAAGGATCAGGAGTGCGTTATGCTCAGAATGCAGGGTACAGGAGTGTGTTACACTCAGAATGCAGGGTTAACGAGTGTGTTCGCTCAGAATGCAGGGATCAGGAGTGCGTTGCGCTTATAATGCAGGGATCAGGAGTGCGTTATGCTCACAATGCTGTTCAATAATGATAGCGGCAGAGGCAGAGCTGGGGGGGGCAGAGAGAGGAGGACCGAGGGCACGGCAAGGGAGGCTGAGGGCAGAGAGAGAAGGCAGGGGTAGGAGACACAGACCCGTTCCCGGTCTACCTGTCACCTACCCGTGGTCGACAGGTAGCCCGCGATTGACGTGTTATCAACCTCAGCTCTACAATGTCTACTCATCTCAGTTAAGAGCAGTAAGTATAATTTCTGTCTGCTGCTTCATTCGTCTGCTATCAGCATGAATCACTTCTGACAAGTTTTCCTGACTCCAAGAGAAAAAAGGACAGGGGAGGGACCTCCAGCTTATTAACAGCCTCAGCTTTGTTCCTGTGTGAAGGGGGGTCCCTTCCCTCCAATTAGCTCTTAGACCTCTCTTAACTGAGCTCCTGCAGAGTGTAACTTCAGGTCTCCGCCCCCTTTTTTGTTTTTTGTGACAACTCAGAGAAGCGTTATAAATTTGTTGTGTATTCCTGGCAGGTAGCCGCCCTGGCCAGGAGAACACAGTGATTGTTACTAGCGGCTATAGCTGCTGCCAATTAATTGCATAAATAATCCGTCATGCTGGTTGTTCATCGATCGACTTGGGTGGTACAATCAGCCAGCTCATACATACTGAACCGGCCGAGAGGCAAACTATGGCCGACTTATAGTGGTTATAAAGCTTAATTTGAAAAAAACGCATTATTTTTTACATTTTGCTATAATAAACATCCCCACAAAATATATAAAAAAACTGTTTTTCCCCTCAGTTTAGGCCTACGTATTCTTCTACATATTTTTGATTAAAAAAATCACATAAGCGTTTTTTGATTGGTTAGCGCAAAAGTTATAGAGTCTACAAAATAGGGGATAGTTTTATGCATTTTTATTAATTTTTTTTTTTCTAGTAATGGCGGCGATCAGTGATTTTTATCGTGACTGCGACATTATGGCAGACACATCAGAGACTTTTGGTGCTATTTTGGGACAATTCAAATTTATACAGCGATCAGTGAGATTAAAAATGCATTGATTACTGTGTAAATGTGATTGGCAGTGAAGGGGTTAACACTAGGTGGTGCTGAGGGGTTAAGTGTGCCCTAGGGAGTGATTCTAACTGTGGGGGGGAAGGGCTGTGTGTGACACATCACTGATCATCGCTCCTGATCACAGGGAGCTATGATCAGTGCCAGTGTCACTAGGCAGAACGGGGAGATGCTTGTTTACATCAGCATCTCCCCATTCTTCCTCTCCGTGAGGCGATCGCGGGTATCCCCGCGGACATTGAGTCCACGGATCCGTGGTCGGACTCACGGAGCTCGCGGCGCGCTAGCAAAGCCTTGCGATGTCACGTACAATAACGTGATTTCGCGCAGCGGAGCCAACCTGCTGCAGTAAAACTGCAGTGGCTGGTCTGCAAGCGGTTAATGAGGTTGAGAAATGCGAGACCTCCATCATTGCGACCTGCCATCAGTACTGACCTCGGTATTCTGTGTCTTTTGTAGTTCCAAGTGTATTGCAAAAGGTCGGATTGAAGTTTTTTCAGGTGTTTGTAGGGTACGGGTATGAGTAGTGTTTGGAATAAATATAGCAGCTTCGGGAGAATCGTCATTTTAATTGAAGCTATCCATCCTAGAAGGGAGATGTGGTGTTTTTTCCATTGGACTAGCAGGGATCTAATTGACCGGTAGGGGGGGGGGGGGCTTCTCTGGGTATAGGGTGTTGTATTTTGTTGTGATGTGTATCCCTAGATATTTCAGGGCGGTCGTTTTCGAGCTGTATGCGAAGTTGGTTTTTAATTGTGTGGTTTCAGTTCGGGAAATATTATGGGCAAGGCCTCTGATTTGGATGTGTTTATTTTGTATCCCGAAAGGGTTCCATAGTGGTCTAGTTCCGCGTGCACGTTCGGTAGGGATATGTGGGGTTGGGTCAGTGTGAGGATGATGTCTTCGGAAAAGAGGGAGATTTTAAACTCTTTCCCCCTGACCGAGATGCCTCGTATGTCTGGGTTGTTGCGGATTGAGGCGGCAAAGGGTTCAAAGCAGAGTGCAAAGAGCAGGGGTGAGAGTGGGCACCCCTGCCTTGTGCCATTTGCCACTGAGTAAGGGGGGGGAAGGGTAAGGGGGGCCTGACCTGGGAGGATGGATTAGTATAGAGGTATCTAATCGCCCGCATGAAGGGCCCTCGAAATCCCATGTGGCGTAGTGTGGCGAACAGAAAGGGCCACCCTAGGCGGTCAAAGGCCTTTTCAGCATCCAGGTTAAGTAGCAAGGCTGCCGAGTTCTCTCTGTTCACCACGTCCACCAAATCTATCACTTTTCCAGTTTTGTTGCCTGCCTGTCTTAGTGGGACAAAGCCCACCTGGTCTTTATGGATCAGGGAGGGAAGGATCGAGTTCAGGCAAGTCGAGAGCCATTTTGTAAAAATGTTAAGGTCTGAGTTCAATAGTGCAATAGGTCTGTAGTTAGCGCATACTGAAGGGTCCTTGTCTGGTATTGGGAATAATGTGAGATAGGAACGCTGCATATCCGAAGGAATGGGGGTGTCCTGGAGAAAGGCGTTAAACAGTTTGCATATGTGGGGGAGTAAAAGAGGAAGAAAGGATTTATAATATTCATAGGGCAGTCCATCCGGGCATGGGGCTTTATGAGTGGGCAGGGAATTAATAGTCTTCAGAGATTGGGGAGTTTAGCGACATTAGATCATAGGGTTGGAGATGGGAGTATTGTTGCATGCGTCGGAAGAGTTCAGGGGAGGGGGGATTGCTGGGGATGTCCTGTTTATTATAGAGGCCTTTATAGAAGTCAGCAAAGTTATGGGCAATCTCTGTGGGGTAGGATAAGAATTTGTGAATATCTTAAGGCCTCAGATTTGCAGTCCATCCCGTCTGCGACCCTGGAAGAAATGTAAAGAGCAATCTCTATGGAAGAGCTGGGTGGAGTGATTGCTGCTTTGCCAATGGGTAAAAGCCAGGGACCAGACGGCTTTACTCTATAAAAAGTTTTGCTAAATTTTACTGGCCCCTCTTTGTAGGTACCTTAATTCCATCTCAGCTTAAAACCCATTGCCCCCAGAGGCATTGTTAGCCTATGTGACAGTTCTCCCGAAGCAGGGGAAGGACCTTCAGCATTGTGCCAGCTATAAACCCATCTCCCTCCTTAACTCTGACACTAAGCTCCTGGCTAAGATTCTTGCCCTTAGATTACAAGATCATATAGTAAAACTGATTTACCAGATCAAACAGGCTTTATGAAAGGTCAAGAGGCTAGAGATAACACTATTCAAGCCTTGCATGTAATGTATTGTAGTAATTTCAATGGATGCTGAAAAAGCATTCGATAGGGTAGGGTGGGCGTTTATGGTCAGTTTTGAGGGAGAGGGGCCTGAGAGAATGGATGATGGGTTGGGAAATGGCATTATACGCAGATCCCAGAGCAAGGGTTAGAGTTAACGGTAGATTAACAGATTATTTTGAGATACGGAATGGGACTAGGCAGGGGTGTCCATTGTCCCCATTATTATTCGCTATGGCGCTGGAGCCCTTTCTGTGAACGATTAGGGGAAATAGGGAGGGGTATCTACATTAAAGGACCTGCAGACATGGAAAAGTTATACTCTGACATGGTGCGGCAGGGTAAACTGTCTTAAAATTATTATAATTCCTAGAATTATTTACGTTTTACATACAGTACCTATAGCACTCCCACAGATATTCTTTAAACAGATACGAAGGGCATTTATGACGTTTGTGTGGGGAGATAAGCACCCTAGGCTGGCATATGAGATTTTGAGGAGACCTAATCGGGAGGGGGAGGGGGGCTTCCAGATATAGCGACGTGCTACAGAGCCATGGCCTTGGTGCGTATTATGAACTGGTGTCATGACTCTGTTAGCAAACTTTGGGTGACTTTGGAAAAGACATTAGCAGGTAGGAACCTGGCGGGAGCCCCATGGATCTCAGCTTCCTATAAGGGTTTATCGGAATGGGTATCAACACTATCCATATGGGATAGAATGAATAATACTGGAAACAGAAGTTTAGATCAATGGGGAATGGATGGAAAGGGCAATTGTGCAGGAGTGGCCCCACAGGGCAAATTGTTACCCTTGGCAAAGTTAATTTTGACTCTAGGAGAAATACCAATGGCCATATGGAGATACTGTCAAATGGTGGATTTTTTTAATAAGTGGAAGCATCAGATAAGGCCAGCTACTTTTGAATTATGGTGTGCCAACATACCAGAGCCATGCCACATGTTGTCCTGAATGTATAAATTAGTTCTGAGTGCCCAGTGTACAACAATTCCCTACTTTATTAGAGAATGGGAAAAAGAGATGGGACATAATTTCACATAAATTCACATAAATTCAAAGATTGATTAGGTCAACACACCATACTTCAATAAGCTCCCACATACAGGAAATGTCATATCAATTTTTGACAAGATGGTACCATACACCAGTTCGGTTGGCACAGATGTACCCATCGACAGATGTTAATTGCTGGAGGGATGCAACCAAAGGGGTTAATTTCTTAATTTAAAGTGGTTTTGCCCAAAGATCAAAGCATTTGGGAGGCAATAGCACCATAGATCAAAACAATGACACTTATGCGTACACACGAGCGGAATTTCCGTCAGAAAAATCTTGGATGGTTTTTCTGACGGAATTCTGCTCAAGCTTGGCTTGCATACACACGGCCACACAAAAGTTTGCTGAACTTTCGACCGTCAAGAACGCGGTGATGTACAACACTACGACGAGCCGTGAAAATTAAGTTCAATGCTTCCGAGCATGCGTCGAATTGTTTCAGAGTATGCGTAGGAATTTTTTTTGCGTCGGAATTAGTAATCAGAATTTCCGATCGGAACTTTTTACGACCGAAAAATTGAGAACATGCTCTCAATCTTTTGAAATAATTTGGTACAGTAATGTAATCTGTAAGATTACAGTGTACTGTATGTGTAATGTGTTTTTCACTTTTTGAATTTGGCGCCGTGCTCTGTCCCCGTGCGTCGCAACGCTCGCAGGGAACGGAGCTCTGCACTGTGATAGATCGAGCCGAGTACACAGCCTGTGAACACAGCGGGAGGACGTCACAGGATCCTGGGGACAAGGTACAGTGGTGTGAAAAAGTGTTTGCCCCCTTCCTCATTTCCTGTTCCTTTGCATGTTTGTCACACTTAAGTGTTTCGGAACATCAAACCAATTTAAACAATAGTCAAGGACAACACAAGTAAACACAAAATGCAATTTGTAAATGAAGGTGTTTATTATTTAAGGTGAAAAAAAATCCAAACCATCATGGCCCTGTGTGAAAAAGTGATTGCCCCCTAAACCTAATAACTGGTTGGGCCACCCTTAGCAGCAACAACTGCAACCAAGCGTTTGCGATAACGTGCAATGAGGCTTTTACAGCATCCTGGAGGAATTTTGGCCCACTCATCTTTGCAGAATTGTCCTAATTCAGTTACATTAGAGGGTTTTCGAGCATGAACGGCCTTTTTAAAGTCATACCACAACATCTCAATAGGATTCAGGTCAGGACTTTGGCTAGGCCACTCCAAAGTCTTCATTTTGTTTTTCTTCAGCCATTCGGTGGTGGACTTGCTGGTGTGTTTAGGATCATTGTCCTGCTGCAGAACCCAAGTTCGTTTCAGCTTGAGTACACGAACAGATGGTCGGACATTCTCCTTCAGGATCTCTTGGTAGACAGCAGAATTCATAGTTCCTTTTATCACGGCAAGTCTTCCAGGTCCTGAAGCAGCAAAACAGCCCCAGACCATCACACTACCACCACCATATTTTACTGTTGGTATAATGTTCTTTTTCTGAAATGCAGTGTTCCTTCTACGCCAGATATACTTGGACACACACCTTCCAAAGAGTTCCACTTTTGTCTCATCGGTCCACAGAATGTTGTCCCAAAAGTCTTGGGGATCATCAAGATGTGTTGTGGAGAAATTGAGACAAGCTTTGATGTTCTTTTTGCTCAGCAGTGGTTTTCTCCTTGGAACTCTGCCATGCAGGCCATTTTTGCCCAGTCTTTTCCTGATGGTGGAGGCATGAACGCTGACCTTAACTGAGGCAAGTGAGGCCTGCAGTTCCTTGGACGTTGTTGTGGGGTCTTTTGTGACCTCTTGGATGAGTCGTCGCTGCGCTCTTGGGGTAATTTTGGGTGGCCGGCCACTCCTGGGAAGGTTCACCACTGTTCCATGTCTTCGCCATTTGTGGATAATGGCTCTCACTGTGGTTCGCTGGATTCCCAAAGCTTTGGAAATGGCTTTATAACCCTTTCCAGACTGATAGATCTCAATTACTTTCTTTCTCAATTGTTCCTGATTTCTTTGGGTCTCGGCATGATGTGTAGCTTTTAAGGATCTTCTGGTGGACCTTACTGTGTCAAGCAGCTCCTATTTAAGTGATGCCTTGATTGTGAACAGGTGTGGCAATAATCAGGCCTGGGTGTGGCTAGAGAAATTGAACTCAGGTGTGGACAACCACAGTTATAGTATGTTTTAACAAGGGGGGCAATCACTTTTTCACACAGGGCCATGATGGTTTGGATTTTTTTTCACCTTTAATAATAAACACCTTCATTTACAAATTGCATTTTGTGTTTACTTGTGTTGTCCTTGACTATTGTTTAAATTGGTTTGATGTTCCGAAACACTTAAGTGTGACAAACATGCAAAGAAACAGGAAATGAGGAAGGGGGCAAACACTTTTTCACACCACTGTAAGTAACTTTGCCTGGATCCTGCGATGCGATCCTGAGTGTGGCTCGGGGTTAACGCTTTTGGAAATGAAAATTCCCCCCCGAGCCACACTTAGGAATACCGCTAGGGAGGTTAAGAAGGACTTTCACGTTAGTCTTCTGCATGTTTGATAAACTATCCAAGTGCAGGGTCTGCTATTTGTCCAGGCACAGTAAACCTTTTTTCCTCTGTTTTCTTTTAAAAATAAAATATCCGCCTACAGTGTGTTTTGCCCATGTTATGGGGCGGATCTAAGAAATTCGGTAATACTTTTGTTACCCTCCCAAAATATTAAAAATACTGGTTGAACCTTCTGTACACTGCTATACACTTTCAAGCAAATTTTGCAATAAAAAATAGGGATATTTAGTTCACACATATTGCAATAGATGTTTAAGCTGGCCAACTGCGTCAAAGTGATACCTCTTTAGCCAGTCCTACTCTGCTTTGCACATACTAATGTGGACACAATGCCAACATGGGACAAACAGTCATAAAATGGGGGAGAGTTACATGGTTTAGGTCTGGCCACTGGCCAGCAATACAATAGAAACAAGATATACCTGTGCTCAGATCCTAATAACGTGTACAGGTGTATATCTACCAGGTGCTAAAGGGGTGTGGTCACATATTAACACAAAAAATACTGGATGAACCCTCTGCAAACTGCTATACCCGTTCAAGCAAACAGGACACAGTCCCGCTGTTCTCTATGGAGCGGTCGGATTGAAATGGACTGCCTGTCCGTTTCCATCCGACTGTCGTTCCAACCCACTGTTATCCGATCTGCCGGATGGATGGGGAATGGATCCCCCATCCATCTGTTTTGGCGAACAGGATCGGAACAGATGCAGATGGGTGACAGCAGACAAATGTCCACTGGCATCGGCCGCTCCATATAGAGCAATGGCTGGTCCGATGAGGTCTGCCTTTGTGTCCATTTTCTGCAATTTGGTTGTGACTTTTTTTTCTTTACTGCTGACCAAAAAAAATTGTCTTCATCTGTCACACTCTTCTTGGGCTGCAACATTGCTATGCTCTCTTTAATTCTCAGTAGAGTAGAGTACAAAGACTGTACGCCCTCTGTCAAAGTCAGATATGACGAAACGCGTAAGGGGTTGACTACCACAGCTTAACCGGAAGTGACGAGTGCGTTCCACCACCAGCTGATCCTGACCAGGAAGTGTTTGCGAACGCCGTGTAGATTGCACGAGCGAATGAGGGACAGCAGAATGGTGAATACACTCAATCCCTTTTACCATGCTTTATTGACTGTTTACATTGTACGTATATTGGAAGAAGGGTGCTTTGTATTTGGGGATTTGTGAGTGTTTTCTTGTATTTTATTATCCCATTTGGAGTTTATCATACAATAGCCCCTTGATCTGACGATTGGAATTTGGTTAAAGGTTGGAATTTGGTTATAATTTAAAGCTGATTTCTTTGAATGTTCCGGTGAGTTTAACCCCCTGAGGGGTAGTGTGCCTCACGTGGTGAAGACTGGGAGTCGGTGTAGGGTGCACTTACTATTATCTAGGACCACCTATTAAGAATCAATTGTCATATCTTCATAAGCTTAATGTGGAGTTGGACACTAATTACCATCCAACGCTAGCACTGTTATAACATTGGACTGCTATATTTCATTGGACTGATCTTTGTGTTATTATATAATCATTTTATATTATAAATTTTAAACAGCTGCTGTTATTTAGAATTCCCTGCTGTTTAACATCAGGTGAATTTATCTATTTTTTATGATATACATTTGTTTGTGTCAATCATTCAGCTGACTTGGGAAGGGTAGTAGATATGTAGTCTAGGCCGTAATTTGTACATCTTTTTATTATATTATAGAACAACTGTAACCTGATACAGTTCAATACAACTGAAAAAATACATATAGGTGGGAAAGAATATCCCAGCCTTTCCAGGTAGTTTTGCGGATTGCGTGCTCTCTCCTACTACACACTTCATCTAGACACACACTGTAATGGACTTCGAACGATCAATAGGTATGTTAAGAAGGTGGGAGGGCAAGTTCCATTACAATCAGGTAGTACTGCTGATTTGCATGGTCAGTTTTTCTGGCTATCAGCTTTAGAAGGAGCAAAGAAAGCTGTGTCATGCGCAGGCACCTCTTAGTTCTTCCACTTTATTCTTTTATATGTGACAGGATCACTTTCACCTGCAGATTGCAACAACCTATTAACCATAAGGACCCTTTCACATGGGCATTCTGATCAGGTCTGCTTGTCAGTTCTTCAGGTGGACCTGATTGGGATCTCCATGCAGCCATATGGACAGGCTGACACCCACCTACCTCCATCTAGGTTTGGAAAACAAAACGAAAAAGGACTGCATCCTTTTCTTTTTTTCCCAGACCTAAACCTGATGGATTAGAGGTAGCCTGATCAGCTTCTATTCAGCAGGGGATCCATTCACAAATCCCTTGCTGAACAGAACGGACTCTTCTCCATCTATAAGGAGCCTAAAGCAACAAAGAATGAAGAGCTATTGAAAAAACAAATATCTGGGATGTCTACTATTTTAAATATAATCTGCCATTACCACCTTTAGTATGAAGAGAAAATCATGCCTGCATCTGACGGATATCTGCTAGCAGTTGCTGTACACCAACTACATATCAAATCAGATTATTTCTGCAGTCTTACAGCAGGCAATATATTTTTGACCATATCTTTTGGGACCTAATGCAGGCCATATATGGGTCAAATGCCAAACAAATTTTCATTAGAAAATCAGAAATTTTGTGTGTTTTGTTATCCGATGTTGCCACTATTAATTTCGAAATTTGACCAAACACGCCTACAATTTCACCTCATGTTGCTACAGAAAAGAATTCTAGTGGCCAAGAATCTTCTTTTCTTCCCAGGTCACAGCTTAAGCGCATTTATTTTCAAATAGATTTCACGTATGATTCTCCCATCATTGGATTAGAAGTTTGTTAGTTTTTCAAAAAATTTCCAACATGCCCAATCACTCAAATTCGATGGTGGCACGAAAATCAGCCATTTCTGTGGCCCACTAATGGTGGAAAATTTGAACGAAAACTCTTTTGGAATTCGACCCATGTATGACTGGCTTTAATGTATGAAGGGAAAAACAGCAGCAGATATTTGCAGATCAATTATATATGCCCATGTAAAAGAAAGTACAGAGTTTTTTGTAGCAATGTTATTTCATAAAGTGACTCTACAAACAGTATTTTATTCATTATTTTTACATATTTTACACAATATTTACAGCTCTTTACAACACATGACATTACATTAACTCCAGTGGTAAAGAATGTACAGTACATTTACAAATCATTTGAGTTGGAGCATGCTGAGCAGGAGCATATAATATAAACTCTGCTCCTTATTCCGAATTATCCCGAATTCTTTGCTTCTTGTTCAAGTAACTTCCAGAACCAGTAGACTGTTTTTAAAAAGTTAGTTTACCTTTAGTTATTTTTTTTCCCAAAACATCCCCAAGCATTACAGTGTCCTCAGCACATTACTATTCAGTGCTCCCTTTTTTAAAAAGAATGCATACTTTTTCAGCTGCTGATTTAATTGCCCTCCTCTGTTCATTTAGCAGATGGCAGAACATACCAAGCATCAGATGTGTGGCCCTTAAAACTCACAACCTTCTCTACCCACACATACACAGTCCACTCTCTCTCGCAGCTCAGTGCACTATTTCCAGGACCACGCATCAAATGCTCGGTACGTTCTGCCATGTGCAGGACAGACAGAAGCGGACAAAATTAAATGAGCAGTTGAAAAAGTAACTATTTTTTCGTTTTTTAAAAGAATGCTTATGTATTGAGGACATTGTAATGCTTCAGGATGTTTTTGGCAAACATATATACGTATCCTTCCACTAGGTTTTCAGCTTGTAGCAGTCTATGAGGAAGTCTCCAGCATCAATAGAGGTAAAAGCAGGCTATATATAGTCCTAGACCTAGAGGATCTGTACACCAACATTTTCAGTTGGTGGATCATGCAGATATGTGGTATTATTATTATAATTCAGGATTTTTATAGCGCCAACAGTTTGTGCAGCACTTAACAGCATGAAGGCAGACAGTACAGTTACAATACAAATCAATACAGGAGGGATCAGAGGGACCTACTCATTAGAGCTTACAATCAAAGAGGGAGGGTCAAGTGGAACAAAAAATAATAGCTGTGGGGGATAATGTGGTACATTTTTCGTGTATTTGCCAGCCCTGCACTCCTGGGAATACAACTGGGACAGTTCAGGAGAGATCTGAAACATCTAGGCAAAGAAAGATTTTTACTCAGGTTATAAGAGATATATGAATCACATTGTGATCTCATAGTAAATCTATTTGGCAAGATTGAGATATTTGTCCTTGCTGTGTGCACAAAAATTGATATCTACTATCTGGTGACCGGAATTTACATTTTTATACATATATACTATGTACATAATAAAAAATTTACATATTAACACAGTACATACATTTCATACATAATAAATACATCAATATGCATGTTGCATAATTTCTTTAAAAATCCAACATTCTGTAGTGACATTCACATAGAGAATAAGGCAGAGTATATAAGTATTTTTGTGAGTAATAAAAACATTTTTTTTGCAATAGGTTACATTACACTAAACAGTCCACCTTGTAGGTTTCACTGCCTAAAGCAGTGGCATCTTTCTTACAACTATTACATTGTAGGGTAGAACAGACAAATTATGTTATTAGCATTTAGTCATATATAACGGAAAATTTATATCAAATACTTACCGTAATTTTCCTTTCCTGATAGGCTCCATGGCAGCATACGTGTGGGTTGACCCCGCCTCCATAACTACCCAATAGGACCCCTCTCCCATAAATCTTTGCTCCTGGCTGCTATCCGTGTTCCGTAACTAGCCTACTCCAGACATTTGGGAGGGAACTCCTGCTGCCATGGAGCCTATCAGGAAAGGAAAATTACGGTAAGTATTTGATATAAATTTTCCGTTTTCCTGACAGGCTCCATGGCAGCATACGTGTGGGAAATAACTCGCCAAACACACCCGGTGGGCAAAATGTTGAGCAAAGAAACCAAAATTTATTTAACATTGTCCAACGACAACACTTGTAAACCAAAACTAATAGAAGACAGCGCAGCTGGTTCAATGCAATAGTGAGAAAGAAAAGTATTAATTGTGGACCAAGAGGCCGCTCTACAAATAACATCAGGCGCCACATGCCGAGAAGCCGCCCACGAAGTCGAGATGCTCCGTGTTGAATGAGCCCCCACTGCCTCAGGAGGAGCCAAGCCCTTAGCTCTGTATGCCCTTTGAATCGTCTGCACAATCCATGTGGAAATTGACCTAATTGACGCTCGCATCCCTTTATTCTTGCCATGAAGAAGGACGAAGAGGAATTCCGTTTGCCTGAATGGAGCTGTTGCCTCCAGATATTGTTTTAAGGTGTGGCCTACATCAAGAGGATGGATCTCTTGGTCATCTGATGTCTTGAAGGTAGGGAGTATAATCTCCTGATTCTCATGGAAGACTGTGGTCACTTTTGGGTTTGACCCTAACATTGGAATCAGCACCACTCTGTCTTCAAAAAAGGTCAGAAAAGGTTCCTCTGAACCCAGATTCCTGATCTCTGATACCCTTTTCGCTGACGTTATCGCCACTAGGAAGATAGTCTTCAGAGTAAGATCCTTAACAGACAAAGGTTGAGACGAATCCTTCCCAAGATTTGACAGAAAATCCAGAACTAATGGAAGGTCCCATTTGGGAAACCTGGGTCTTCTTTGTGGTCTGAGCCTGATGGCACCCTTAAAGAACTGACAAACTAAGGCGTGATTCGCCCATGAGACTCCCGTGAAGGCTGAGATGGCTGACACTTGCACTCTTAACGAGCCGACCGCCAGGGATAAATCCAGACCAGACTGAAGAAAGCTCAGGATATCATGAACCTCTGGAGAGTTACACGAGTTTTCTCTTGATGACATGTGTATAACAAACCTGGACCAAATGCGCTCATACACCCTATTAGTGCTTCTTCGTCTGGCATTAAGAAGCGTCGGAATCGCTTCTTTCGGGCAACCAAGCGCTTCTAGCCTTCCCCTCTCAAGAACCACACCTTGAGGTGCAGACAAGATGGAAACGGGTGTAACATCTTGCCTTGAGACAATAGATCCGGCCTGAGAGGTAGGGGAATTGGGTCTTGATAGCTGAGGAGCAGCAGCAGAGGAAACCACGGCCTGTTGGGCCAGAATGGAATGACCGCAATAATCTCCACTTTTTCTGTTCTGAGCCTCCGCAGAAACTGTAGGATTACCGGGACTGGAGGGAAGGCATAGGCCCTCTGGAAATCCCAACTGGTCGTGAGAGCATCTATCCCGAACGCCTGAGGGTCCCTGAACCTCGCAAAGTACTTCGGTATCTTGAAATTGCACGGGGAAGCGAACATGTCGACTTCCGGAGATACTCCCAGTGTTAGGAGCCACTCGAAAACTTCTCTGTGAAGGGACCACTCGTTGTTGTCCAACTCGACCCGAGACAAGAAGTCTGCTTGCACATTCTGGACCCCCGGAATGTATACTGCCGGGATGTTGGCTAAGTTCTTTTGAGCCCGACTCATTAAAGGCTCCACTTCTTGTAACAGGGACCAGCTGTGAGTCCCGCCTTGTTTCCTTATGTATGCCACTGCCGTTGTGTTGTCCAACCTTAGCATGACGGAAGAGTTCAACACTAGATGGCGAAAGGATAGGAGTGCCTGAAAGGCTGCCCTCAGTTCCAGAATGTTGGAAACGACTCCTTGAGACTGGAATGTCCACCTGCCCTGAGCCACATCCGAAAGGCAATGAGCGCCCCAACCTTGGTTGCTGGCATCTGAGGTCACCGTGATCCATGAGATGGGAACGATCGAATGATGGTTGCGCAGATTCTTCCCCTGAAGCAGAGGAGAGATGTCCTCATAGATGGGGTAAGAAAGATGCGCTGATTCTGGTCGACAGAGTTCCACTGATGCAGAAATCCCTTCTGAAAGGGATGGGTATGCCACTGAGCCCACTTCACCATGGGGATGGTTGCTGTCATCGTGCCAATTATTTTCAGGCACTGGAGAGCAGAAAGGTGAGTTGATCCACGGGCTGCATGAATCCTGTCTCGGATTACCATGATTTTCTCCTCTGGGAGGGAGATGGTACCCTCCACGGTGTTGAATAGAGCGCCCAGAAACACGAGGGACTGAGACGGCTCTAGCTGACTTTTCTCTAAATTCTAAATTCAGGAGCCACCCGAACTCTTGCAGGGTAGAGATGACAACCTTTTTGTGATCTAATAGCTGATCCTTGCTCTGAGATAGTAAAAGCAAGTCGTCCAGGTAATGGTGGAGACGCACACCCTTGACCCTGAGAAGAGCCACTACCGCCAACAGCACCTTGGAAAAGACCCGGGGTGACGTGGTTAACCCGAAGGGTAGACATGTGAACTGTAGGTGTTGGTTGCCTACCGCGAAGCGGAGGAATTTGTGGAAGTCCTTTGTCACAGGCACGTGAAAATATGCGTCTTTCAGGTCGATTGATATTAACCAGTCTCCCAAGTGTACTGACTGTTGTATGGTAAGCAGGGACTCCATCTTGAATTTCTCCTTGCGGATGAATGAGTTGAGATGGGTCAGGTCTATTACTGGCCTCCATGTGCCGTTCTTCTTCTGCACCAAAAACAGGGGTGAATACATGCCTTTGCCCCTCTCTTCCTCTGGAACGGGTACGACTGCGCCTTGTTCCAATAAACAGCTTACGTAGGTCAATAGGACCTGTCTTTTCTCTTCTGAGCTTGGAAGAGTAGTAGGGATAAATCTGAGTTTTGGAGTGTTGCAGAAGACCCACTTGTGACCGGACGACACTGTCTTTACGGTCCAATAGTCCCGAATTGAGGCCGCCCAAACATGTTTGAAGTGGAGAAGACGGGCCCCCACCCGACATGTTTGAGCGGGCCCAATTTCAAAAGGACTTCCCGGAGTCCTGGTTCCCAGAGGAACCACCTTTAGAGGCCTTCTTAAAAGAAGACTGCCTGGACCTCCATGTCCTGGAGAATTCTCGGCCGGGTTTGTAGCTGCGTGCATCCCTGGCACGATCCGCATTCTGCCTTCTTGGAAAAGGGCGTCTTTGATTTTGAGGACGCCTATCCTGAGGAGAAACCCAGATTTCCCACCTGTGGCCCGGGATATGGCAGAATCGAGCTTATTGCCGAATAATGAGGACCCTTCAAAGGGGATGCGGCACCAAGCCTGCTTAGAAGCAGGGTCTGCGAGCCATGGACGGAGCCACAACGCACGGCGTGCCGACACGGCTGCCAACATATCCCGAGACATCAGGCGAATGACATCAATGGAAGCCTCCCCCAGAAAGGCTGAAGCCATCCTAATCTCTTGAATGGGTGAGTCTTTAGCTGTGTCTATTGAAATGCCTCTCGGGTATTCTTCAATGCTGTCAGCCCAGAATTCTATGGCCTTTGACACTGCTGCGATCGCAAGCACTGGTTTGCACGCCATCCCGGAGGTCAAATAGATTCTTTTAAGATCTGAATCGATCCGTCTCTCTAAAGGATCCTTGAATGACACAGTATCTTCCAAGGGAAGAGTCACATATCTCACCAAACGCATAAGTGCTGCATCTACCAGTGGAGCTGACTCCAGGTGTTTCACATCCTCTTCCTTAAAAGGGTACAGCTTAAGGATTTTAGATTGCATGGAACTCTTTTTGTCCATCTTGCTCCATTCCTCTGAAATAATATCACCCAATTCGGATAGAAACGGAAAAAATTGATGCTCCTTATTGAGCTGCTTAAAGAATTTCCTTTGCTTCGGGGGGAAGTGATAGGATCTTCCCACTTCAGAGCCTCTCTCACCGCCTTAACCAGGGAGGGAACCAGACCATAATCAAACCCCAAACCTGGATCTTCCGGATCCGATTCACTGTCTGAGACAGGAGCCGAGTGGCGGCTAGGCTGGGATGATTCCCATGTCTTTTGTAGTAACCCCTCTCCCACTGTGGGATCTAATGGGTCAGATGGGGATTCACATGGCTGTTGGGCTTCCCTTTCCTGCAGGGATTCCTTTACCACTCGCCTCACCAATACTTCTAAGCGCTGATCAGCGCCGTCTCTTTCATCCGCTGCCTTGGTGAAACAATGGTCACATAGAGATTTATCAGCTGGCACGGGCATCCTGCACCCCCAACATGATTTCTCTGGCCTCTTGCTGGAGTGAGCCACAGGGGGCGAGAATAATCCCTGTCACGCTGTTCCGACCTGGCGGACCTATGGTGGCTGGATTTTGAGGAGGATTTGTGGTGGTGCGATTTTGACGATCCACTGCGTCTATAGGCACTAGGTTGTGGATCAGATTTAGAAGGGCTGTAAACACAGAAAACAGACAGAAGGGACAGGTCAAACTTGCTGCCTATGCTTACTCTCTTCAAAAAAAAAAAATTTAAAAATACAAAAGGATGTATTTTAGAACCTACCTAACATGAGCGGGCTGGCCACTAGGGGGCAGTGAAGCATCCATAGTACACAATAACAGATACCTATATTGTAGCAATAAGAAAAAAATACATTCAGACCTCAGATAGACAAAACCCACATATCCCTATCATAAGGGATTGTTCCTACCTTCAAACGCCAGAGAAATAGCCCCGGGAAGTCGCTGTGGTGTCCGCAATCATTCCCGGGGCTCTGTCAGCTCTGCAGGGTTTTTAAATTTGCCGCCCGTGACGTCATCGGCGTCATCCGACGCCGGGGTCCTCAACGCGCATGCGCGAGAACCAAGCCTCGCTTTCACGTCGGGTCCGCGCATGCGCAGAACGCCCGCGGACCCGGAAATTGAAGGGAGAAGTTTGCTGGAACGCAGAAGCGTTCACCAAACAGCACAATGCAGCAAACAGATACAGGAAAGGGGAAACAAGGCAGTACACATAAACACACTGCTGCCATGGAAATATACATACTCACCACTCCACCAACGATCATATGGCCGAACGAATCCACGCACACACCGGACCTCCAGCAGATAAGGGCCACCTGTAGCCACAGGTAAACAGGCCGGGCGCACTTAAGGTAAGACCATTATTTCTTCAGCGCTACTCTGCAATTACTCTCCATACCCTGCTTAACAGTCAGGGCCTATCGGAGGAAACACAACTTGTCATTCGGCCGATCGATCGATGTGAAGTCATCTTCAGGTAGGAGAACCACATGGTCCTACGGAGGAGGAC
Organism: Lithobates sylvaticus; assembly: GCA_028564925.1. Lineage (NCBI taxonomy): Eukaryota > Metazoa > Chordata > Amphibia > Anura > Ranidae > Lithobates > Lithobates sylvaticus. The sequence goes on from CM053034.1 coordinate 93,388,983, forward strand.
AAAAAAGGAATACGGATAGCAGCCAGGAGCAAAGATTTATGGGAGAGGGGTCCTATTGGGTAGTTATGGAGGCGGGGTCAACCCACACGTATGCTGCCATGGAGCCTGTCAGGAAAAGCTGATATACTAAAGGCAAATAGGCTGCTGAAGTTGCAAGGAAAACAAAAAAACTGCATTTTTACTTGCACAAGATTGGATGATGGAAGTCAACAGAGCTTCATCTCATTCACTAAGCTCTGGGGCAAATTTATTTGCAAAGTGCAACCTCCCTTGCAAAGCAAACATCCTATGGGGTGGATTTACTAAAGGCAAATAGACTGTGCACTTTTCAAAGTACAGTTGCACTCTGCAAGTGCAGTTGCTCCAGAGCTTAGTAAATGAGCAGAAGCTCTGCTGACTTCAATCATGTGCAAGCAAAAATGCTGTTTTTTTAATTTTCCTTGCATGGGATTGGGTATTCTTTGCAAAGCGAAGGTTTACCTCATTTACTAAACTCTGGAGCAACTGCACTTGTACTGTCTATTTGCCTTTAGTAAATCAACCCCATAGTGAAGCCCGTTTTGTGTAGCCTGCATAAATACCCAGTGAAGGAAATTCTCACATCTTTCTTGGTTTGGAATAAAGTGTGTGTGTGTGTGTATGTATATATATATCTTTTGTCTATGCAGAGAAAAATGAAAGGTTCACTTTTTTACTTTGCCTTGCATAGCATAAAAGAAAAGGTTCACTTTAAACAGAGCAGCTCTCTTCAGCAAATGCCATTCATGTAGTTGCTGGATTTCAGCCTTCTGGTAGAACACAGGAACGAATGCCCTGTACAAAGATAGGATTTTACGATGGAAAATGTGTGATAGGACCTTGTTGTCGGAAATTCTGACCGTGTGTAGGCTCCATCACACATTTTCCATAGGAATTTCCGTCACACAAAATTTGAGATCTGGTTCTCAAATTTTCCGACAACAAAATCAGTTGTCGGAAATTCCGATCGTGTGTACACAATTCCGATGCACAAAGTGCCACGCATGCTCGGAATCAAGCAGAAGAGCAGCACTGGCTATTGAACTTCATTTTTCTGGGCTCGTCGTACGTGTTGTACGTCACCGCGTTCTTGACGTTCGGAATTTCCGAGCAACTTTGTGTGACCGTGTGTATGCAAGACAAGTTTAGGCCAACATCCATCGGAAAAAAATCCCATGGATTTTGTTATCGGAAAATCCTATCGCGTGTACAGGGCATTCGTCTTTTCTTGTCATGGAAGGAAAGCTAAAAGCTCCACTATTTATTACTCCTCTCTCTTATATACCATCTTCTGTCCATTGAGTCCTCATGACTGGCTCATGACAATGGCTGAGTCTTCACTGCTGTTGCCTTGATCAAGACCTACTCTTTGGATGGATTGTCTGTACTTTTCTTTTCCTAAAGCAATCACATCTTCTATTTCATCTGCAATGTCATTTCTCTTGCTATTCCTCATGGCCTTCACAAGCTTCTCTATGCAGTCTGTCTCTGTAGAGTTCCTCTGTGCCCACGTAAAGAGCATATCTAATACCAGCTGATTGAAATCATTGCTACAAGAAAAGAAAAAAAATCTTGGGTCATTTCTTTTTAGGGTGACATTTCAATTACTACGGTAAATTTAAATTATGAAAGCAGTTATTGTAGAGGAATATTCGGATTGTATTACATCACAGCACAGCACAACTTGCAAATTAAAATGTATTATTAGAGGTTGCCCTGCTCCAAGCCCTGCTTGCCTACCTTACCTGTCCATGATCTGGAGACATATCAGCCATGAAGTCACAAACTCACCTATAAAAATTCAAAGTACAGACAGACTCTCCATAATACTGAATGGAAAATGAGACTTTATCTATGTGGGTACTATCTAATTGGATTGAGAACAGGTGAGAAGAAGACTGAAGGAAGGGCTGGGGACAAGACTGTTACAGTTCACTAAAAGGGTAATGCTGGCCATACACTATACGAAAAAACGGCAGAACCCATTTTCGAAAAACGAACATTTGGCCGTGAGCGCAAACGATAGTGCCATCATATAATGACCGATAAATCGTTCAGTGGACATAAATGATTGCATTTTTTGTTTGTTTTTTTACATATATCTAGTGCAAACGGTTCGGACGGGAAACACATTAACCTTTCGATTTATCGTTCGTTAGCCAGAAAATTTCCAAACTTGTCCTTCGTTTTTTCGGCTCAAATACGACACAATGATTATCGATTTTGTGCCCATTATCTGGCCGAAAAACGAAGGAACTGTCTAAATGACTGAATTTCAGACGATTTTTCGTATAGTGTATGGCCAGCATGAGACTTACAGTATGTAAAGAACTTATTCAGTGAAACCATCCTAATTAAATGCCTCTTTTCACCAAACTGTGTCCAGAGCAAGGTAGTAATCCATCTGATGTTAAATCCAGTTACTATCAAACATGATTATCTTACTCAGATTACGATTGTAGATGTGTATGTTGTATGTGTATGTGTATGTGTATGTGTTTGTAAGCGTGTCAGGACCCCACAGGGCAAGGACCGCACTATACCACAGATGGACACCAGTGGCAAAAAGCGCCCTGAGGCGATTCAGTTCGCATAGGTTGCGCTATACAAGTCATTCATTCATTCATTCATTCAGATAGAAAAGCTTTTTATATGTCACCAGAACACCATCAAAAAAGATCAAAGAGAGGGGAAAGGAGGGAGACAACCACTCTGGTGTAGTAAGTTCCAACAAGGTTTAATTACAAAGGAAAGTTAAAAGCGAATACTCACTAAAGTATAAAAAACATACATTTTTAAATCCCCAAGAGAGGGGGAGCCTGTGGTGGAGGCACAGTGCTAAAATAGTGCAGCGGAATAGATGGATGATGAGCTGCTGCAGGCAGAGGCCGGATCTCTGTGCCGCTGACTGTTGGTAGGGAAATGGCTCTGACAGTCCAGCTAGCATGTGGAATGCCACGGTGCTGCAGGCAGAGGCCGGATCTCTGTGATTCTCATGGAAAAAACGACATACATTAAACAGGGTAACCTTAACAAATTTCAGATGGTATGGAAAAATTGGTTTGAGAGAAACTGGATATAGAAAAATTAATTAGACAACAATTGGGGGAGGTTCAGGGCGTCAAGTGCTACAAGGAGTGGAAATGTAAGAAGATGGATGGAAGGGGTGGAGGGGGAGTGGAGATGATGCCAGCGGCTTCTTTTGATGTATGAGAAAAAAGTTAATAAAGATATATAGTTAAAAAAAAAAAAAAAGTATAAAACACGGCTTCTTTCTTTCCCAGTGCCAATGGCCGATGGATGGTAATGTCCGTCTGGAGTCCAGGGTCACAGGATGCGTTTCGAGGGAGCTTCCTCTTCCGGCAGGACTGTGCCTCCACCACAGGCTCACCCTTATCCAGAGATCTCAATATGTATGTTTTTTATACTTTTGTGAGTATTCACTTAACTTTTCTTTGTAATTAAACCTTGTTGGAACTTACTACACCGGAGTGGTTGCGCTGCCTCCCTCCTTTCCCCTCTTTTGTTATACAGATGGAGTTCCACTTCTGCTTTGACAGCAACACCCCTAGGTTGTTAGTTCCTTTTGTCTAGTTATAAGGGCTACCTGCTCATCAAACCCCCTCCTCTTCAATTTTGGTCTGTATCATTTTTGGTCTGCATCATTGCCTTTGCTTATTTAGTTGTTCATTTTTCAATTTCATCGTTTACATTTCCAATGAGTGCTGATAGACTAGTGCCATTCCTGGCGTTGGGGAAATAGTTTTTTTTACATAAAAAAAGCTGATAGAAAAAATTAGCCTATCAGCAATCACCCAAAATAAAAAATATTTTTTGATAGTCTTAGCCTTTATTATGTTAAAACAGAAAATGTTATCTATTTGTAAATAATCCATATCTACAGTACATGAGAAACCTGTATGCACCATTTTCTCACATTATTTAGGAATACCACATGGTAAATAAAGTGTAGGTATATGTAAAAAGCTGTACATGACTTTAAACCTATCCCCCCCCCCCCCCCCCCAGAAAAGCTTTTGCCGATCTTTTTAGCTACAACAACACTTTAAGGTACTCCTTGTCAAAAAGGGCCAGCGTGCAATCACACATGGTTGTACTTTGAGCTCTAGAAAAGCACTGCAATGGCTGCAGATTTGCTCCATTTCAGTGGAGATCCAAATGCATCCCCAGTGCCCATTTCTGCACAAGGGCCTGAGATTACTACTATTAGAAAGTTCAGTGTATATGCCTTCTCCCTATCACGTTGCTTGTTAAAGCATCTTTTACATTTTCCATTGGCAGTCACAGCCATGCAGTCAGTGGAGATGCCTTTGTTATAAATTAAATATGAGCACCCAGCAACCTTAACCAGAAAAGGATTCCTCACGCAGACAATCTAATTTTTCTCCATCTCAAACTAAAAGAAAAGATTTGGGGTTGCAAGTCTACTTTAATCAGTGACATACAATAGATCAGTAATTATTATAGCTGTTATCAGAGTGGGAAATTCCCAGTCTGCGACCTACTGTATGAGACTAATGCTGCCCAAAGATTTAGCTTCTTTTTTATTTCTTTCATTTAGCCAGTGGGTCGAACAGAAACAAAACACAGATTCCCCCATCCATACAAATGAGGTGGACAGAGCAATTCTCCGCTGTCAGAATACACTGATCAGAGGGCTGCAGCCACTAATCAACAAAAGTTTTCCCAACATCACCAATCGTCAGAAGTTGATCATTAGATCGATTTCTGTGGAGCAGGAATGGCCATAGATTTATTTAAATTCAGCCAGTACCTGCTGAATCAGCTAGATTTCAATCCATCTATGGTTAGCTTAAGCCTGACAATGTGGATAAAATTATTATTAATCGAATGAAGGTGATATTTTTGAACATGGATTCAAGATGCTTACCCCCATATTGAGCAGTAACAAGGGGGCAAAATATCAGTGGACTATTTATTCCCTCCATCTCCCTATACATGCACATTTCAAGAAATTATCTTATATACAGTAATTTCTAGTAAATTGTCCTAGTCTGATGATAGTGAACTTTCCCAACCATCCAGATTGACTGTCAGAAACATCCATACTAAACAGTATTTTGTACCTGGGAATCAGGCTTAATAACTCAGGCCAAATGGAAACAATTGCAAATAAAAATACAGGAAATCTGTTCATAGAACTTACACAATAAAGATGAGCTACATGTCTCTGGTACATTAGACTGAGGTGAGGAGCTCCTGAACTTACCTGTTGTTATGCTTAATACGTTGTAATTCTGTATGCGGCAGACCAAGGTTAATGCCAATGTTCATCCAGTCAGATCCAATCTGTGTGGCAATACTGAGCAAGTTGGTTTCTGTGAGGTAACCAACCTCGGCATTGCCTAAATTCAAGGGACGGAGTGAGTAGCTAATTCCTTGCCTTTCATTCTCCTGGTTAAGACTTTTCATTTTCTGTACATAAAAGAGAAAAACCAGAACAAAAAATGTTACAGTTTATACTTTGTAAATAAGTTTTGTTTGTTTTTTTAAGTGGACCTGAACTCAAAAATGAAGCTTTGCTATATTATGGGGAACATTTAGGAATGTTAATGGTGCCTAAGCAACACCCAAAAAATGGGCTTTGTCTTCAATTCTTCCAGAAAAAGAACAATGCACTTCCAGGTACATGAGGTTACCTAGGTACTCCTGAACCTATGGGCTCACATCTTTATATCTGTGGTTTGAGATCCAAGGCATTTCTGCATCTGACTGCTAGTCTAAAGATATTTGGAATGAGATCAGGTAAAGTCATTACTGTGCAACACTTTGTTCTGCATTCAGGAGGCTCTGACACGAGGAAGCGAAATCCTGCCCCTACCAAGATGACCACCTCGATAGAGAGACAGAGTGCAGAACAAGGAATGGTAAGCCAGTAGTGGAGTAAGATCAGCATGAGAGGCCCCGTGCGGTCTTTTAGGTCCTTTAGACCCCATTCACACCTGAGCCTTTTGTACACCTTACTACGCTCAACATGTAGAATCCCATGGTTTGTAATATTGCTTGTTTACAATTCAACACTACGTTATTATATGCTCTATTCCCCAAGCTTAAAGGGATTGTATGAAGGTTTTTTAATCTTAATGCATTATATGCATTAGGATAAAAAAACCTGTGTGCAGCAGCCCCCTAATACTTACCTGAGCCCGTCTTTTTCCAGCGATGTTGCAGGAGTGTCTAAGCTGCCTGGGACTCCCTCTCATTGACTGAGACAGCAGCATAGCGCGATTGTCTCCCACTGCTATCAAGCAAAATCATTCAGCCAATCAGGAGAGAGAAGGGGAGGGCCAGGTCACAGCTCCATGTCGGAATGGACACAAGGAGCTGTGACTCAGCTCGGGTGCCCCCACAGAAAGCAGCTTGCTGTAGGGGCACTCAACAGAAGGGAGGGGCCAGGAGCACTGAAGAGGGACCCGAGAAGAGGAAGATCCAGGCTGCGCTGTGCAAAGCCAACTGCATAGAGCAGGTAAGTATAACATGTTTGTTATTTAAAAAAATAGGAGACTTTACAATCACTTGGCTTTTTTGGGCACAGCTTTTAGAGTCGTGTTCCTCTTTATCCCTTTCGCTCTAAAGGACATATGCCATACTTTTGTCAGTAGCCGAAAAAGCGTGTTCATCTGACCAGCTGTTAGATGGAAGCAATCCACAGCCGCCAGATTGCTTTCACACATCCTGGCGGCACTGTTCCTCTGTCACCACGTGTGCTCTTGACATGCTTCCCAGGCTCTGTTCTCCCATCAGTGGACCCGGGATCAGCCTTCAGGGTAGATGGGAGAGAAATTAATGAACATCTGTTCGCTGATCCCTGCTTCTTACTAAGAACCTGGACATAAAAATCTGAAATTACCACTATTTTATTCTTTAGGGTCTCTGCTTTCAGAAAATAGATAATGTTTTGGGCATAGGTGTGCGCAGCCTATTGCATTATATTGCACATACATGCACTGACACACAAAAATGGGCACCGGCTGGGGGCTGGTTTGGCGGAGGAGGTGGCTGAGCGTGTCATGTGATGTCATGGTGCAAGGGAGCCGAGAGGCCAGAGCCTCATGTGCTGGTCTGTAGGACCGGGAGCAAGGCAAGCGGGAGCAGGACTGTCGGTGCTGTTTGGACTGGGGTGGACTGGAGGAACCACCTGGCATTGTGACTCAGGAGGGGACGTGTCGTGTCGGTGAGGTGTCATCATCATCATCTGTGATGCTGCACACCTCTGTCAGTGTCTCTGTGAGCCTGTCCATTCTAAATTCTTGTCCTCCTGAGCGGAGTCTTGTCCCTGAGCTACTTACTTACTAAGTCGAAAATAAAATAAGAAATATGTTTTTTGCCTTAATATCTACCTTAGCCACTTGACCTCCAGAAGATTTACCCCCTTCATGACCAGGTCGCTGCATTATTTTAACTGACAATTGTATGGTCATGCAACGATGTACATTAATAAAATTTATATCATTTTTTTTCCCACAAATAGAGCTTTCTTTTGGTGGTATTTGATCACCACTGTTTTTTTTTTTTTTTGTGCTATAAACAAAAAAAAGGACTGACAATTTTGAAAAAAAAAAAAAAAACAATCTTTTTTTTTACTTTCTGCTATAAAAAAATGTAAATTGCTTCATAAAATTTAGGCCAATATGTATTCTGCTACAAGTCCAATAAGTGTATATTGATTGGTTTGCGCAAAAGCTATTGCATCTACAATCTATGGTATACATACTGGAACTTTTATTTTTTTTTGCTTTTTATACTAGTAATGGCGGCGATCAGCAACTTGCAGTGGACAATCTAACACTTTGTGGGCACCAGTGACACCAATACAGTGACAAGTGCTAAAAATATGCACTGTCATTGTACTAATGACACTGGCTGTGAAGGGGTTAAAAATCTAGGACAATCACAGGGTTAAATGTGTGCCTAACCAGTGATTGTGTGTAAACAGTGTGCTACTTTCACTAAGGTATGTGATGGATTTTATTCCCTGCCAGTAAATGATGGGTGTCATGGCAGTAAATTTTAATCTGATAGGTTGGCAACACTGATGCAAGAGTATGGCCCAAAATACAGACAGTGTGCATTTGGGGCCCCTCACCCACAACTGCAAACCTGTCAAATTAGGACTTGTGGTTGTACTGCAGGCAGAGACACAAAACAGGATTGGTTCTTAAAGGTGACCCCCCCCCCCCCCCCACACACACACCGCACCAATCACCCCTCTCCTACCCACATCCGATTTCCTTGCTACCCAGTCTCCCTGGAGAATGGGCAGGTTTGCAATGGGAGGTGAATAGAGTGTCCCCATGCGCACGCCTACGGTTTTGGGGGTTTTATGTGATCTTCAGGCCTAAAATAATTTTTTAAATAATAAATAAAGTGTGCAATAAATAATACAAAGTCTCTGGCAGTGAAGGGGTTAAACAAAACTTCCACCTACTGGTAATCTGATAGGCAATGTGGCCATCCAGTCAGATTTTGTGCCTTTTCTGTGCTTATGGGCTTCCTCCGGTACAGCTTCTGGAACTGATCCACGGTAAAATGACACCTGAAGAAACAGGACCAAGACAGAAGTGATTCACAGTACTTTCATGACATGTATACTGTAACATTAGGCAGCATTCCAACAACATAAGTGTATGGATAGCAGATAAGACACATTATGCATTTTTCACAAAGCAGAAAAGAGCTGGGATTCAGTTTTGTAGATATCAGAAAATTACTTTTGATATTGTGTTCTGTCCATTATAAGTCACTCACCTGCCCTTTAACATCCTCTTGCTTTCTGTCAGTAGAAGAAGTCACATATACCTCCTTCATGTTTTTCATTTTTGCATAGAACACAAAAGATATTTTTCCATCCACACAATCTGGACGCTCTGAATCAAAATAAAGAATGTGAAATTTAGCAATGCAGGCTCCATAACACAATCAATCAATGACAGAGGGCAATTTGTGTATGTGTCATAAAAGGAAAAACAAAGATAAGAAAAATTTATGTATGGATATGAAGCTTCATAAAAGCAATCATTCCACATATAAGTAATTCACTTAGAGAAAAATTGTACATGCTACTACACTTTTCTGGCACTATGGCAGCACCAGATTCAAAAATCCCTTCTGTCAGTTTCTGTAGTTTTACTGACATGTGCAGGAAATTATGGTAGTTCTTGCTAGTGCCACTTTTACAAAGATCAACTGACAGGTCATGTTAATATCGCAAACAGAAAGCAGCAACATTTCAAGACCACTAAGGCTCGATTCACATCTATGCATGTTGCTTTTGAGCGTTTTAACAGCGATTTTGCAGCGTTTTGGGGTTTTTTTTTTTTTACACTGTGGTTGCTCAGCAACCAGCTATATACAGTGTAAAAAAATAAATAAAATAAAAAATGCAAATCGCGGCAAAATCACGGTAAAAACGCTGTAAAAACGCGGTACTTGCATTTTGGATGTAGGTCCATTGACTTCTATTACATGCAAAACGTTGCATTTTGCATGAAAAAAAGTCCCGGACCTTTCCATAAATGTTTTATATAAATAATTTAAACCTGATCACTGTAAGCACACCTGTCAGTGATAAATTGTTTAGCTTATCCCTCTTACTGCTGCATTTGCAGGATAACTTGTTATGCTAAAAAAATAAACAGACATACTGGCTGGATCACCAGGTGAAAATAAAGAAAAGAAAGCCTAATAAGAAAACGAATGCAGCCATCATATGTAAAAATTGCTAAGCTGCAATATAATACATTTTAGGTTTAATACCACTTTATGAATTTTTTTTTTTTACACTGTGCTTGCTTAGCAACCAGCTATATACAGTGTAAAAAAAAATTAATAAATAAAATAAAAAACGCAAATCGCGGCAAAATCACAGTAACAACGCTGTAAAAACGCGGTAAAAACGCGGTACTTGCATTTTGGATGTAGGTCCATTGACTTTTATTACATGCAAAACGTTGTATTTTGCATGAAAAAAATTCCCGACCCTTTCCAAAAATGCAGAGGCACAAAAATGCATTGATGTGAACATGTTTCATAGGAACCCATGTTAAAAAATTTCCCTGCATTTCTGCAAAATGCATCAAAAAACGCATTAGTTTGAATCAAGCCTAAGTGCCTGCTCCTCAGATGTGTGCTGGTGATAATGTGGACTGGATTTATGTTTTGGGAGTGCCAAGTGCCATTTCACCACAGCATCCCCCTATGTCTGGGTCCCATTGATGTATGGAGTGCATTGGACTCTTTATATTTATGGACTTTTACAAAGTGGCATTATGACTGCAGTTCAAAGCTAACAAAACTTAAAAGGGTAATTAAAGCGGTATTAAACCCAAAACCAAAAATCCTTAGATGTGGTGGCTATATTAGTTTTCTTTTTTAGGCTTCTCCCCCCCCCCCCCCCTTTATTCTCACTGTGTGTACAGGCCAGTAACATACCTTCTCTATTAGGGTGCCAACACTATGGATGAAGGGGCAACAGAATTGTTAAGCTGGGTATACACCCAGATCGAAATTTGTGTGTTTCAGAAGAGACCAGACAAATATTGATCTGTGTGTAGCTTTCCTTGTAAGAAAATTAGATTGGCTTCTGTTGAATTGTCCCCCATTGGAAAATCTTCGATCAGCAGCTTGAAGTCAATTGGCTACAGCACTGATCCGTGTATTCTGACAGTGGAGAGTCCTCGCTGTCAGAATACAATGCCCTAGCAGGGGGAATTCCTCCATCCACCTTGCTTGTGTGGATGAAGGAATCAGTTTTTTTCTTCTTTTTTTTTTGTTCAGCCCGCTGGCTGAAAAGACAAAACTAAATAACTAAATACCATATGTTCCCAAATTTAGAGCAGAATTAAATACACTAAAACTGAAGTCAAATTCCAGCTCACATGTATAAATGTTTAATGTATAAATGTTTTATATAAATAATTTAAACCTGATCACGGTAAGCACACCTGTCAGTGATAAATTGTTTAGCGTATCCCTCTTACTGCTGCATTTGCAGGATAGCTTGTTGTGTTAAAAAAATAAACAGACATACTGGCTGGATCACCAGGTGAAAATAAAGAAAAGAAAGCCTAATAAGAAAACAAATGCAGCCATCATATGTAAAAATTGCTAAGCTGCAATATAATACATTTTAGGTTTAATACCACTTTATGACAAGCACAAATTTGGCATACAGAGACAGGGCAGAGTGCATGTCTCTGTACACTGTGTAGCATGTTCACTGAGCTACCCCTTCCCCCTTTCCTTCCCCACATGTCACTGGTTGTCAAAGACACTGTCGACTTCACAGCTGACACTGACAGTGGGCTGAACCTGATGGGGAAGCAAGGGGACTAGTTCCCTATCAGGTCTGCTCTTGTGATTGACAGCAGGCAGTGGATGGATTGTATTGCCAATAGTGGGCTTTATATTGGCTATGGATATGTGCCACAGCCTGCTGTCAATCACAAGGAGAGTAGACCTGATGGGGAAATAGTGTATCTGAATCCCCATCAGGCTCCGCCCACCCATCTTCAAAACTTCTCAGCAGCTGTGACAACTGCATCAGCAGGTAGGGGGCTGAAGTGTATGGACACTCAGGTCTCCAGACACAGTGCTTGCCCCAAATTCATGTACCTGTTTCTAACAGGTACATGATCCTGTCACCCGCACCAGAAAATGTCATGCAGAGGAATTCTAAAGAGTGTCGTAGCCACTTTTTTGAGTTCCCCTATGGACTATAACAGCTTTTCCTCTATTTCCTGCCCTCTATGTAATCCTATTGACCAGCAAGGCAACCCATAATACTGATGAGCCAATACGAATGTGAGGGGGATAGTGCTCCACAGCAAGCTCCAACCCTTTAAGTGCCAGAGCTTAGCCTGTCAGTACTTCCCAGTATTTGGCAACATCTGCAGGCTTCTTGAAGGGGTATGAAATGCCTGCACTTTATACTTACAGAAGATTTTTAGACAGTGGATGAGGAGAAGAGAATTGTAAATGACACTGAGGAAGATATAATGCAGTGAGAAAGTGAGTCACAAGCTTTGAATGAGCATGCAGCTTTTGAATAAGGCCTCATTCACAATTATGAATGGGGCTGTGATGCGATCATAACTGGGCACGCCAGCATGGGTTCCCAGCGATTAACTGCAGGAGGCAACCTCATTGAAAGCAATGGGGGGTTGACATCTCCCGCAACTATTGATATACTTACAGCGGTAGTAAAGTCTTGTAAGAACAAAAACAAAAAACTAAAATGTCCTCCCCTGCAGATTTAAAGGGTTTGTTACCCCAGCATTTCATATTCCTGATTTCCTGGCCCACCTCATGTCAGCACACAATGGGTTAACATCTTCTCTGGAGCCCCACAGGACCACCTGTTCTTAGCTAAATAAAAGACAGCACACACTGTTCACCATACTAACTGATTATAATATGACGATTCCTTGACTTCAGGTCTCAATAAATCAATAAAACAGTTTTAATACAAATATATAACAATCACTTAATTCAAGATTATTGAAACGGATATTTATTGGACTCAATGAAATTAAGTGGGCCCATTAGCCATTTAGAAGCCACAACAAACACTTATATAGGAATGATTTCTGATTATCCACTCTGAGGAGAGGCAGAATGGGGAGATGTAAACAAGGCATTCCCTGTTCTGCCTAGCAACATGACAGAGATCTACTGCTCCCTGTCATCTGGAGCAGTGATCTCTGTCATGTTGTAGTGAGCCCATCCCCCCTACAGTTAGAACACATCCAGGGAACACACTCGCCCCCTAGTGTTTAATTTTCTATTTGATCTTTGTCTCTCTCTGGGGACCTGGGATATAAAGGTGCTTCTGAAAATTTGGACAGAACAAGTCCATGCCATACAGGTCATTTCCACTTACTGAGAAGGCCTTAGCCTTTACTGCTCCCCCAGATGTTATCAGCACCAAACCTGTTTCTGGTCAAATTAAATCTTTTATGGCAAGGTCAGTCACCCCAATCCAATGAGACTACTTTTAATAGCCTGGCTATGGAATAGACTAGACTAGAGGTGCAGGGATTCTCATCCGTGTTTGTTTAGACCTTGGTGACCTGAAGATCATCCAGGAATGCTATATATGAGAGGATATGAAAGAAAATTGTTTTCCTGACGCCTTCATGGCAGCACACACTGGGTTGTGACTCCGCCCCCACAACCTGACAGGATTGGATAACTATAAAGTTGAAGGGGAGATCCCCCGCTGTATTCTCCTTTTTTTCCTCACCTGAACAGGTTGGACGGACGGATGTTCCTATGACAGATGAATAAGCCTCTTACCGCAATCGCCCCAGCAGGTTCAAGCCTCTCCTGTTTGGAAGTCCCTCCTGTACAGTCTCTAAAGGAGCTTCTACGGAGGGAACCCCCATTCTGGTGGTCTCAGGGGGCGTCAAGAATTCCGGCAAGTAACAAGCTTTAAAGAAGCTTTGATTTCGCAGTGGGCTCCTTTATCTTTATATTCTCTTTTCCCCCTTTTTTGTGTCTGGTACTGCCAGGGATAGTCCCTACTGTTTGTATCTGTGTGCCTCCCAAATACCAATGCGCTGCGTGGAGGTTCATAGGGACAAGTCATGCTGGCCCTTGTTGTCCCACAAAGAATATAGTATGTACTTACAGTTGCAGGCATGCTGGCCCTTGTTGTTCGAGATCCTACTGTTAGCAGAGCGGCGTGGTAGCGTCCCCGCATCGCCCATGCGCAGTACAGGGTCGGGCAAACACCGCTGTGTTTTCGGTGTGTTATGCCCTGATCCAAGATGGCGCGGGGACACTCGGGCGCATCTGCGCATGCACGGAAAACGTCATTTGGGCGCCGTAATGGCGCCAGATTTAAAAACAAAACTTTTCCTGTGAAAACTCCCTGTGCAACTCTGCAGCGAATCTGGAAAGAAGTTAGAGGAAAATACTGCTCTGCAACACTCAGGTAAGCCCCTATAAGGGTTCCTTTTCCCTAAAACCAAGTACATTAAGAATCTTTGATTAAATAAATAAATAATTAATAAAAAAAAAAAAAAAAAATGTGTGTGTATAAATAAATAATAAATATATAAATGAATAAATTAATAGGGAAAGGGGTAGTAGTGAAGATATATATATATATATATATATATGTAATAGAACTATATATATATATGTGTGTATATATAAGTGTATATATGTGTGCGTAGGGGACTGTGTGTAAAAAAAAAAAAAAAAACTATATATATATGTGCGTTTATTTTGTCTTTTCCCAGACTGCCCTGTCTCCTTCTTTTCTCCCTATGGAGCCCACTGCCCACGCAGACCACCAACAGCAAACTAGGTAAGAGGCTGGACCAATAGTAGGTAAGTATTGAAGGGGAGAAAAAAGAGTGCCAGACCGCTAAAATGCTGCATTTTTTCTTGGCAGCCCGGCGGGATCAAGAACCACCAGCTCCCGGCACGGGAAAAGGTCAAGCCATACCTCAAGCAGGAGGTCCCGCAGGAGCCGTTCAAGATCACCTTCACGCCATCGGTACAGCCGCTCACGGCGAAGTCACTCGCGGCACAGTCGCTCCCGCCGCAGCAGGTCAAATCGCAGGAGGTCCCCCTCCTCGCATCGCCAAAGCCGCCACACCCGTCCCGCAGCCAATGCCTGCTGGGTATGCGGCGCCCCGGCACTACCGGAAAAACTTGCTTGCCGCTCTTGCTTCAACGAAGCCACTACAGAGAAGGAAGCAGATGCAAGGATAGCGACAGAGCTCATAAGGGAGTCAGTGCGGGAGTCTCTACTGGAAACCACAGCACCACCATTGGACAAAGCTGTTCCCAGTACATCATCGGCGGAACCAGTGCCTCACCTCCAGACCTCGGATTCCCCCAGTTCTGAGGACGAGATTCAAGACGTCTCAGCAGGTTTTGATTTTTCTCTGGTGGAGCCTTTCGCCAAATCAGTCAAAGAGGCGATCGGCTGGGAAGATGACAAGGCAGAACCTCAAAAGGTTCGGAAATATTTTCCAAACTTGAAGAGGGATCCGGAAACTTTCCCTTTTATAGAGGAGCTTGAAGATCTCATAAAGGACGAATGGGAAAGGTCGGACAAACGATCTAGTCTGACCAACAGGTTGGCCAAGATGTATCCCTTGAGGGAGTCAAAAATAAACCCCCTGACCAACGCTCCTACTGTTGACGCCTCTTTGATGCGTCTCGCCCGCCACGTCACTTTACCGATTGAGGATGCGGTATCCTTTCGAGATGTGCTCGATCGGAAGATGGACCTGGAGTTGAAAAAGGCATACTCCACGGCTGGGGGGGCCTGCAGACCTGCAATAGCTACAGCAGCAGTAGGCAGAGCCATCTCGGGATGGGCATCTAAAGTAGAAAAAGACCTGCAGGATGGCGTCGAGATGGAAAAAATGATTTCCTCTCTACAGGAAATCAGATTGGCAGGTGATTTTGTAGCAGAGGCATCTGTAGACGTCCTAAGATCGTCAGCCAGGACCATGCTGGCATCAGTGACAGCAAGGAGAGCCTTATGGCTCAAACCATGGATGGCCGATACGGCATCTAAACTGAACTGGTGCAGGATCCCGTATGACGGCACAAATCTGTTTGGCACCAAATTGGACTCTGCTATCTCCAAAGTAACGGGGGGAAAGTCAGGGTTAATTCCCTCCGATAGGAGACCCAAGGCACAGAAAGGACCAGCATTCAGGCGTAACCTTCCGAATAAGTACAGAGAGGCCAGATCCTACCGCCCTGGTAGGGAATTTAGGAGGGACTGGAAGAACACAAAACCGGCTTTTCTTAGAATGCAGAAAATCAAGTCCACCCCGGCAGGGGATCAACAGAAGTCGTTTTGAAGTCTCGCCTGCCCATTCGGCTCCAGGGAACAGTCAGGTGGGCGCCAGGCTAAGAAACTTCTCCCAAATCTGGTCAAGTCACATAGAGGATTCATGGACATTGTCCACAATAAAGTTCGGACACAGGTGGAGGTTCATAAACAGACCTCCGGGAAATCACTTCCAGGCAACCAAACAACCATCCTCACCACTCAGAAGGAGCCTGTTAATAAAGTATGTGGCGGAACTGAAGCAGAAGGGGGCAATACTGGAGGTCCCAGCATGTCAAAGGGGGAGAGGTTTCTACTCCCCCCTATTCTTGGTAAAGAAGAAGACAGGGGATCTACGCCCTGTGTTGGACCTCAAAAGGCTCAACAAGGGAATACAGGTCGAGGCCTTCAAGATGGAAAGTCTCCAGTCCATACTACTGGCAGTGAATCTGGGAGATTGGATGCTTTCAATCGATTTATCAGACGCTTATCTGCACATACCAATCCATCCAGCTTTTCAAAAATTCCTCCGGTTTGCCATAAACCAAGGCCATTTCCAGTTCCAGTGCCTCCCATTCGGCATCTCCTCAGCACCCAGAACATTTACAAAGGTTCTACTACCCTTGGTAGCACTCCTCAGACAAAAGGGGTTACGCATTCACCATTACCTGGACGACATCCTACTGTTAGCAGAGGATCAAGAGACGCTGATTCACCACCGAGAAGTTCTACTCGCAACCCTCCAGAAATTTGGTTGGATAATCAACTGGAAAAAGAGCAGTCTACAACCCACCCAAAATATGGTTTTCCTGGGAGCAGATCTAAACACCAAGACGAACAGGATACAGCTCCCGCAGGAGAAAATACAGCCTCTAATTCAGAAAATGCAGAGACTACTTTCCACCAATCACTTACCTGCCAGAGCCTGTCTGAGCATTCTGGGATCCATGTCCGCAACCATACCAATGGTACAATGGGCACAGTGGCATATGAGAACCCTGCAGAACTCATTTCTCAGGCAGTGGGATGGAGTGTCGATGCATCAGACCATCTCTATATCCGGAGCAGTGAAACGTTCAGTATGGTGGTGGACGCGTCAAGGCAACCTCAGGAAATACAAGCCCATAATCCCTCCAGATCCCAAAGTCATCACCTCGGATGCTTGCCAGAGCGGTTGGGGAGCCCACTTCCAAGATCGGGCAGCCCAAGGCCGATGGCTCTTTCAGGCTCAGGGGATAGTTTCGAATATCCTGGAACTCAGGGCAGCCTTCCATGCATTAAGGGCATTTACACCGCTACTAGAGGGGGAGGATGTGCTGATCAGGATGGACAACAAGGTAGCAGTGTCCTACATTCAGAAGCAAGGAGGTACCAGGAGTACCACCCTGATGGAGGAAGTCCGACCCATTCTAGAATGGGCTCAAATACACCTGGCAAGTCTGAAGGCAGTGTACGTTCCAGCGGCCCAGAATATGCTAGCCGACTACCTAAGTCGGGAAACGTTGTCCAACAACGAGTGGGCCTTGAGTCCGCAGGCATTCTCTCTCCTGACAGAAGCCTGGGGAATGCCAGAAATAGACCTGGCGGCCACTCCAATGAACACCAAGTGCCACAGGTTCCTGACGAGGGGCTCATTTCCATCAGCAGAGGGGATAGACTGCCTGATCCACCCATGGGACTTCAAGTTGGGGTACATATTTCCTCCAACCCCGTTGATTGCGAGGTTCCTGTCCAGACTTCGGAGATCGTCGGTAACAGTAATAGCGGTAATTCCGATGTGGCCGAGAAGACCGTGGTTCACGACCCTCCTACAACTCAGCCTTCAACCTCCAATTCCTCTTCCAATGATCCCGGACCTTCTATCTCAGGGGCAGTTCCTTCACCCAGCACCAGAGAGATTACATCTGATGGCCTGGAGGTTGAGAGGGTTAGGCTAAGGGCACAAGGCTGTTCACAAGAGGTTATATCAACCATGATGCAAGCCCGGAAAGTATCTACTAATACCATCTATACGAGGGTTTGGGAGAGATTCTGCTCCTTGGCACAACAGAAAGGGTGGAACTACCTCTCTCCAGAACCTTACCAAATTCTAGAGTTTCTCCAGTCAGGGGTAAGCAAAGGTCTAAGCTCAAGTACCCTTAAAGTACAAGTGTCGGCTCTGTCAGCAAAGACAGGAACTAGGTGGGCATTCCACCCACTGGTAATACAGTTCCTAAAAGCCTGCCTGAAGATAAAACCCCCCAGAAAACCAGTTTTTCCGTCATGGGACCTATCAGTAGTTCTCCACGCTCTTTCCAACCCTCCGTTTACTCCATTTGAAACCGTATCTCTTTGGGACCTGACCTTGAAGCTATCATTCCTCATAGCAATAACATCAGCTAAGAGAGTATCAGAGATACAAGCACTAATAATCTCGGAACCCCACTTAGTCTTTCTACCCGACGGAGTAGTTCTAAGACCATCAGAGCGCTTCACACCTAAAGTAGTAACTTCTTTTCACTACAACCAAGACATCATTCTGCCATCCTTCACCAACGATCAGGGTGAACCGCATCCGTTGGATGTCAAAACAACGATCTCTAACTACTTGGCAGCTACCACCTCCTTTAGGAGGACGGATTCCCTCATGATCATTCCCTATGGAACCAGACGCGGGCAAGCAGCCTCTTCACGGACTATCTCGTCCTGGCTAGTCAAAGCCATTAAGAAGGCATATTCCACTCAGCACCTGACGATCCCTGAAGATGTCAAGGCTCATTCTACTGGGGCAGTGGCTACCTCCTGGGCAGCATATTGCAGGGTATCACCAGAGACAATATGCAGAGCAGCAACGTGGTCTTCCAGACATACTTTCATTTCTCACTACAAAGTGGATTCTGCCCATTTGTCCATGTCAGACTTCGGAAGATCCGTTGTTAGAGCCAATTCTTCCGCATTATAGGAATAAACATTATTTTTTCTTGCACCCACCCGACTGGCGAGTTATTTCCCAGTGTGTGCTGCCATGAAGGCGTCAGGAAAACGGAAAATTGTATACTTACCTTTCCGTAATTTTCCTTTCCTGACGCATCTTCATGGCAGCACACAATTTCCCACCCCGTTTTTGTGATGATATATACAGAGAATACAGCGGGGGATCTCCCCTTCAACTTTATAGTTATCCAATCCTGTCAGGTTGTGGGGGCGGAGTCACAACCCAGTGTGTGCTGCCATGAAGATGCGTCAGGAAAGGAAAATTACGGAAAGGTAAGTATACAATTTTCCGTTTTATTTGCTCAGCAAAAGCTTTCTCTCCTGTGTTGCCTGCTCTAGCCAATATTCTGGACATTTCACAGTCAGCTCTAGAGGTTGGTCTGGCAATCAACTCAATTTAAGGTACAGATCTCTACCTTATCTTTCACAGGCTGCAGATGGGTGGAAAAGCCAGTGACCAGATGCTTCTTGCAGATGATAATCTATATATGACCTTGATGGAAATCCTTGTTCGCCTGCGCAGTACAGGGGGTCCTTACAGAGCCGATCCGCCCTATACACGGACTACGCAAGCTGCGTAGGGCCCCGCGGCGGATCGGCTCTGCTCGGGGGCCCCTGGGGCCGCTGCCGCCACTGTGAGGGCAGTGGCGCCTGAAAAAAAGATGGCCGCGGGGCCGACATGCAACTGCGCATGCGCTCGCCTTTCCGAAAATTGCCGAGCAGTGGCAACAGCGCTGGCGCATGCGCAGTTGCATGTCGGCCCCGCGGCCATCTTTTTTTCAGGCGCCGCTGCCTTCACAGTGGTGGCAGCGGCACCAGTGACACGATGGCGCCGAGTGGCGCCATTTTTAAAAATAAAACATCCCCTCCGCAGCCTCTGACCTCCTGGGCCCCCTCCCCCTCGCAGCCTCATACCTCCTGTCCCCCCTCCCCCCTCAAAGCCTCTGACCTCCTGCCCCCCCTCGCAGCCTCTGACCTCCTGCCCCCCCTCGCAGCCTCTGACCTCCTGCCCCCCCTCGCAGCCTCTGACCTCCTGTCCCCCTCGCAGCCTCTGACTTCCTGTCCCCCCCCTGCAGCCTCTGACCTCCTGTCCCCCCCTGCAGCCTCTGACCTCCTGTCCCCCCCCCCCCGCAGCCTCTGACCTCCTGTCCCCCCCCTGCAGCCTCTGACCTCCTGTTCCCCCCCTTTGCAGCCTCGGACCTCCTGCCCCCCCCCCCTCGCAGCCTCGGACCTCCTTTCCCCCCCTCAGACCTCCTGTCCCCCCGCCCGCAGCCTCAGACCTCATGTCCCCCCCCTCGCAGCCTCAGACCTCCTGTCCCCCCCCTCGCAGCCTCTGACCTCCTGTCACCCCCTCGCAGTCTCTGACCTCCTGCCCCCCCTTCGCAGCCTCTGACCTCCTGCCCCCCCCCCCCCCCCCCTTCGCAGCCTCTGACCTCTTCCCCCCCCCCTTTGCAGCCTCTGACCTCCTGCCCCCCCCCCCCCCCTTCGCAGCCTCGGACCTCCTGTCCCCCCCTTCGCAGCCTCGGACCTCCTGTCCCCCCCCTCCTCGCAGCCTCGGACCTCCTGTCCCCCCCCTCGCAGCCTCGGACCTCCTGTCCCCCCCCTGCAGCCTCGGACCTCCTGCCCGCCCCTTGCAGCCTCTGACCTCCTGTCCCCCCCCTTGCAGCGTCTGACCTCCTGCCCCCCCCTTGCAGCCTCTGACCTCCTGCCCCCCCTTGCAGCCTCTGACCTCTTGCCCCCCCCCTTGCAGCCTCTGACCTCCTGTCCCCCCCCTTGCAGCGTCTGACCTCCTGCCCCCCCCCTTGATGCCTCTGACCTCCTGTCCCCCCCCTTGCAGCCTCAGACCTCCTGTCCCCCCCCTTGCAGCCTCTGACCTCCTGTCCCCCCCCCCTTGCAGCCTCTGACCTCCTGTCCCCCCCTTGCAGCCTCTGACCTCCTGTACCCCCCCCCCCCCCCTTGCAGCCTCTGACCTCCTGTCCCCCCCCTTGCAGCCTCTGACCTCCTGTTCTGTCCCCCTTCGCAGCCTCTGACCTCCTGTCCCCCCCCTTCGCAGCCTCTGACCTCCTGTCCCCCCCCTTCGCAGCCTCTGACCTCTCCTGTTGCCCCCCCACAGCCTCTGACCTCTCCTGTTGTCCCCCACAGCCTCTGACCTCTCCTGTTGCCCTCCCCCACAGCCTCTGACTTCTCCTGTTGCCCTCCCCCACAGCCTCTGACCGCTCCTGTTGCCCTCCCCCCACAGCCTCTGACCTCTCCTGTTGCCCTCCCCCCACAGCCTCTGACCTCTCCTGTTGCCCTCCCCCACCGCCTCTGACCTCTCCTGTTGCCCTCCCCCCACAGTCTCTGACCTCTCCTGTTGCCCTCCCCCCACAGCCTCTGACCTCTCCTGTTGCCCTCCCCCCACAGCCTCTGACCTCTCCTGTTGCCCTCCCCCCACAGCCTCCGACCTCTCCTGTTGTCCCATCCGCAGCCTCTGACCTCAACTGTCCCATCCGCAGCCTCTGACCTCCCCTGAGTCAAGAGAGGGAGCGCAGCCAGGATGGGGGTCATGGGAGAAGTCAGACATGTATGGACTGTGGAGAGGAAACTATGGGATAAAACCAGAGCCACCAAGCTGGAGCCGACTGACTGAGCCCTGCATGATGCACCTGAGAGGAGGTCAGTGACAGCACCGCCAGGCCAGTCTAGGGGGGGTCAATACAATATTGTAAGGGGGCACTGATATAAAGGTTTCCCCCTTATATCAGTAAACCCCCTTATCTTAGTGGTTTCTTTCTCTGGTCACCAGAGTCCTCCCCACATTCCCAGAGTTCCCCTTTACATCATAGTATGCAGGATTCCACCTTACAGTGCAAGGGGGAACTCTGATGTAAAGGGCAATGCTGCAGACCCTGATGTAAGTAGGGAGGCTCTCTGAGGACACTTATGTATGGGGGCTCTCTGGGGACCCCGATGTAAGGAGGGGCTTTATAGGGATGTTCTCTGGGGACCCTGATGTAAGGGGGTGCTCTCTGGGGACCCTAATATAAGGGGGGGCTCTCTGGGGACCCTAATGTAAGGGGGGTGCTCTCTGGGGACCCTAATGTAAGGGGGGGTGCTCTCTGGGGACCCTGAGGTCAGGGGGGTGCTCTCTGGGGATCCTTATGTAAGGAGGGGCTCTCTGGGGACCCCGATGTAAGGAGGGGCTCTCTGGGGACCCCGATGTAAGGAGGGGCTTTATAGGGGTGCTCTCTGGGGACCCTGATGTAAGGGGGGTGCTCTCTGGGGACCCTAATGTAAGGGGGGTGCTCTCTGGGGACCCTAATGTAAGGGGGGTGCTCTCTGGGGACCCTAATGTAAGGGGGTGCTCTCTGGGGACCCTAATGTAAGGGGGGTGCTCTCTGGGGACCCTAATGTAAGGGGGTGCTCTCTGGGGACCCTGGTGTAAGGGGAGGCTCTCTGGGGACCCTGGTGTAAGGGGAGGCTCTCTGGGGACCCTGGTGTAAGGGGAGGCTCTCTGGGGACCCTGGTGTAAGGGGAGGCTCTCTGGGGACCCTGGTGTAAGGGGAGGCTCTCTGGGGACCCTGGTGTAAGGGGAGGCTCTCTGGGGACCCTGGTGTAAGGGGAGGCTCTCTGGGGACCCGGGTGTAAGGGGAGGCTCTCTGGGGACCCTGGTGTAAGGGGAGGCTCTCTGGGGACCCTGGTGTAAGGGGAGGCTCTCTGGGGACCCTGGTGTAAGGGGAGGCTCTCTGGGGACCCTGGTGTAAGGGGGGGCTCTCTGGGGACCCTGGTGTAAGGGGGGGGCTCTCTGGGGACCCTGGTGTAAGGGGAGGCTCTCTGGGGACCCTGTTGTAAGGGGAGGCTCTCTGGGGACCCTGGTGTAAGGGGAGGCTCTCTGGGGACGCTGGTGTAAGGGGAGGCTCTCTGGGGACCCTGGTGTAGGGGGGGGGGGGGCTCTCTGGGGATCCTGATGTAAGGGGTGGCTCTCTGGGGACCCTGATGTAAGTGGGGGATCCACACTCAGATATGTAAAGATAAATATATAATGTCTGTTCTATATTGTTGTACTTATTCTTTGACTGTTTTGTTTAAAGGAGGGAGGATTGTATTGGGAGCGCTGAAGTGTCAGGTGTGACTGTGTGGCAATGGCAAATGGTTTACATAGCTCACGGCATCACGGGTCAGGTAGAGGGCCCCTCAGCAGAATTTTGCTTAGGGCCCCAGGGAGGTCAGGATCGGCACTGGGTCCTTATTCAGCGGGGGAACTTTTTCGGCAGGACACCGGAATTACACTACTGCCATCTAGTGGCGGTAGATGTAATTGGGGTAACTAAGCCAAAGTAATGGGAACTGAGTTACCATGAGGGGAAAAGTAATCAGTTAGATTACTCGTTACCCTCTAAAGTAACTGCGTTAGGTAACTCAGTTTATTTTAACTCAGTTACTTACATCACTGGTTATGCCAGGATTGCTTGGAAGATATATGCAAGATGGCTAGCTTGAAAGTCTTGTGCGGCCTTCATTCAACCTTACAAACTAAATGTGGGGTCAGCAAGTCTGGGACGAGAGATCAATTCTTTTTGGCTTTAGTAGCTTTTCTTTGACTGTCAAGGTCTCTTTTCATTTGTTCTCTGCCACCCATTTATTCAGCTATGGTATATCCCGTTGTATGCTGACGTAAGGTGGGCCAGGAAAACGTAAAATTGTTATCAAATACTTACCGTAATTTTACTTTCCTGGCCCTTCCTCACGTCAGCACAGGACTCCATCCCTAGTGGCCTGTCGCAGGCTAGGTTATAGAACACTTCAGTTGGGGGGAGAGGCTTTTATTTAGCTAGGAACAGTGGGTCCTGTGGGGCTCCAGAGGAGGTGGTAACCCATTGTGTGCTGACGTGAATATGGGCCAGGAAAGGGAAATTATTTAAGTAAGTATTTGATAACAGTTTTCTGTTATATGTCTGCTATACCTTGTACTTGTATGAAAAAGTATCCTGTTCTCTTTGTATTGCTTCCTTTGACTTCACTACCACTAGCATTACCATTAGTTGGCTTTTACAGTAAGTCGCTCTCCCTTTTTTTGAGTCATCAAAGTGTTATCAGCCTCCCATTGCTTTTAGTGAGTGCAGCTTTCATGGTCATATGTCTGAAAGCAGGTTTTGTGAGGGAGAGCTGAGTAACTGATGTATTCAAACCCTATCAATGAACGTCTATCATTTGCTCCTGTTTTGTATGTAAGGCCGTTTGCACACTGTACTGATGTATGAGCATCAGATATTCCTGGTAGAAAAAAAAAACATGAGGGTGGGCTGTATACTTATTTGCCTATTTTCGAGTGTGTACACACAAGCATAAAAATTCTTCTAGCTTTACATTAATGAAGGAACTGTGGCATATGCATGTATTTGCACGTATACTGACTGGTAACTCAGATTTCTCTATTTATTTTTACTGGTCTATACACAGTGCATGTTTATGTTCCTGTGTATATAAACGTATTAAAATAAATTTGCATTTAGGTTAGTAAAAAAAAAAAAAAAAAAAGCCTATATGCCTGAAAACGGAGTGTTTTTAAGCAGCATTGTACAAGAGGCCTAAAGTATACTATTGAACACATTTTGTTTCATCCACTAACTAAATTCAAAAAAGACACTTGATCCTGCCAGAAATCTCGATAACTTTCTGTGCTTTCTGCCTGTGCTGTTCTCTTGTCAGTTACACTGTTCCCAGCTATCAGATTATCTGCAGACTTTTGTCTTCAGATTTACCAAAACCATGTAGTGCAAGGGCCTGCCTGATTGCATACAAATTGAAAATCTTAAGGCTTGACCTCATATTATATGGTTTTGGTAAATCTGAAGACAAAAGTCTGCAGATAATCTGATAGTGTGTATGGGGTTAAGTGTTGTCACCATAGGACAGAAGGTATGCTGCTGGTATGATCACCAAGTAAAAATAAAAGGAAAGAAAAGCCAGCAAAAAATAAAGAAAACCAATGCAGCCACCCCATATCAAGGGACTGGAAAGCTGCAATATATTACATTTTTGTTCATAGGTTTAAAAACTCTTTACCGATATGTGTCAGTTTCTACTTTCCTACCAACATGTATGCACATGCACAAAAAGATTTTTAGTTTTCTAATGTGGACCAATTAAAATAGCAAGTGTGGCTTTTTCATCATCATGTCACAGCTAAGCTCTGTTCACTCATGCTATTGAAATGTCTCTCTATTTTGTTCTATGTAAGCTGTGACACACTGTCATCAAAGTGTAGGATCTAGAACTGTATTTTATCTCAGCAATTGCAATGAAATTAGGTTAAATTTTGTGCTTTCATTAACATAAATCTTTGACAGAGAGGTGAAAGGAGGGAATTCAATTTCTATACCACATCACCAGGTTCTGCTCTGGAGGGTGAAATAAGTGCTAGAATCCATAGCTGAAGCACATTGTACCTGAATGCAGCTTTAGACCCTGTTCAAATGCAGCAAAGAACTGTTCCCCTTCTACAAGTTCTACTAGGTCAGAGGGTTCAGGGCCTTTATATCTATCCTGCAGCTTCTTCACTGTGAAGTCCACCTGGGGAGAGATGGAAAACATTATAAATACTTGACGGAAATAAGGTTGAACTATAAAGTTTCATTGAGAGAATGTCCTTATACAGATGCATATCCCTTCTTGTATTTACAGGTAGGAAGTACACCTGTAAGATCTCTTGCACACGATACTCCTGTTTGAGCATCTACTTTTTCAGATGTTTTTTTTTTTGTATGTATTTGCACACATATGCGTTCATGCAATTTTAATAAACAGACGCTCACCTGTCCAAGGATCCTGAGGTGTGCTCACCCAAGCCATCCCTTCCCTCTGTCTTCTGTCCCCGGCACCAGCATCTCACCGGTGTGCACCTGTTTGTAAGAGTTTGCGGCTTCACCGGGTGTCCACTGTGCATGCACGAGCTGTGCTGTGCATTGTGAATGGTCCTCCAGTATTCTGGGACCTGTGACATGTCCCAGATAACTGTGAAGAGGGAGGGGGGAAACGAGAACTTCCGTTCGGGGGAAGAGAACTACCATTTGGGGAAGAGGGGGAATGGAGTCTTTAAAGTGGAACTTCCCATTTTGAGTGGAGTACCGCTTAAAGTATGACTTCTATAACTCTTTTAATGTGGCATCATCCCAGAGTCCAAAGAATAAAGGGGCTAAAATAATCCTGAGCCTCCTTACTAACACTCATCTTTCATTCACTCTCACCCCCACTCATATCAGCCCCCAAAGTGAAGAAAGAAAATCCTTTGTAATCTCTGAGTTGTTCTAACTAGAATTCATTATGACCAGTTGATGGGCCTTTCACATCCTCCCACATACCTGGAAATACTGGGTTCTTCACTTCCAGTGGATAGAATTACAACCAGTTTTGACCGCCAAACCTGATGGGCTCCATATCTCCATCTATCCCCCACTCCTCTTGCATGCATTCATTTTTTCCCCAGCAAAACAATTATGCTACATTGACTCTCAAGATTCTGCCCACACTGTGTGTAGGAATGGGCTCTTGGGATATGTAGCTCTGGGGGCAGATATGAATTGTTAAAATAATTTTTGTCCTGCTTCTTTCCCATTTTGGAAAAAAATTAGCCATTAAAAAGGCACCATCAGACTGAGTCTGGTTTAAAATGACAACTTCTGTACAATGGGGGTAATGGGAATTCAGCAGGTCCTTGAATACACATGGAGTAAGCATATTTTTTTTTCAATGCAGTTGCTCTGTAACAGTTCTCAAAACAGAATACTTATTAGTAGTAGAGTTCTCCTTTAACAGGCACTAGAGGTTACAAAAATACATTCTGCCTCTAATTCGTGTAAATAAGGCTGAAAGAAATCCATACACATGCAGATAGTAGTTTGCTGGCATATTTATAAAAACATAAAATTACTTTCTTGTTAAAAAAAAACAAAACATAAAATGACCAAAAGATTCTGATCAAGCATCATCATGTAGCATACCCCAATCTAGGCTATAGTAACACAACTAGCTAATATCTATATATGACAAAGTGTGGATTCAGCAAGATTTGTTTTCCTTCAATTTTCTTTCTAATATTTCTAGTCATTGGCATTTATTTACTAGAGGTGTAGAAACTGTTAACTTTACAAAAGTAAAAGTGTGTTCACGTCAAATGCGTTATCATCTGCAAGGAAGCTTTTAAAAAAAAAAAACAAGCTTTAAAAAAAAAAACAAGCTTTACTCACAGGACTGGGTGACTGAAGTGAACTTCATATTATTTACTAAGATAAAGAAAAATGTAATTTTATGTTAGTGAATGAGGTGTAGCTTCGCTGAATCGATCAATCATGTCTTAAGAAATTTGATTGGGTATTTTTTGCAGTCTCTTTTCCTTTTTAATATAGCTTCACCGCATTCAGTTTGCCAAGTGAAAATGCTCTACTCCTTTTAGTGCTGTAAATCAACCCCACTGCATTAGTTAAGACAAAGGCACCACAAGTCCAACCAGAAAAGACATGCAAAGAATCTCACACGCTTGTACCTATCTTCATCTAGCTGTGGATTTTCACTTGATGGGATCACAAAATCTAAAACATACAGATGCTTTTCTGAGATTCAGTTCAGAGCACAATTTACGAATGTGTACAAATACTGTAAATCTGCTAGATGTTCCACTGAAGCTGAAAGAGACAGCAAACAACTTTAAGGGCTTATTCAAACGTCCAACACACCCCAGACTTCCAACGCACAACAATGGATAAAAAGACAAACTTGAACCTATTTTTTGCAGTGCACCACATGCATGCATGGGTATGTTTGATATGTGCTGAGATGCATCATACTGAACAATGAATTGGGATGCATTCTACGATTAACACAGTGCAGGTGCATTACCATGTATGTAAGTAACGCAAATACCACGACGCACAAATAACAGGCCCTTAATAACAAAACAGGCCCTAATAATTATCAACCAATGATTCATTTTCGGGCAGTTAACTGTGACGTGCTGTTTGTTGAATGTGGGTGTGTGACTACATGTATTATTATTACCAGATATTTTAAACTGTTCTATTAAAAAAAAATAAAAAAGGATTTGCCTCATAAAGATTTGTGAAACATAAAAGCCCATTAGAAAGCCATTAGTATATATATATATATACAATAAGCACATTTTGAAGTATTATTGTAATGTTTCCCTAAAAATTACTTTTTTGTAACTAGTTTATATGCAACTGTCACATTTTTCATGTTGCTACCTCATATTTCCATTATTGTAGCACATACTGTATACTGTACATCTTTGTAGATTCTACCCCTGGTGTCTGCCTGTGTTTCTTTGCAAATGCTGAGATAAAATCTTAGCCACACAAAGTGCCTTATTTATTTAAAGTGGTATTAAATCCAAAACCCAAAAATTCAATATATTTCAGCTATGTGGTGAATGCATTTGTTTTCTTTTTTTCTATGCTTTTTCCATCTGTTTTCACCTGGTGATCTGGCCAGTAACACATGTCCTGTATTAGAGTGCCTCCATTCTGGATGAAGGAGCACAGGGGTGCTTTTGGACAGCAACATTGTTAATCTTGGGGGAGGGGAGTGTTATATGCTATAGGATATTTAGATACAATAACAAACTGAAGATGAACTCCAGGCAGGGGGGCGGTGCGGGGCGGCGACGGTAAGCAGCGCTATATTTAGCGCTGCTTTACCTTCGTTTTAGGATATTTAGCATACAATAACAAACACCGCTCCTACACCGCTCCAAAGATGCAGCTAGCAGGACTTTTTTTACCGTCCTGCTAGCGCACCGCTCCAGTGTGAAAGCCCGCCGGCTTTCACACTGGAGTGAATGGGGCCGGTTTTTTCAGGTGGTGTACAGGCGCTATTTTTAGCGCTGTACCGCCTGAGTAAACATTTTTTTCCTTTCGTGACAAAGATTTTGCATAAAGTAGAAAATAGTTTGTTTGGACCTAACTGCTACATCAAATACTTTTGCAGGTAAAACAGTAAACAAATATGTTTTTCAACTGTGTGTCTAGCTGTTGTCCAGGCGTTTTTTGAAATTATGTGTTAGTGATATAAATAATAAGGTGCACTGGCGTAAAAATACAGTATATTCTTTGTGGAAAATAGGCCTGTTTTTAACTAAAACCTTTAGTGAGGAATCTGAAAGATAAAAAGGATATTCAGAGGTCTTTTATTATAAAAGAAAGATTACCTTATGTTTGGGGACGCACTGCAGCAACACTTGTTCCGGGTCTCGTTTCCTCTGTAGAGCAACAAAGTTTACCTGGTACATACGCAGGCGCTTATACGCAGTTTTGGCCAACTCACCTACATATGATTTTGTGGTATACCATAACCAGTACCTTAAAAGAAATTAAAAAAAAAAAGAAATCACACACACATTTATAAGAATATGTTACTGGAATATTAAGGGTGGAACTCCAGCCAAAACATATTTTTAGTTTTTGATAGAATAGAGAAAGGCCAGAACCTCTTCCTATCCCCTGCAACACCCGCTACTGGAGCAGAAAATGCAGCAAAATCTCCCCTATGGTGCAGCAATAGCACCTCGTGGAAGTCCTAACCCTTCCCTATGCTGCTAAGTGTCTACTACAGCGATTTCCAGCTTCTAGAGAGATCCCACAGGTATGGTATATGCATAGTTACATTGGTCCAAGCTGGACCAATGTAACTATAAAAAAAATGTAATAATTCTTTAACTTTTAATTTGTAATTTTTCCATCAGGGGCAAAGATCAATTTTACTATAAATAACAAATAATATGTGTACCCTGCTAAGGCCGCTGTGAAGTGACCCCGCTAAGGCCCCTTTTCACACTGGGGCGGGAGCGGCGTCTGTGGTAAAGCAGCGCTATATTTAGCGCTGCTTTACCGTCGTTTTAGCTGCGTTATCCGGCCGCTAGCGGTGCAGTTTTAACCCCCGCTAGCGGCCGAAAAAGGGTTAAAACCCCCCGCACAGCGCTGCTGCGCTTTGCGGCGGTATTGCCGCGGTATTACCGCGGTGTCCCATTGATTTCACCTTCACCGGTCCAAAGATGCTCCAAAGATGCTGCTAGCAGGACTTTTTTGACCGTCCTGCTAGCGCACCGCTTTCACACTGGAGTGAATGGGGCTGGATATTTTCAGGCACTGTACAAGCGCTATTTTTAGCGCTTTAGCGCCTGAAAAACGCCCCAGTGTGAAAGGGGCCTAAGTCTTGTTCCATTGTTTTTTACTTCGGTCCTGTCCTAGGGTGTAAAGTTACTGGCAAAAACTAGACAAACTGGGCTTGATTTACTAAAACTGGAGAGAGCAAAATCAGGTGCAGCTGTGCAACGGTAGCCAATCAGCTTCTAACTTCAGCTTGTTCAACTAAGCTTTGACAATAAATCCTGGAAGCTGATTGGTTTCTATGCAGAACTGCACCAGATATTGCACTCTCCAGTTTTAGTAAATCATCCCCACTGTTATACCCACTCTAATACAATATACTGAGCATGCCTTTGATTATTTTGTTGTCTGTGTACTCTTTTTCTTTAATAAAAACACTTTATTAAAAAAAAAGACCAGGCAAGAAGAAGGAGGCAGGCCCGTAAATCTTGTCCTAAAAATGAAACTACAAGATCAGGAAGTAATATAGCCTTGTAAGATAAGAAAGAATGCTATGGTTATATTTTGATGACTATGCAATGCACTTAAAATGTACCTGATAAAACTTTAAATAAAAATTGTTATTGAAAAAAAAAAAAAAAAATGTAACTGTTAGTGCAGAAAAAAAAAGTACCATGAACTGTGTTGTGGCAAATGCATTAATACAACTACAAATATTTTAACTTTCACGCAATTTACTCACCAAGAGAAGTGATCCACCTGGAAATGGGCGTAAATATGAGTAATCTGTAACACAACCTGACTGGTAATATCTGTCCAGGTCTGTGCCTGCGGATCACCATGCAAGAGGAATAAGTGGGATCGATCCAAAGTATTACCTGCGAACAGTATCAATAGTATTACAAAGAGAAAAGTTCCAAAATCACCCAAGAGTGCCTGAGCTTTATCAAAATTCACCCAGGGCTTTTTCTTAAGTCATACCAGATTTGTTTTCTTTATATTGCAGTTGTGTGCAAATAAAATTGCACCTGAACATTTATTGCATTTTGTTTTTGTTTTGGATACAGTAAGCAATTGGTATATTAGGTGGGTAATTTTGCGCAATAATAAATATAAAGTGTAGTAAATTGGAGAGAAACTCTCTAAAACCAAAATAAAGTGCAATGTTGTGACAATTCCAAAGAATATTATTATTGGTGACCCAATAAACAAAGGTCAAACAAAAAAGTGACAAGTTCCCAGATGAAGACATGTAACGTGTCGTAATGCTTAGGAAGAGGCCGGAGTCAGACGAACGCCGGGAGGTGACGTGAGAAGGCGTGAGATCGCCCAGCTGTTACTATTTACACATTTGCTTATTTTTAACATATTCACTGTAATAGTCCAATTTTTAAACACTAATAAATGAGCCCAGCCCCTGTTTAACATACTACACTAGTGGAGGCTTTTCTTTCTCTCTTCCTTCCCCCCTGATTTTGCCATGATGGTACTGGAGCAATACAGGATACAGATGTAAAGGATTTTTAAAGGGAAAGACACCGCTGCCACCATTTACCTACTTGTACACTAGGCTACCCACAAAAGTATTTTAATACTTCCATTGAAGCGAGTTATGATTAAGATCTGAGGTGAGAGTTCTTAGAGACCAGAATACGGATGAAAAAATAGATGATATTCCCCATTATCACTAACATTTATTCCACCTTTAAAACAATATTCAGGAATTATCGGATTACCATTGGAACATTATTTGGAATATTGTTTACTAATTTGGGAAATTTTTATGGGAAAATTATGCTTTTATACCACTAAGAGTTGGAGCACATTAACATAATTTGGAATTATCATCCTATTTATATTTTCTGGGACTACCATAGACCACCTAGACTTTTTATTTAATATTTTTATTTTTATATATATATATATATATATTTTTTTTATTATTTTTTTTTATCTGTATTTTTATCATTATTTATCTATTTTTTATCCTATTGTGGTTCTTCAATATTATTAGATTCCCTTGTCCTGAATCATATTTATTCAGTCATTATCATTACTGTCACTATATATTGATATTTATTTAGATATCGCCCACTTTATATATTTTAGACACTGGTCATTTTATATATTTATTTATTTGGTATTTTGTGCAACTGTCACTTTATACACTTGTCACTTTTTTGTTTGACCTTTGTTTATTGGGTCACCAATAATAATATTCTTTGGAATTGTCACAACATTGCACTTTATTTTGGTTTTAGAGAGTTTCTCTCCAATTTACTACACTTTATATTTATTATTGCGCGAAATTACCCACCTAATATACTCTTTGTT
This sequence comes from Lithobates sylvaticus, assembly GCA_028564925.1. Classification (NCBI taxonomy): domain Eukaryota; kingdom Metazoa; phylum Chordata; class Amphibia; order Anura; family Ranidae; genus Lithobates; species Lithobates sylvaticus. The sequence goes on from CM053034.1 coordinate 93,421,251, forward strand.
TTGTGTTATTGTGAACACTCTAAATTTTGCAGCAATTTTTTAATATATATCACATTACTTTGTATACTGACAGTTTAATTTACTCTGAGTAGCGTGAGGGACACACACATTCACACAAGCAATTGGTATAACCCAAAATTTACACTCGCCTGCTCGCATTTGGCGAGTGGAAAATGATTAAGGGTGAGTGTGGGCTGCATCAGAGAGGTGGGGGCGAGCACTGGCTGTTGAATGGGAGCCGATCTCCCAGGGTAAAAGGGAGGAAGAGAAGAACCGGCCCAATAACAGAGCAGGGATTGCCCGCTGTAACAGCTTTCATTTGAATTGCAGTCTGCTCGCATTCACACACAGTCCCACCTACTGGCCTGGCTACTTTGATAGACAGAACACAGGTGAGACTGCATTGATGGACACTGGTCTGGCTGAACTGATGGGCACTGGTTAGGTTGCATTGATGGGTACTGATCAGGCTGCATTAATGGGCACAGGTGAGGCTGCATTGGTGGGCACAGGTGAGGCTGCATTGATGGGCACACGTGGGCCTGCATTTATGGGTACTGGTGGGGCTGCATTGATGGGCAGAGGTCACGCTGAATTGATGGGCACTGGTCAGGCTGCATTGATGGGCACAGTGGAGGCTGCATTGATGGGCATTGTTCATACTGCGTTGATGGCCACTGGTCAGGCTGCATTGATGGGTACTGGTCAGGCTGCATTGATGGGCGCTAATAAAGTTATTGTTAATATTTATTTTTGTAACTTAATTCTGCATAAAACATTTAAGTGTAATTTCATGAAATAGTTTAGCTGCGGAATTAGGGGTGGGGCAGGGTAGGGGTTGGGTGGGCCAACTGGTGGCGAGTAACCCTTAGGGCCTGGCTAGTAGCACAGGAACAGAAATTTTGAGCCCTGGTATAACCCCTGTAAAGTTTTAGTTTTTTGTGTTCTTTTGCTGTCTGGGTCACGTTGGGTCAACTTTCCTTCACTTCCTGTCTTGGAGCACAGCAGAAAGTGGGATGAAATCTATTTAAAGTGACAACACATACACGCGTACGCTGTAATAACGCACCATAACATGGACCTTGGTGCAGTGTGGTGCCATTCATTGCAAATGGCATTCCATGGCACTGCACAGTAATGCCTATGCATGGTAACATGGTGTGTGGCAGTCCATTCATAAAGAATAGACTTCTTTAAAACTGAACTCAAGGAAGACTTTTTTTGTCATTAACACAAAGGTAATTTCTTACCTTCCGGCAATTTCTTGATGTTTTTCCATACAGGTGTTTCTCCAATCCAATGAGAAATCCCCACTTAAATAGGTCATAAGAAGGACTCTTTTTCCCTATTTTTCTATTTAGAAGCGCTCGTTATTCCTCTGGACACCAGTCTTGTAACTTCCCCGTGTGCAGTTGCTTTTACAATGAGCAGTGACATAATTACATCACTGACAGAAACCTTGTGTAGCAAGTGTCTATATTTTTTGGCACATGATCTGGGTTGTGCACATACTCGTGAGCAAAGGAGTTTAACAAGACGTGGAAGGACAAGAATTCACGTGTCCATGCTTACACATGCGCCACCGCACACATGTGCATGCCTGAGCACGCCCACACATCGTGGCGCCCGGTGGCCTATTAAAACCTGAGGTCTGCCTAGCCTCATTGCTGAATGGTTTTCAGCTCTGATCCCTGTGTTCCTTACTCCTGAAAACTTGCTGATCTTGCTACTGATCCAGCTACATCTGACACTTTTTTTTAGATCCCCCTTGTCTGTTATGTCTGCTTCTGATTGGTGTTACCGACCCCCACCTGGACTGTTGACTAAGATTCTGCCTGCTGACTTTGTACCTACCTGTAGTTAGAAAAAATACCCGTTTGTAATGTACCAAGTAGCAGGAAATGATGGTCACAATTCATGGGGCCCCGGGAAATAGGAGGTTATGGGGCCCCCAGGTATTCAGCCTCACATGTTAACATGTGATATAATGCATGTAATAATAATGCACCTGCAATAATGCACCACAACAGACCATATTGGTTTAAATGGGCCCTGAAAGAAAGCATCTCTAATGCCGGGATCGGAAATGCCGCCAGCAAAACTCAGATAAGAGCTTTGTGTCGGAAAATGCGACTGTGTGTATGCTCCATCGGTCTTTTGCTGGCGGAATTCCAGCCAGCAAAAGATTGAGAGCATGTTCTCTATTTTTCAGTCAGGAAAAGTTCCTATCCGAAAATGCGATCGTCTGTATGCAATTCGGACGTGCAAAAAATCACGCATGCTCGGAAACAATTCAATGCATGCTTGGAAGCATTGAACTTAATTTTCTCGGCTCGTCGTAGTGTTGTACATCACCGCGTTCTTGACGGTTCAGAGAACTTTTGTGTGACCGTGTGTATGCAAGACAAGCTAGAGCGAAATTCCGTCGGAAAAAACATCCAAGATTTTTCGGACGGAAATTCCGATCGTGTGTACGCGGCATTAGGCAGCTGTCAACCGACCAAGTGCCCTCATTGGAAGGCTTCTTCTTTATTACCATTCCAATGACCACTCAAAATTTTGAATACTACCTTACTTTCAAGCTTAGTGATAATGATCCCTAGGCCAATTAGAGAGAAGAAGGGCCAGTGCTGACAGGCTTACAGTGAGGGAAAAAAGTATTGGATCCCCTGCTGATTTTGTATGTTTGCCCACTGACAAAAAAAAATGATCAGTCTATAATTTTAATAGTAGGTTTATTTTAACAGTGAGAGACAGAACAACAACAAAAATATCCAGAAAAACGCATTTTAAAAAAAAGTTATAAATTGATTTGTATTTTAATGAGTGAAATAAGTATTTGACCTCTTGCAAAACATGACTTAGTACTTGGTGGCAAAACCCTTGTTGGCAATCACAAAGGTCAGGTGTTTCTTGTAGTTGGCCACCAGGTTTGCACACATCTCGGAGGGATTTTGTCCCACTCCTCTTTGCAGATACTCTCCAAGTCATTAAAGTGGATGTAAACCCAAATTTTTTTTTTATGTCAAAAGAATAAGATTTCCTTTCATTTGAGCCCAGTCTTGCCACACAGATGAGGCCTGAGCAATCCTATTTTATTGTTCAGTTAGAGAAATCTTGACAAAGTCTTGAAAACTTTATCAAAAACGCCCCCTTGCTGTGAGTGACAGGTGATTTACATATCTAATGCACTAGCCTGAGACAGGTTATCATCAGATCACTGGATGTTCTACTCTGCCCAGCTCTGACTAAATACATGTCCCCTAAATCACTTGTCTGTCTATAGTCTGCTGACTGTTCACTGCATCCCATGATGAGAAACATCCAGTCAAAACACAGTAAAGCTGGGAGAGCTGGAGGGGAGGGGAGGGGGATGTGAATTGTGAACTTTTTACACAGGATGTGCCTGTCTCAGGCTAGTGCATGATATGTAAATCACCTGTCACTCACAGCAAGGGGGTGTTTTTCAAGGAGGTTCTCACCCAAGATTTGACTGTACATGGCCCTGTCCATTGTCCCTTTGATGCAGTGAATTTGTCTTGTCCCCTTAGCAGAAAAACACCCCCAAAGCTTAATGATTCCACCTCCATGTTTGACAGTGTGGATGGTGTTCTTGGGGTTTTAGGCAGCATTCCTCCTTCTTCAAAAATGGTGGGTTGAGCTTGATTTTGGTCTCATCATTAGCAAACTTCAGATGGGCGTGTACATGTGCTTTCTTGAGCAGAGGGACCTTGCGGGAGCTGCAGGATTTCAGTCCTTCATGGAATAGTGCGTTACCAATTGTTTTCTTGGTGACCATCGTCCCTGCTGCCTTGAGATCATTGACAAGATCCTCCAGTGTAGTTCTGGGCTGATTCCTCACCATTCTCATGATCATTGAAACGCCACGAGGTGAGACCTTGCATGGAGTCCCAGACCAAGAGAGATTGACAGTTATTTTGAGTTTCTTCCATTTGTGAATAATCGCACCAACTGTTGTCACCCTCTCACCAAGCTGCTTGGTGATGGTCTTGTAGCCCATTCCAGCCCTGTGTAGGTCTACAATCTTATCCCTGACATCCTTGGACGGCTCTTTGGTCTTGGCCATGGTGGAGAGATTGGAAACTGTTTTATGAATTGCTTCTGTGGACAGGTGTCTTTTATACAGGTAACAAGCTGAGATTAGGAGCACTCTCTTTAATCTTTAATCTCAGCTCATTACCTGTATAGAAGACACTGTGAAACCAGAAATTTTTAATAGGGGATCAAATACTTATTTCACTCATTAAAATGCAAATCAATTTATAACATTTTTGAAATGCGTTTTTCGGGATATTTTTGTTGTTATTCTGTCTATCACTGTTAAAATAAACCTACCATTAAAATGATAGACTTATCATTTCTTTGTCAGTGGGCAAACGTACAAAATCAGCAGGGGATGTAAATACTTTCTTCCCTTAGGCTCGGTTCACATTGCAGCGATGCGGGAACCCTGCAAATACACTGCAGGTTCCCACATTGCATGTCTTCCGGCGGCAGTTTACACTGCCCTATACGAACTGCTGGGAGTGTAAGTAGAAAGCTAATGATTCCCCAAATCAGTTTGCATATCGCTAGGGAAACTGCAAATTCAGACAGGAATCGGATTGCATGGCTGCAAACCAAAAAAAGGGTCCTGTGCGAGTTTGGTCCAAATGTGATGCAACTTATATTCCTTTCAGCAACTGACCTGTGTATCCTGGTGGCAGCGGCAGCTGGATTTTAACAGGACGTAAGAAGTTGTCTGTTGAACTCTGTGAAAGACATAGGAGTGGGCTAGTAGAAGATGAATTGTCTCCTGTGATCTCCCGCAATAAGTTTCTGCTGACTGGTAGTACCTGAAAGAGTGAAATCATGAATGTTTTTTCTTGCTTCATGACAGTTTTTTTATAGCATTGCAACACAAGCTAAGTCCAATTTACAAACTATTACTGTATTGTAGGAAAATGGGCAACTAGTTACACGAGAAAAAGAAAAAATTATGGAACAAAAAAATAGGATTTTTTCATCATACTTACCTGTAAAATCCTTTTCTTTGAGTACATCATGGTACACAGAATCAGGCTAATATTCATTACCTGCTGGATTATACTTCATCTCCAGGTGAATGGACACTGGTAGACCAAAGGTCTTTAGACAGGAAGTGATCCCCTACATAACCCCTCTCATACAGGAAGTACTTCAGTTTTGTAGCAAACACTGAATCCTCAAAAAGAGGGGCGGGACCTCTGTGTCCCATGATGTACTCAAAGGAAAGGATTTTACAGGTAAGTAGGAGGAAAAAAATCATATTTCCTTTTTCATACATCATGGGACACAGAGTTAGGCTAATATTCATTATCTGCTGGGACATCCCAATAGCCATCAGACCTTATACGGCAGCCCGCAGTACACTGCGGCCGAAAGTCGAATCCTGCTCAAACATCCACTTGATATAAATGTTGTGAACGTATACAGTACACTGAAGACCAGGTAGCAGCCCTACAAATCTGAGCCACAGATACCTGATGGCCAAAAGCCCAGGAGGTTCCTACACCCCTGGTAGAATGAGCTCTCACCCTAAAGGGAGGAGCTTTACATTTCAGACCATAGGCCTGAATGACCAATTGACGATGGAAGCTGCCTACCCCTTTTTGGTTCCTTTTGGTAAAAAAAAAAAAAAAAAAAAAAAAAAAAGATTCTGATCCTCGGATCTTCGCAGATCTAGACAAATGAACCTTGACTGACAACGTACAAAGAATGCACTTGTCTCTCTTCCGCCAAATGAGGCTGAGAGAAAAAAGAAGGCAAAATAATGTCCTGATTTAAATGAAAGGCCAACACCACTTTTGGCAAAAAGGATGGAACAGGTCCTGTAGTGGTGAAGGATCAAGTATGGTTCCCTACATGAAAGGGCCACCAACTGCGACACCCTTCTAGCCGAGGTGATGGCCATCAGGAAGGCTAGCTTGTGTGACAGCATGTCTAATGGAATTTCCTTGATAGGCTCAAATGGTTGTTTCTGTAACACAGACAGCACCATGTTCAAGTCCCAAAGATACATAGGTGATCTAAAGTGGGGAAGCAAGCCCCCTGCATAAAGGTTTGGACCAGTGAATAGGAGGCTAAAGGCCTTTGGAAGAATACTGATAGGGCCAAAACTTGACCCCTGATTGTACTCAAAGCCAATTTGATTTCCACAGCTGACTGTAGAAAAGAGAAAATTCTCCCAATCACGTATTTCCAAGAATGCCATTTTTTGGCTACACATTAAGCAATATAAGTCTTCCAGACCTTATGATACATCTTACTAGTAGACATGTGCAATTCGTTTCATTTTTTTCCGTTTTTAGTTTTTTTTTCGTTTTTATCGTTCGTTCGTTTTCGTACAAATGAACGAATCGTTCGAATCGTACGAATCCGAATAATGAATCGTATGAATCGTATGAATCCGAATAACGAATCGTTCGAATCGAACGAATCCGAAAAGCAACGAAAATCCGAAAAACCAAGCAACGAAAATCCGAAAAACGAAAAAAGGAACAACGAAAATGAACGAAAGAATTCGTACATTCGTAACTTTTTTTTTTGTTGAATTGGTAATTTTCCGTGTCCCTTACAATGGTGCTGCTTAACGTGCTTCGAATGGATTGAACAAAAAAATTGGTACATTCGTAACTTTTTTTTTCGTTTTGTAACTTTTTTTTTCGATTCGTAACTTTTTTTTTTTTTCGATTCGTAATGAATGGATTGAACCAAAAAAAATCGTACATTCATAACTTTTTTTCGATCCGTAACTTTTTTTTTTCGATTCGTAAATTATTAAAATGTAATAATAGCATACACATTACATAAAATTATGAATTATGCTCCGATTACGAATCTACGAATGTTACGAATGTACGAATAACTACGAATGCGTCCGAATTTCGAATAAACGAATGAACGGAAATTAAACTAACGAAAAAACGAATCAACGAAAAATAACTCTTACAAATGTACGAATCGTTACGAATAACGACGACTTACGAATGTACGAATCGTTACGAATACGAACAACGACGACTTACGAATGTACGAATCGTTACGAATCAACGGAAACGAAAAAAACGAAACAAAAAAAACAAATTTTTTTCAAAAACGAAAAAAACGAAACGAAAATAAACACATTTTTTTGTTGTGCACATGTCTACTTACTAGTGACAGCTTTTCTAGCATTCACTAGGGTAGACACCACTGATCCCAAGATGCCAGGGTCCTTTAACACCCTGGCTTCAATAGCCATCCCGTCAAATTTAGAGACTGTAAATTGGATGGAATATAAGACCTTGAGACAGTAGATCGGGGCAACATGGAAGTGTCCATGGTCCGTCTATTGTCAGTCTCACAATCTCCGGGAACAAGGGCCTTCTGGGCCAGGCTAGTGCCACCAGAATTACTGGAACTCCCTCTCTCCAAATCCTGCGCAACAAATGTGGAAGGCGAGGGGTCGGAGGGAAATCATAAACCAGAGAGTACTGGCTCCATGGAACTACCAGAGCATCTGCTCCGATTGCCAGAGAATCTCTTGTTCGGACACAAACTGCTGTAGCTTGTTGTTGAACCTGGATGCCAGTAGGTCGACCTCTGGCCATCCCCAATGTTGGCAAATTTCCTGGAACACCCCTGGGTGTAGGGACCATTCTCCCGGGCAGATTTACTGGAGGCTGAGATAATCTGCCTTCCAGTTCTCTACTCCCGGGATATGAACTGTCGATAGAATCGGCACATGGCTAGTATGTGGTTCACCTCCTTCAGAGCTGAATGACTCCGCCTTGGTGGTTTATATAGGCCACTGCAGTGGCATTGTCGGACTGAAGCTCCACCATCCAGGACCGTAGGGCCAGTCAGACTGCCCATAATTCCAGGTTCTGTTCTGTTCTTGACCATTTCTCCTGAGCTGTGAGTCCTTCTAAGGTTGCTCCCCAGCCTGAGAGACTGGCATCTGTAGTCAGTGCTCTCCAAGTTACCGGGAGGAAGGACCTACCCTTTCGCAGGTTCTGATCCTGCAACCACCAGTTTAGGCTTTAGCGTGCCCAAGGAGAAATGAACATTGGATAATCCAGGGCTTGCCCTCTCCTGTTCCAAGCCAACAAGATGTCTTGTTGTAGAGGCCTGGAATGGAACTGGGCATAGGGCACCGCCTTGAAGGAGGATACCATCCTCACTAGAAGACTCATACAGAGCCAAATGGAGGGTTGTCTGGTGCCCCTTATCTGACGCACCTGACCCTTCAGGGCACAGATCCTTGCGGGTGGCAAGAATACTCTTACTTGGACCGTATCTAGGATCAGACCTAAATACTTTAGACTTTGAGCTAGTCTCAAGGTTGACTTTTCGGTATTTATTATCCAGCCTAAGCTTTCCAAATACCACACTGTGCATGTTATGCTCTGTTCTAGAGCCTGTAGAGAGTGATCTCTGAGCAGGAGGTCATCCAGATACCCAAGCACCAAGATCCCTTGGGCCCTTAAAAGACCCAGTACTGGTGCTAGCTTTGTGAACACCCGGGAGCTGTAGAAAGCCCCGAAGAGTAGAGCCACAAACTGAAAATTACATTCCTCTATGGCAAATCGCAGGAACCTCTGATGAGACTGAAAGATAGGTACGTGTAAATACGCATCCTTTATATCGATGGAGGCTAGAAAGTCTCCCATCTGGAGTGAGGCTACTACTGAGCGGACAGACTCTATCCGAAAGAACTGGATCAGTAGATACTGGTTCAGGGATCTTAGGTCCAAAATGGGCCTTTTGTCCCCATTTGGTTTTTGAAACTGTAAACAGGTTTTAGTAAAAACCTATGCCTTTTTCGGATACAGAAACCTCTACAATCACTCCTTGATGCACTAAATGATGTAGTGTCTGAAGCGATAAGTCTCTTTTTGGAGGATCTGAGGGAACGCTTGATCTTAAAAACCTCTGAGGGTGAACCCCCAGTAACTCCAGCTTGTAAACGCGGGATATATTTAAGATGACCCATTCGTCCTGAACTATTGTTCTCCAAATGTCCAAAGTGCAGCAGCCTTCCCCCCACCTGATGGAGTGGGGGCCTCCCCTCAAAAGGAGGGCTTGGTGCTGGGTTTAGAAGAATTTTGGACTAAGGGCTTCTTCTAGCCCTGGCCTTGCGGCTTGCCCCTGGCCCTAGCGCCCTGTTGGAGGCAGAACTGCCTTGGCGCTGAGACATTTGAGGAAGCAGTCCCTGAGGTTTTAAACGAGGGACACCTGGTGCTTTTCTTCACAGGAAGTAGAGAACTCCTCCCTCCGGAAATCTTTTGGATATGTTTGTCCAAATGATCACCAAATAAACGTTCACCATTTATTTGGAACCTGCCAACAACTTCTTACAAGGAAGCTCGGCTGACCAGTTTTTTTTTTTTTATTTGGAACCTGCCAACAACTTCTTACAAGGAAGCTCGGCTGACCAGTTTTTTTTTTTTCCCCCCACTTCAGCGAACATTAAAGAGACTTTTATTCAACTTGACGTTCATTTATATCTCTTACTAAGTTTCACATCATCGTGGTATTTCTTTTTAATTATTTTATAGTGTTTACAAATAAAATATCTTTACACATTTTTAATATCATTCCATATAACTTCTATACTTATCTCCCTCCCTTCCCCCCCACCCATCTCCCCAAGCCTTTCGTCTTTCTAATTCCGATAAAAATATCAGAACATTTAATTTCTCTTTTAAGTTATTGTTTCGACATAACTCCATGTCTTTTTGAATTCCTGCCCACATTTCCATTTGTCCATAGCTCCTTCCTTCCCGTCTTCTCCCTTAAATCTCAGTTTCTCTAGGTGATATGTTTCTTCCATCATTTCTACCCATTCTACTTTCGTTGGGGCTTCTTCCTGCTGCCACCTCCTAGGGATGAGTCCCTTTGCTGCATTTAACATGTGGGGGGTTAATGTTTTGATATACTGTTTTATTGGTTCTTCTGTTCCATGGAATAGACATACCCATGGATCTTCTACTATATTAGCTCCATTTATTCTTTTTATAAGATCTAAAATATCCTTCCAGTATCCCTTAATTTTCGGGCATTCCCACCAGATGTGGGCCATTGTTCCCTGTGTGTTACATCCTCTCCAGCAATCCTGGGATCTCTCTGGCTGATATTTGTTAATTTTATCAGGTGTTAAATACCATCTTGAGAGACATTTGTAGTTCATCTCCGCGGTTCTAGTGTCAATTGCTGAATTCTGTGTTAATTTAAAAAAAAATGTAATCTTAAATTCATAATCTTGTGACTCTAGTTCCTTCCCCCATTTTTTAAAGAATGGCGGTACCTCCAACTGTTCTTCTGCAAGAAGGGCTCTGTATAATCGAGATATATCTTTTTTTTTTTTACTCCTGTTCCCACACATATTTTTTCTAATGCTGTGTACTTATCACTTGTTCTAATAGGTTGGGGTAGTTTTCCCATCAGCTGCAGGTAGCGCCATTCATTTATTTTTATTTGTGGCATATTTTGCTGTATTTCTACCAGTGTTTTAATTCTCCCACTATCTATAATATCTCTTAATTGTGTATTTTCCCCTACCCATTGTCCACCCACATCCCTTTTTCCTGGTGGGAAATAATCAATATCTTTCAACAAAATTAAAGGTGAGTTGTACTTCCATTCATATTGTTTGTGTGCTAAGTCCCAAATTTTTAGTGTATGTCTTGTTATTTTTTGTGTATTTACACCCAACCCCCTATATTGTGGTGGATTCCATATCGCCATTCTTAATTTTATACCACATGTGCTATTTTCTATATTCACCTATTGTTTTTCACTTTTCTCCCGTGCCCATTCTATAGCTCTTGACAGTATTACTGCGTGAAAATATTTTTTGAGGTCCGGAATGCCTAGGCCTCCCTGATTTTTATTTTGCTTCAGAATCCTAAGTGAGATCCTAGGTTTTTTATTTTGCCATATGAACCTACTTATAATTGCTTTTAGAGTTTGAAAATAGTAGTCTGGAAGGGGAATAGGCAACATTTGAAATTTATAAGTAATTTTTGGTAATAAGACCATTTTCACTGTATTTATTCGTCCAGACCACGACAGGGACCTAAAAGATATTTTTTTTTATTTCATTTTTAATTTCGTCCAGAAGCGGAATATAGTTTTCACTAAATCATTTCTCAATGGAGTTTGCTAATTTGATCCCCAGATATTTTAACCCCTCATTCTTCCAGGGGAACTGAAAATCTTTTTGTAGGTCTAGCGCTTAATTTTTTCCCACATTTATATTCAATATCTCCGATTTGTTCAAATTGATCTTAAAATTTGATATTTCTCCATATTGTTTTAGGACCTCGAGCAATTTTGGCATTGTTGTCTTAGGTTCAGAGACATAAAATAATAAATCGTCGGCAAAAGCCGCTACTTTATGTTCAACTTCTCCAACTTTGATTCCCTTTATGTCCCCACTTAGTCTAACTGTTGCCAATAAAGGTTCAATTGAAAGCACAAAGAGCAATGGGGAGAGGGGGCATCCCTGCCTTGTCCCATTCCTCATTGCAAAGAGAGGCGAGGAGTCCCCATTGATCTTTATTGTTGCTGTCGGGTGTTCATATAAAACGCTAATTCTCTGAATCATTTTAGTGCCCAGGCCCATATATTCCAGTGTCTCTATCATGAGCCCCCAGTCTACTCTGTCAAATGCTTTCTCAGCATCTATTGACAGGAATAGACCTGGGGGCCCATTTGTTTTTATCTCTTGCAATAGGAGTAGTGTTCTCATGCCATTGTCTCGTCCCTCCCTGCCCGACGGCTGACCAGTTCTTAAGCCACAAAAGTCTGCGCATATGTACAGACAAGAGAGCCAAATGAAAAACCTGCTGCATTAAATCCTTTAAGGCGTCAACAAAACACAGCACTCGAGAAGTATCTGTCTTACATTCAGCCAGATCATCCTCCCGGTTAGGCCTGTCAGGCCGTCTGATCTGATCCTTTATGGACGGGCAGATACCAATTGCTGCAACAGATGGCTGAATAGCTGAACTGGCCAAAGAAAAGGAAGCTTTTAATAATGACTCCAATTTCTTGTCAACAGGGTCTTTCAAGCCCTGTGCGTTATCTACCGGACAAGTTAAGTTCTTGTTAAAGGAAGAGACTGCTGCATCTACAGCTGGCATGCGCCACTTCTTAATTAACTTTTCATCCATGGGATATAAAAGGGAAAACCTCTTAGGAGGAACAAAAATCCTGTCAGGATGTTCCCAATCAGCATACACCACCTGTTCCAACAGAGGGTGTAAGGGGAAAGCCTGTGTGGCTTGAAGAGGCCTCAGGGATCCCAAAGAGGACCAGGGGGGCTCAGTAACCTCTGCAAGAGGCAACTTAAAGGCAGGACGAACCATTTCGGTAAGAGTCAGAAACAAAAACCTCTGCGATTGAGAGGCAGACATCAACAAGGATATCTTCTTGTCCAGATTGGTCAAAAGCCAGGCCATCCACAGAATCCTGAGCTTTTAGCTCTTACCCATCCCCAACCCATTCCTGTTTAAGACTAAGAGACTCTGGGGAGGGGGATCTGTCATGCTTTTTGCCACCCTGCAGAATGGAGGCAGCAGGGCCGATCCTAGGGTCACAGACGCCTGGGTGCAGAAATATTTCGGGCGCCCCCACGTGGGCGTGGTCATCTTACCAACTCCTCCCCTTTACAAATGTTTCTATGACAACGACTTCAACACAGAGATGTTCCTGTAAGAAGTCTTCGTTACCTTGGGATCCTCCCATGGGCTTTTACCAATAAAGAAAATACACTAATGAGACCTGGAGGGGAGTCTCTCTGATGCACACAGAGGGGGCTTCTGTTAGAGAGTCTATTAGAAAGAGCCCCCAGACATAGTACAGGAGATGGTCAGAGACTGTAGACATGATACTAGAGACGGTCAGAGACTGCAATCATAGTACAGGAGACGGTCAGGCTGCACACATAATACAGGAGATGGTCAGAGACTGCAGACATGTTACAAGAGATGGTCAGAGACTGCAGACATGTTACAAGAGATGGTCAGAGACTGCAGACATGTTACAAGAGATGGTCAGAGACTGCAGACATGTTACAAGAGATGGTAGTAAATAATGGCCGATCGACCCTCTCACCTGACCCAGCGATACAGCAACAACGGTTCCTCTGATCAGGAGTCTGCTCACTCTGAATTGCCCGTGGCGGCTCCGCTGGGTACAGCCCAGATCTGTATTCCTGCAATGACTCCATTCTGCAATGACTCCATTCCTTTCTCCACCAGGGATGGTGCCAGGCTGTGTGGCTTTTTCTCTCTCTGATGGTGTTCTCTCAGCACTGCCCTCTCCCTCTGGAGTCCTGGGTGTACTTCCCTGAAAGCTTCCCCGGGCTCCTGGCTTTCTCTCTCCCATTCAGCTGCGCATGCTGTGTGGGCTGCAGTTTCCGTGTTACAGTGGGGCTGCCAGTCCTTGGGACCACATGTCCCACAATCCTCTTCTTTGCTCCTTTGTTTTTTCTTCCCTGGCCGTTATGAAGGCGGGGGAAGAAACATAGTGCGCCGCTCATTAGTACAGCAGCGCACGAGGGGGAGAGGGGAAATAAGAGCCCGCAGCTGCAGTGTCATCACTAGGGTTGGTGTCACCTGGTGCAGTAAAACATGGTATCACCCCCCCTCCACCAACTATAGTCGTCCCTCAGTACAGACCCCACTCCATTAAGTATAGACCCCCCCTCCGTCAGTGCAGACCGTTCACTAAGTATAAATACCTCCCTCAGTACAGACCCTTTATCAGTATAGACCCCCAGGACAAAACACCCCCCTTTATCAGTATAGACCCCCCCTCAGGACAAACCTTTTCCCCCCCTACATTAGTACAAACACCCCAGAACAAACCATCCCCCCTCCATTAGTACAGACCCCCCAGGACAAAACCACCCCCTCCATTAGTATAGACCCCCCAGGACAACCCCCCCCCACATTAGTATAGCCCCCCCAGGACAACCCCCCACATTAGTACAGACCCCCCCCACATTAGTATAGCCCCCCAGGACAAACCCCCCATTAGTACAGACCCCCCCAGGACAAACCCCCCCTACATTAGTATAAACCCCCCAGGACAAACCAGCCCGCCCCCCACATTAGTATAGACCCCCTCAGGACAAACCACCCCCCCCACATTAGTATAGACCCCCCAGGACGAACCCCCCACATTAGTATAGACCCCCCCAGGACGAACCCCCCACATTAGTATAGACCCCCCCAGGACAAACCACCCCCCCACATTAGTATAGACCCCCCAGGCCGAACCACCCCCCACATTAGTATAGACCCCCCAGGACGAACCACTCCCCACATTAGTATAGACCCCCCAGGACAAACCAGCCCCCATACATTAGTATAGACCCCCCAGGACAAACCCCCCCACATTAGTATAGCCCCCCCAGGACAAACCCCCCCATTAGTACAGACCCCCCCAGGACAAACCCCCCCTACATTAGTATAAACCCCCCAGGACAAACCAGCCCGCCACCCACATTAGTATAGACCCCCAGGACAAACCACCCCCCCCACATTAGTATAGACCCCCTCAGGACAAACCACCCCCCCACATTAGTATAGACCCCCCAGGACAAACCCCCCACATTAGTATAGACCCCCCCAGGACAAACCACCCCCCCACATTAGTATATACCCCCCAGGCCGAACCACCCCCCACATTATTATAGACCCCCCAGGACAAACCACCCCCCCACATTAGTATAGACCCCCCAGGACGAACCACTCCCCACATTAGTATAGACCCCCCAGGACAAACCAGCCCCCATACATTAGTATAGACCCCAGGACAAACCCCCCCTACATTAATATAGACCCCCAGGACAAACCACCCCTACATTAATATAGATCCCCCAGGACAAACCACCCCCCCCCCACATTAGTATAGACCCCCCAGGACAACCCCCCCCCCCCCACATTAGTATAGACCCCCCAGGACAAACCCCCCCAGTAGTATAGACCCCCCAGGACACCCCCCCCCCCCCCACATTGGTATAGACCCCCCCCACAATGGTATAGACCCCCCAGGACAAACCCCCCCCACATTAGTATAGACCCCCCAGGACAAACCCCCCACCCCACATTGGTATAGACCCCCCCAGGACAAACCACCCCCCCCACATTAGTATAGACCCCCCCAGGACAACCCCCCACATTAGTAGACCCCCTAGGACAAACCCCCCCACATTAGTATAGACCCCCCCAGGACAAACCACCCCCCCACATTAGTATAGACCCCCCCAGGACACCCCCCCACATTAGTATAGACCCCCCAGGACAACCCCCCCCCCCCCCACATTAGTATAGACCCCCCCAGGACAAACCACCCCCCCCACATTTTTTTAGACCCCCAGGACAAACCACCCCCCCACATTAGTATAGACCCCCCCAGGACAAAAACCCCCCCCCACATTGGTATAGACTCCCCCCCCTAGACAAAGCACCCCCCACCACTAGGCTAATTAAACCACCCGGGCGGCAGCTGGAGAGGACAGTGTGCAGCCGCGCCACCCGGGTGGAGAACAGAGCGTGTGTGATGCTTGCGCTGGTGGGCAGAAGGCGGAAGTTAAACACAGGACTCCTCCTGTGCTTAACTTCCGCCTCCTGCCCACCAGCATCACACACGCTCTGTTCTAAACAAGTCAGGCTCGGGCTCGGCCACGGACCACCCCCCCCCCGTGGCGTCACTGCGCGGCCGCAGCCGCGGCTGTGACAGGCGGAGAGAGCCGCGCCGCCTACGGACAAGGAGAGGAGGAGGGAGCAGAGCACTCTGGCGCTCCAGCGCCCCCACCTCTGTGGCGCCTGGGTGCACTGCACCCCGTGCACCCCATGACGGATCGGCCCTGGGAGGCAGTCATGCCAGCAATCCTGTGCTCTAACCCAACTAGGGCCGAGGACAGTTCATCCTTGGTGATAAAGGGTAACAAAGCAGCGTTGACTGTAGGCACAATACCAGGTAGGCACAGTGGCTCAGATTGCCCGGAAGCCTCTGGTCCTTCAGGGGATACAACATTAGGGATATGACTAGGTTCATCAGGAACTACTGACGACATAGGTGTGCCCTTCCCTGTAGTGTTAGTCCCGCTCCTCTTTTTTGAAGACATTTACTAGCCACAAAAAGAGAGTACCTGGGTGTAGTATTAACACACCTCAGAAGGGAGACCCTTTAATAGGGCTAACCAAGCCCTATGAAACAATCCTGCTAAGCACCTTTAGCCTGCCAAGCAACACCTGGTGACTTACGTGACCCGGGTAAGGAGAAATGAACCGCTTCAAATGCCTGGTTCAGAGCCTGCTCTGTGTCCCACAGATGCCTTTTGGAAGCACTGCATGCTTGGCATACACAGCTTAAATAAGCTGGCTGTATGCCAGAACGTTCTGTGCGCAGTACCGGCGAACAGCGTGGCTGTATTAGCGTATGATGCGAATCTTCATTGTCGTGCGCCTTCATACAGGTAAAAAACAGCCACACAAGCAAAAAAAAAAAAAGTACACTTTGCAAACACCCACAGCTAGCCCAAAACTCCCCCGTATGGTCACCGCACACAGGTGTCCAGCCTCTAGCTAGCTTGACTGATTGTTACAATCACTGGGCACCCCACAATAATTAAATAAAGGGGTTTCACTTACCCGTCAAGGCACAGGGCAGCTTAGAAACGAAGAGCCCAATTTTCACCCTTCACAGGGTTTCCTGTCACTTGAGGACCTTCAAGGACTGGGTACCCTTTTCATGTTTAGGGTCCACTCCCTTGGACCTGTACAGCACCCTGCAGGGATGCCTTAGCACTGTATTGTCCAGGATTGCACTTTGCAGGGTTCAGCGCCTGGAGGCACAGTGCCTGGAGGCACATGTTTAGGGTCCACTCCCTTGGACCTGTACAGCACCCTGCAGGAATGCCTTCGCACTGTATTGTCCAGGATTGCACTTTGCAGGGTTCAGCGCCTGGAGGCCGCATTACAGGCAAAACCTCGCAGGATCTTGAGTCTTCTTTGCGAGGCTCGGGTACCTTTTATCTAAGCATATAAAGCCTGTGTCAAATGGATCTGATCGGTCAATCCCTTGATTCATTTAAGAACCGTTTGTGAGACTAGAGAGTAGAGGTCGACCGATATGGGTTTTCCTCTGGCCGATGCCGATATTTAGAAATTGGGGCGGCCAATGGCCGATATATGATGCCGATTTTTTTGGGCCGATATGTTAGGCCGTTTTTTTTTTGACTTCATCTCATAAAATCTAACAGTTAAAACCTTTCACACTGGGGCGTTTTTCAGGCGCTTTTGGGCTAAAAATAGCGCCTGTAAAGTGCCTGCAAAACAGTTCCCCTGCAGTCTCAGTGTAAAAGCACTCTGGCTTTCACACTGAGGCGATGCGCTGGCAGGACGTTAAAAAAAAAGTCCTGCAAGCAGCATCTTTGGAGCGGTGTATACCGTTCCTATGCCACTCCTACGCCGCTCCTACACCACTCCTGCACATTGAAATGAATGGACACCACTGCCGAAGCGCCTGCAATGCGATTTTAAATGCGCTTCATGGGCGCATTTAACCCCTTCCTTGGCCGCTAGCTGGGTTATAAGCGCCCTGCTAGCAGCTGAATAGCGCCGCTAACATGACGGTAAATCGTCACTAAAACTAGCAGTGTTTTACCGTCAATGCCTGCCCGCTCCAGTGTGTAAGCAGCCTTAAGTAATAAGTGCTACAGAAAATTATTTTATTAAACAAAACAAACCTCCAATCAGTTCACAAGTATGTATAATTTAGATTAAAAAAAAAAACGATATCCTGAATATTAAATACACAAAAACAGGTAATCAAAACTTTTGGACAAAAAAAAAATGGGCTAATTTTACTGTTTTTTTTTTTTAATTAAATTAGTGTATTTTTTCCAAAAAAAATTGCGTTTGACTGCTGACTGTTGACTGCTGCGCAAATACAGTGGGACATAGAATATTGCAACAACCGCTATTTTATTCCCTAGGGTCTATGCTAAAAAAATATATATAATTTTTGGGGGTTCTAAGTGATTTTCTAGCAGAAAATACAGGATTTTTACTTGTAAGCAACAAGTGTCAGAAAAGATTTAGTCTTTAAATGGTTAAACTGAGAACTTCTCCACACAGAGTTCAGTCTATTGATAAGAAACATTGTATCTTTTTGGTCTTTTCTTGGCAGAATGCCCAGAGAGGAGACAAGTGGCTTCAGGGGAGGACTGAGGCAACTTTCATTGACTTCTATTACAGAAGTCTTTTGCAAGTCGCGGCTGAAGTTATAATCAGCCTTTTTTATCAGCACAATTGGCCGATGCCGATTAAATAAAAAACGCCAAATATCGGCCGATATATCGGTCGACCTCTACTAGAGAGCTCAAACAACCGTGCCATCCACCTTGCAGACACTGGAAAAAAAGTACTTCCTGTATTGGAGGGGTTATATAGGGGATCACTTCCTGTCTAAAGACCTTTGGTCTACCAGTGTCCATTCACCTGGAGATGAAGTATAACCCAGCAGGTAATGAGTATTAGCCTAACTCTGTGTCCCATGATGTATGAAAAAGAAACTAGGGCTAGTTTTACCTACAACTGACCTGCATACGAATTGTTCGGGTCCTCTGTGTTGCTCCAGCTGGAAATTCAACCCGAATATTCTGATCCACAGTGGAGAAGAGGAGCTCTCCTTCTATAGGCACCTCACATCTATCTTCTACTAAACGTGAGACCACAAGGAACCAGGAGAAGTGAGGGGTCCTGCAGATGGCTACCATCTGAGCAAACAAGACAGAAAAGTACATATATTTTAAATAAACACCTAAGGAACACAATGAAAAACTGAAACTTATTCAAGCACAAAACCGCTACAGGCAAACATGAAGTCCTTCCCTGGCCAACATCTATTTCTTCATTGTTCGTTTCCCCTTCTACATTTTTCATTATGCTTACATTTGTCTGGGAGTGAAAAAATGCTCTTCTTTGCACCTAAGACATAATCACAGGGGCTGAAGCCAGAAGGAGGGAAGCATATTGCTTTTTATTGGCAAGAGAATTTTACCATGGTGAATTTTGCACTTTGGGTACAGTTATACTTTAAAAAGTGATTGTAGCAATGTCCCTAAAATGCAGGACTGACTGGGGTGAGGACTTAGGACATGTCACGGACGAGGAATGGAACACTATACTGGATAATATCCCCAAGGTGTCACTTTCCTCATCCCAAAAACTCACTCAACTGTTCATTACACATAGAACATACCGCACGCCTGAGAAACTTCATAAATGGAATAGGAGAGACTCCCCACTTTGCCCTCGCTGTCTAGTCAATACCGGTACACTAGTACACATGCTATGGCGATGCCCGAAACTTCAGAGATACTGGGCGACAGTGATAAGTACCATCAACAATTTATGGAATCTCAAGCTACAGGTTGACCCTAAACTATGTTTACTAGGTTGGATAGACGAGGAACAATATACCCCTCATACATATGTAGCAATATTGAGAATGTTATTTCTGGCTAGAAAACTCATAGCTAGGAAATGGCTATCGGCGACTGCACCTACTTTGGCTGAGTGGATGAAGTCGGTGAACGATTCTCTCATTAGGGAACAACTCACATATAAACATAGAGGTAGCCCTAACAAGTTTGAAAACATCTGGGACCCCTGGCTGGACTCACCTGGACTGGCACCTCTGAGGCTAGTCCAGAATAGAATTCTAGGAGGGAGGACGACCACTAACAATATAGTACCCTAGCGAGGCAGCGATACGCTACGAAATGATAGAAGAGGCATGGGAGGGAGGGAGAGTAAAATGTATAAAATTATAGCCCTGCAGAGACTGAAGTAGACACTGTCTAAAAATGTGCGTTATTTCAACGGTTTAGAGACATATTGCCGCACCCGGCTCCCTATAGACCACGGTATAGCTGAGGGAGCACATCAGAACTGTGTCTACGACACTGGGTTGCACAATAGAAGATGTAATGGTATGTGTACCCCCACTGTTATATGTTAAATAAGTGTACTTATTGTAATACCGCTGAAGGGTCTGCGTACCCGACATGAAAAAGGGGCGGACTGGTACCCTCAAACATCTGTGCCTTTTCAGTTTAAGTTTTTGTCTTTGTTTTGTTGTTGTGTGTTTTTCTTTTCCTATGTTGTGTATGTTTTAAAACACAATAAAGAATTATCTGATTAAAAAAAAAAAAGTGATTGTAAAGGCACATTTAATAAAACAAAAAAAAAAAACAAATATGTCATTCTAACCTGCCCTGTGCAATGGTTTTGCACAGAGCAGCCCAGATCCTCCCCTTCTGGGATTCCCCACAGATGCTCCTGGCCTTCCCCCTTGTGCAGTGCCCGATAAAAATCTGCTTGCTATGGGGACACTCGTGAGTTCTCGCTCCTGAGCCCATTCTGTATGTCCATAAGTTACACAGAGCGTGACTCAGCCCTGCCCCTGCTCCCTCCTCACTGGCTGTGATTGAATCATTGCCAAGGTCTCCCGCTGCTGTGACTGAGCCAATAAGGAGAGAGAGCCGTGAGAGCCTCTTCTCTTGTGCACATCGCTGGATCGAGATCAGGCTCAGGTAAGTATTTAGGTGTTAGGGGGAGCTCCTTGCAGAAGGTTTTTTATACTTTATATGTTATATATGTATAGAATGCATTAAAAAGGTAAAAAAAAAATTTTTAAATCTTCTAAATATCGGTAAGTTGTTCTTTAAAACATTAAAGCAGGGGCCCCCCAACTGATGGGTTGTGACCTGGTTGCAGCCGGGCCACGAAGACTGCACTTTCAGAAGTTCAGCGGAGGCGGGCGAGCGAGCAGAGAGATGGCGTCATCTCATACCACCTGCCCTGCATCACTGCCGTTGCACCCTAACAGCCAGCCGCGAACACTACACTAAGGTGTGGCAGGTGAGCAGAGAGATGACATCTCTCACTGCCCGCAACGCATCACAGCTGTTCCACCCTCACTTGGCAAGTGACAATCCGCATCTGGCAAGTGACAATCTGCATCTGGCAAATGACAATGTGCATCTGGTGGCTGTCAATGTGGCAAGTGACCATCTGCATCTGGTGGCAGGTGAGAGTGGCAAGGGACATGCTGCATCTGGGGGCAGGTGATGTGGCAAGTGCAAAGCTGCGTCTGTTGGCAAGTGAAAAGCTGAATCTGCTGGTAGGCGACAGTGGCAGGTGACACGCTCAGGGTTCCCTCTGATTCTGCATTATGGTGAGCTGAACTATTTCA
Organism: Lithobates sylvaticus; assembly: GCA_028564925.1. Classification (NCBI taxonomy): domain Eukaryota; kingdom Metazoa; phylum Chordata; class Amphibia; order Anura; family Ranidae; genus Lithobates; species Lithobates sylvaticus. Next base: position 93,442,554 of record CM053034.1, read on the forward strand.
TTTTATATTACAATGTGATAATGGAAATAATGTATTCAATCATCTTGACACCATACCAGCCATGACTGAAGCGCTAACACCAGCCAATGCCTCAACCGCATCCCCCCACCCGGGGGGGTTGGCATAATTTTCTTTCACAAAGCCGGTCCCCAGTGCCACTGCATTAAAGAATATGTAAATCCAACATTTTATATTTCTGATATGTGCCTGCCGTGCCATGTACGTGTATGCTAGTTGTATTAAGTCATAAGTCGCTGTCTTCAGTGCACAAATACAAGAATTTCAACCTTCGTTCAGCCTGCTGTCTCACCTCACGCACTGACTTTTCCTTTGTTGTAGTGCTTAGATCTGTCCATGTTTCTGATGAGTCGCTGAAAGTCCTAATGACCACCTCTCGTTTTCGTACATGCTTCAGGTAAGTGAAGGGGATGGTGATTTCGACATCCTGTTGAGCAATAAATTACACATATATCTTCAACATTGTGAATCACTGTAATAAAAACACTATTAACCTAAGCATGAACCATTATTAGTGCAATGCCTCAGACTTATAGAAAATACAAGATTTATTTTGGAAAGTCTTGTTCTATAGAAGCACCCCAAGGACACATAAGGAAAACGAACACCCCAAGGACATAGAAAACTAAGAGCGGACTTACCTGATGGAACTGAATGCCATGAGGCTGAAGCTCCAAGGTGCTACTGAGCAGCACATCATGATGTCCAAGTCTCACATGCTGTGAATCTGGCTGAAATATCTGAAAACTAATTTTCATAGGATATGACACAGCTCCGGAAGGAAAACAAAACTGAAAGCCGCCAGGTATGAATACCCAGCATCCCTCTGGTGTAACCAAAAAACTGGAAACAAAAGTAAATTATTGTTTATTATTAGTGTAGAATGACATGCAAACAGCTACAATACATACATTCTTTTTTTTTGCAAAAAAAATTTATTCAGCAAAAAAGTGGCACAGTGTAGTGGGTAGCACTCTCACCTAGCAGTAAAAAGGGTCGCTGGTTCGAAACCCTACCACATCACTACCTGCCTGGAGTTTGCATGTTCTCCCTGTGCCTGTGTGGGTTTCTTCCAGGCACTCCGGTTTCCTCCCACACTCCAAAGACAACTATTAACGCGGTGGTATTATACCCCCTTGTATTCCAGTGACTGCTTTTTTTTTTTCACATTAAAATTAACTATATACAAACGACCATGGGCAAAAAATATATACAGGGGGTCCCCGACTTACAAACCCCTACTTACAAACGGAGGGAGACAACAGGAAGTGAGAGGAAATGCATAAATTCTCCCAGACGACATCGGACAGGTGTTGGAGGGGATGTCAAGAAAGAGGCACTATAGCACATATCTTCTGGACATGTCCAATAATCAAACATTTCTGGCAGGAAGTCCAGAAGATTACACAATTATTTTCGGAATATCAGATCCCATGGGATCCGGCCTCCTATTGACAATACATACATATTTACTGTTTCAGACACCAAAATGGTAATTTTGTTCAGTCCTGCCACAGTGAACAGCCAAGAGGACCTCTCTACTATTTAATTGTTCAGCTTCCAGGGTTACCTCCTTACAAATTGGACAGAGGAGGTAAAGTTGCTTTATTGACCAATGACACCTGGTGTATGTGGTGAGGTGACTGGGCAACCCGCAGGCTAAAAGGAAAAAAAAAATATTTCCTTCATGGACACTAACAGCTTCGATGGATAAATCCTATTCTGACAGATACTAGTGGTTGCTGTCAGAATACTCAAATCACGGCTGCATCTGATTGGATGCAGCCACTGTTCAGCTGACAATTTTCAGCCCAACCATTTTCAAAGAATGTTGGGTGGGAGGGGGCTGGAAGGGCCACCCATTAAGCCCACTTCAGCCAGTTCAACTGTTGTAAATTCCCATAGTTTATGGCCCGCTTAACCGCTTAAGGACCACCTCCTGCACATTTCCGTCAGCAGAATGGCACAGCTGGGCAGATCAACGTACAGGTACGTTGCCCTTTAAGAGCCCAGCTGTGGGTCGCGCGCGCCGCCGGCGGTGCGCTCGCAACATGGTCCTGAGCTCCATGACCGCAGCCGCGGGACCAGCGGACCCGATTGCCGCTGGTGTCCCGCGATCGGGTCACAGAGCTGAAGAACGGGGAGAGGTCTGTGTAAACAAACCTCTTCCCGTGCTTCCTACACTGCCTGTCACTATCGGCTGTTCCCTGTCATCGGGAAAGCCGATCAGTGATGTCAGACGTCAGCCACGCCCCCTACTGTAAAAAAAAACACACACACCCGCCCCCTAGTGGTTAACTTCTTCACTGCCAGTGTCATTTACATAGGAATAAGTGCATTTAAATAGCACTGATTTCTGTATAAATGACAATGGTCCCAAAAATGTGTCAAAAATGTCTGATGTGTCCGCCATAATGTCGCAGTCACAATAAAAATCGCTGATCGCCGCTATTACTAGTAAAAAAAAAAAATATTAATAAAAATGCTATAAACTATCCCCTATTTTGTAAACGCTATAACTTTTGCGCAAACCAATCAATAATCGCAAATTGCGATTTTTTTTTTGCCAAAAATATGTAGAAGAATACTTATCGGCCTAAACTGAGGAAAAAAAAAATTTTTTTTATTTTTTTATATATAAAAAATTTTTGGGGATATTTATTATAGCAAAAAGTAAAAAATAATGCATTTTTTCCACGGAGCCCGCCTCTGTCCGCCGGCTCAGCGGGAGATCTCTCCGTTGATCTCCGCTGAGCCGGCGGATGACAAGTCCCTCTCTGCTCACTGAGCGGGGAGGGGCTTGCGAGCGCCGCTGGTCTCTATGGAGAGATCAGATGAAAACGGACAGCGTGTCCATTTTCATCAGATCTCACCCGATCCGATCTGCTTTTGGCGGATTGGACCGGGTCGGATGTCAGCGGACATGTCTCCGCTGACATCCGACGCTCCATAGACTAACATGGAGCGCCCGTTCAGATCCGCCGTCAAAACTGACAGGCGGATCTGAACGGTCCGTCCATGAGAAAGGGGACTTAGGCCTCATTCAAACGAGGTGGATCCGCTCAACAGAGTCCGCCAGCTCAGCAGAAGATCTCTCTAAATAACTTTCCAATGCTTTGTACCATTGCTGACAGCTGAACTTAAAACAAAACCGTTGCAGTAGGTATCGGTAATTGGTATCGGCGAGTACTAAAAAAAAAAGAGTATCAGTACTTGTACTTGTTTTTTGTAAAAAAATGGTATCAGTGCATCCCTAGCATCCACTGAGACCAATGATGGTGGCTATTATTACATCCTTTGACACCAACGTTGGGGCTATTATTGTACTAATTGACACCAATACTGGTGTTATTATTGCACCCACCATCACCAATATTGGGGGTTATTATTGTGTCCACTGACATCAATGCTGGGGGTTATTATTGCACTCACAGACACCAATGCTGGGGGTTATTATTGTATCCACAGACACCAATGCTGGGGGTTATTATTGTATCCACTGACTCCAATGCTGGGGGTTTCTATTTTGTCATCCGACAACAATGCTGGGGAGTTATTACTGCACTCACTGACACCCATGCTGGGGATGATTATAATCCAATTTATTCAGTGTGCATTGTGATATGCTGCAAAAAATGCAGGAGGGCTGAGATTTATGTGCACTGAGGTGTGAAAATGCATTGCATCGACCCTCTGGAACTGTTGGCCCTCTACAAATTTTAAAGTTTACCACTTCAACAGTAGAGGTGGCTCATTGTGGCACAACTGAGCAGTCACTATTACAACAGCAGCAGCTCTAGATTTGCATTATCAGAAGTCTGCGGGAGTGAAAGCAGAGGGAGCACTCATAAATGTTTAACAGCTTTTTCCAGCGCTAAAACGCAAGAAAAGCGCCTCAGTGTAAAAGGGGTCTTAGAATTAAAAGGTATATGTACAAAAAAATAGGTATAGGGAGAGCTGAAGAGAGCTCTCTCACCCTCTTGGTACAAGTCCTTATTTGTAAAACAAAGACTCCTTCATGGTCACAGCCTGACACTGTTTAAAATTGATAAGTCAGAACAAAATAGCAAAAATGGATGGCCATTGTATTAAGAACCAAGCAACAAGTTACCAAGAATTAACAATACAGATCAACAATGGCAAGGAATAGTAAAATGTACCTTCTTTCATTAGATTTCACATAGATCTTTTTTATCTCTGTGCTACCAATGTCATCTGCAGAAAAAAAAAAGATTACCTGTTAACACTATTCATAAGGAAAACCTCAGCTCTAATTTAGTACATTATTCTAAAATACAGGAACTTAACAAAATGCAAAACATGTATGACAGAAGAATAGTTTTATACACTTTTTTTTTGAGTCAGTAGTGTAATTGTTTCTTAAAATGCTCATTAACTATAGATAATCTTAAATTGGATCTCAATCTAAAACTACTTCCAATGCTTCCAAATCAGCACCCTGGCTCTGGTTACAACTGCCAAATGTGGGATAATCTCACACTTTGGTGACATTTCCTTCCTGCCATGTTTCTAAAAAAAAGAAAAAATATTGGAGGAATTTATCAAGTCTGGAGCAGCCAGAATCTGAAGCTGCTGTGGATGGCAACCAATCAGATTATGTGTTCGGGTTGTTCAGTTGAGCTTTGAAATTGAAAAAGATAGAAACTGTTTGGTTGCCATGCACACCTACTCCAAATTCTGGCTGCTCATTTTTGGTCAATTGGATGTCCAATTCAACCATACATTAATTTGTATTCATATGAGAACTTAACAAACGTGTTTGTGTGGGTTATCTCTGGGCTTCCTCCCAGAATACAAAAATAAATAAAATGCTGTTAGTGGTCGCATTTTTCTTCAACTTGTGTTTGTGAAGCCTATAATCTTTATTCTTAAATAAAAATTTATCATGTAAAAAAACAAAAAACAAATAATTGTTCAAAGTAAGGGAAATTCTCTCAACCCCTTGTCCATGCCTCCCAGCAGGCCTTTAAGTCAGCTGCGTTCCTGATCATGTGACAAGTGTGCCTGGCTGTCAAAGGGATCACATTATTGGGGGCCTGTTCCATTGGCTTCCAATTGTAAATGTTGATGAGGAGCTGTTGATGACATCTCAGTCAGTATGTTGGAAGCATAAAGTGAGCATGCTCTCAACACACAATAGTGGAGTCCAATGGATGCATTTATATGTGGCAGCTGGGCATTAAAGTCCACCCACTGGTCGGAACTGGAAAAAATCTGGCTAGCCCCAGTACACCCAAATAGCATAATATGGAGTGCAAATGTGGAGGTGGACCCCAGACGCATGCTAGGCTCAATGTCACAACTCCACTTACTGTGGCGCAAGGTCTCCCGCGAACACAACCTTAAATCCAACAACTCCCTGATGAACTCGTTCCTATGCAACCCTAAACTACCAACCAGCCTAACACACCAGATGTCGTGGCCCTGGGCCACACGGAACTTGTTCCATTTTGGTCACATTGTGAATCCCAGATCTCGCAGGTTGCTCACATTCTCGGAGCTCCAGTCCAAATATGACATCCCAAAACAAGCGTTCTACAGTTACCTTCAGATCAGACACTTCGCCCAATCAATTGCTCCACAACTCCTCTTTTCCCCACCGTCTCCATTTGAACAGGTTATATTAGAAGGACGCAACCGCAGGGGCCTGATATCGGACATTTACAAAATTATAAACAAATACCAATTCCTAACCAAAGGCAAACACTCATACATGTGCAGGTGGGAGAAAGAACTAGGCGAAGAGCTCCCAATGGAAGCATGGCAGGCGGTCTGGAGACAGGCAACCAAAACCTCGATATGCACTCTATACAAGGAAAACTCCTACAAAATTCTCTTCTGCTGGTACCAGACCCCTGCCATACTCCACAAAATATACCCCTCCACCCCGGACAAATGCTGGCGATGCCAACAACAGAGAGGGACACTTTTCCACATATGCTGGACATGCTCACGTATAACCCCCTTTTGGGAATCCACCCGACAGCTCCTGACACGGCTATTCGGGGTGCCCATACCGTTTACTCCTAAACTCTTCCTGCTAGGCCTGTCCCAACCAAAAATGTCCAAGACCAGCAAAAAACTCCTCAGGCACATACTGACAGCCGCAAGATGCCTAATAGCCCTAAACTGGAAATCCCCCACCCCACCCTCTCAAGAGGCCCTATACACCAGGGTCAAAGACGTTGAACTTATGGAAAAGATGACGGCCAGGATCCGACAAAAATTGGACGAACACAATGAAGTCTGGGAGATGTGGCATCGGCGGGAGGACTAAGACAACCTATATTGGCAACTAAGGTGAGAACGTATCTACACCCCCTCTCTTCCTACCCCCCCCCCCCCACCCTTATCTACCCCTTTCTCTACCCTCTCTTCCCACTTCCTCCCCCCCCCCCCCCACCTCATTTTTTCTCCTTTCTTTCCTACCATCTCTAAAGCAGACCAATCCTGCATGTTGTTACATAAACGTTACCATAGGTGTTATAAGCTAAAAACCTAACCCCCTGCATTTCTGCAGAGGGAATGCTGTTTAAGATAACAATGTACCACTTATGGGCATACCCATGGACCAACCAGAACACGCACGAAGCATATTTTCTTGAACATGGGAGCTTGTTTCTGCTAAAATGTATGTAAAGTTACATAACCTGTTTGAATATGTTGATTAATAATAAAACGTTAATTGGAAAAAAAAAAGTCCACCCACTAAGGACAAATGTCATCAAAACAAGTGTCCCCATTGACAGACATTCCCTCTATTCCTGTTTTGATGACGACATTACATTTAGAATTTTCCCTTACTTTCAGTCATGGTGACAATGGTCACCAGGACAAATAGAGAGGATAAATCTCCCCAGTGGGGACACAGATAGCAAAAAAAAAAAACTGAAGGGGTTTCAAGCTATGCATACTTTCCTCAAAACAAGGAAAGGTTCCCAACAAAAAACACAGAAGAAAACAAGAAAATGTGTGTGTCAGCTTTACATACCATTACTGTGGAGATTTTATAAAAGAACTGTTATGTTTTTCCTTACAACCAAACTGATGGTAACAAGATGCTCTGCTAAGCCTTTGCAGTTAGTGTTATTTCATATCCAAGCACCCTGGATTCCGCTAAAAGTGGAAAATGCATATGCATATCCATGCTATAAATGTATGTAAATATATTTTGTGTACCTGCTGAGACCTGCCCACATCCTGAATGTGCAAATGGATTCCACTGAAAAATCCAAACAACCACAATAATTAGTGGTCAGTACATGCACAGAGAGTAAGGAAGGCCAGCATTGCTGTGTGCATAGTCGCTTCACATGGGGTAAGATGCAGAAGAAATAATATTTCACATATTTATTATGCTGAATTTTGGAATAATCAATATCCTAGTGATTCTTAGAGCTATGTGAACCTTAAACACAGTACATTAGTTCTGACAGAGACCCTTTTCTCTCTAAAATTGAAAAAGCATATATTTCATGGAGAGAATTTCCTTGAGTTCATTGTCAGAGTTTTGGTGTTCAGGAAGCACCTTGGCGCTTATCTTTTCTCCATCAAATTCAAAGGGACCTTTATAAGGTGGTCTGAGCAAGCAGAAAAGCAAGGCCCAAAACACATCCAGAACACATGGGAATAATTAAATCTCCCAGATAGCTTTGGGAGACTTTGGAATTTATCTGGAGTACCACAAATAGCTAAGAAAGCCTGGGTTGCCTTGTTCAACCTACTATATCCATGATTTCAACTAGGTGAAGTGCACTTATGAAGATGATAAATCTAAACAAAATCATATACCTTCAGTGGGAGAGGAGGGCTCAGGCTCCCCTATTGGATTACCCTGTAGGCGTGCACAAGAACAGAGCGTGATCTCTATGGGTACAGAGCGCAGTTTATTGTTCTGGAGATGCAGATGAGTGAGATGAGGCAGACTGGCCAGACCCACTGGTACAGAGACAAGATCATTACTGAAGAGATAAAGCTGCTCCAAGGACATCAGATTACCTAGAAAGAAAGCAAGAGTCTTTTTTTTTTAACAAACTTCATAGATACTGACTTATGATTTAAAGCAGTAATAGCAGCTATTACTAAATAATAATAATAAGCATCCAGATTATCAAGTTATTATTATTTAGTGAAAAAAAAAAATGAAAAGCCTTACATAGCTATCACAAAATAATCTGATAAACATTCAGTTAGGGGAATAAAACACATAGTATTCATATCTAAAATATATAAGCACTGGAAACGGACAAGAGATGAGCATTTGAAACCCAGACTCAGAGTGTTTATTGTTTTTCCCGGTGGTCTGTAGCCCCACATGGGAATAAGAGATTGGGAGCTCCATGATGGGGCTACAGACCACCGGAAAAAACAATAAATACTCTGATTCCCAACGACCAGCATAAAGACACTGAGCAAGTATGGTAAACCAGGTAATCTTGAAACTTTTTTTTTTTTAACAAGAAAAATCTTGAAACTTTTACCTCCCATCCCAGTCTTTCGGGGAAGCCAATCTCAGGGCAAGTGATATGGCATAATAATGGAAATATCAGTTTTGGCTTAAAGGATAAGTTCACCTTTTGGAACATGTTACATGTTCCCCCTGTATTAACATGCTCCTCCCAGTGACAGCGAGCCAGGGATCTTCTCCCAGCGCCCGCAGTCACTTTTGAAAAATAAACGGCCATGCGGGGCTCCACCCACATGGCTGCATCACTTATTTACAGTTCCCTGTGAATGACTTGAACTACAATTACCGCCAGCCTTTGGGGATAATGGCATGTAGTTCTGAATGGATCACAAGGTCGCTGATGAGCGGCCCTTATAGTTCATTCACAAGCCCTGCAGCTTGTAAACAGCTAGCCAGTATGCATGTATGGGCTGAAACCTGCAGGGCTTGTCTGGCATTGCACCCCTATACCACTGATCACAGGTTAAATGTGTTCCAGGGAAAAAAATATTTCTGGCAAAAATATGTGCATTTATTATTTTTCTCCCAAAAATTTAACTTATCCTCTAATATACCCTTTAGCCTACTTTCACACATATACAGGAAACACGCAGGAAAAGCAGCGATCCCTGCGTGTTTCCCACATTGCAATGCAATCACACTGTGTTTGCGATCCATTGCGGGTTGTTTATACAAAGTTAACGACACCCCAAAATAATCGCAAGCGCAGTGCAGTTTTCCTGCACTAGATCATATGGTGCAAAATGACCACGCAATGCAGGTGCGGCGCTGCTCCAAAAACAGGTGCCTGCATTTTAATGGTATGATTTAAGCCCATTCAAAATGAATGGGCTCAATTCGCACTGTACTGAATCACAAGTGAATTGTACAAGAATACGATGCGGTTCCTGTGCAATTCACATGTAAGTTATAATGTAAACCGGAGCTTAAGGCTGAACTTGATGCAAATAGATAAATATACACATGAAATAATTATAAAGCTATTTTACCTGCAAATATCTGTTCATCCATTCCTGAAATTTACACAGCCCCTTGACATAACACAGCCAAATAAATGACGCCACTTAGAGTTAAAGCTGAACTCAGGGCAAATAAAAAAATGATCGCTTGCAGTGGGGCTGTGCCTGCACTGCAAGGGTTATTTGCTCATACATGTCTAGGGTAACAATAAAAGGAAATATACATTACTTGCCCAATCCTCCACACCTACCCACAGCTAGACTGGTCCTCACAGCTTCTGCACCCCCATGCTCTAGCAGTCCAGGATCCTGATGTCATCAAGACCAGGGCAGGATCCATAGGCCTGCTCTGGAGGTGGGGACGCTCAGGGACAGTCCACCGATCGTGGGGGAGCACCGCCTGTAGTGGGAACTGAGGATCAGATAAGTAAATGGTTTCAACTCTCCCCTAGTCAAAACAAGCTAATAACCCTTGCAGTGCACAGCCCCACTGCAAAGGATCATTTTTTTTATCCACCCCATAGTTGGGCAAGGAATGCAATAGTGTGGGCTCTCCATCTCCATCCTTCACACTTGACAGTGAAAGAACAGCAAACTGTTGAGGTCATCCCTCACCTCTCTCCTATAAAATGTCAACACATTCTCATGCAACAAACCTTACTGGGTGCTAGCATGGCTGCTACCTTTTCCGGTCTCAGTGCTGCTGCATAGGGATTGCAAGGGGCAATTCAAAGTCAAATTCTGCTACTTACACTAGTTGAATTAACATAATACATTTAGGACCTGTTTACACTGGCATTAGAAACAGGCATTTGGATCGCATTTTTGCTGAACCCCAAACGCCTGGCAAAGCAGCCCACAATATATAATATTGACATAGAGGACAGAAACTTTCATATTTGAAAAACATGTAGCATTTGCATCGCTTTGTGTCATTGTGTGGCAAAAATGAAGCTACATATCAAGTTTGGGAGGAGTTGAAGCTCGTCAACTCCTTCTATGCAAGTGTATGGTAACGCACCATATATGCACCCATAGCACTTACAGAGCATTTACAGCGCATTTTACAAGCATTCCTCAAATATCAGTGGGGTGGGAAAAAAAAAACCTTAATAAATAAAAACACTTGGAGGGTGTCTGAGGGTGTGTTTTTAATGTGCATTGAACACGTGTTAAACACGTCAAAAATGTGCATTAACACTATGAGTGTCTACATTAGAATTTTTTGCAAGTGTGAACTTAGCCTTAATTATTTATTAGTGAATACAGAACTACATTAATATATATCCTTTATATCTGCCTGGAGTTCACTTTTAATATGACAACAGTCAGACATTAAGACTTACACAAAGTTTCTGGAAGACTTTTGATATTGTTCTCAGATAAATCCAGTATGATACACCTCTCCAGGTTGCCGATTTCATCTGGCAAAGATACTAGCTTGTTATTAGAGAGGTTCAATTTTTCCATATTGTTTAGCTGTCCAATTAATGCAGGAAGATGAGTTAGCTGGTTAGACATAGCTATGAGGGAAGTCAATCTTTTCAGCTCACAAATGTCATCTGGGAGCTCCTTAAGCTGGTTGTAGCCAAGATGCAGAGTAGATAGGCAAGGAAGGGCAGTGACACATAGAGGTAATTCGGTAAAGCTGTTAAAGCTGAGATCCAAGTGCTGCAGCAAGGAAAGCTGGCTGATGTCTGGAGGTAGGGTAGACAGCAAACCATTCTGACGTCTTAAATTATCATCCAGCAAGTATCCTCCTATGAAATTCAAAAGATTTCTGTTGCGATTACTAAATAAAAGAAGTATAATTGTCAAATCTGGTTATACAATCTTCTTTAGATTTATTAACAACTGAACATACGACTAAATATACACTAATGCATTGTTTATGCAGGCCCTTATACTATACAATTGTTGGTATTGATAAATGCTTTGCATAAATTGTACAATCTGCAATGTGCGAGGGTGGTTTTTAGTAAAATGTTTATTACTTTGTTTAGCTTGTATATGTGGCAGCAGTAGTAGTCTTTTTTTTTTTTTTGAGAAAGAGGATTTTTATTTGTCCTTGTTAAATGATTCTATGCCAGCTGCATTCAAATGGTATCCAATCATTTGTGAACAATCCGACCCTTGCATGAATTCATTTTAATTTTTGACTAATATACAACCAGCTAATCACTAATATGTTAAAAGAATCAAGGCGGATGTTCATCTTTATACAGCAAGTGGTTTCTCCTTTTTATTTGTCTGCCTCCTTCAGTGCCCGGGCATTGACATCACTTCCCTTCGGCACAGTCAGTCATCTGGGACACGTGACAGGTCCCAGATGACTGTGCGGCATATCACGGCGTGCGGCGCCGCTCGCGCATGCGCAGTGGGGGCCCGGCTGTGAAACCACAGCCGGGTGCCCACAGTAAGAATGCTGGCGCCGTGAGCGGAGTGGGGAACGAGGGGGGGCTTCGTTCCCCCGCATCGCTGGACCATGGGACAGGTAAGTGTCCGATTATTAAAAGTCAGCAGCTGCAGTATTTGTAGCTGCTGACTTTTAAAAAAAAAAACACTTTAAGTCCCATAAAAGAGTTACACAACATTTGCACCTGCATATACAATCCAAAATGTGCACCTATCATATAAAATTCAGGACATTTAGTCAAACGGTAGTGCGCAGCAGGCGCAAACAGAACATAAACTAAGCAATATACTGTACAGAAATATGGTTATCATATACCATATGTTGCATTAAAAAATATCCCCTGGTAACTCTGTCAAATCAGACTGTCTTTACGAACTACAATGGTATAACTTGTAAAATAGTTAAATATCTAATGTCACAAATTATGGAAAGTGGTGAAGTAATAAAAAAATTAAAGGGGTTGCTCAAATTAGGAGGGTGACGCCATTCATACATATCAAATTTTTTTGAACGTCTAGAGACAAACTCTGGCTAAGGCTGGCCATTCATTATGCAATTTTCTTTCCACAACAGGTTGAAGGTAAGAAAATAACTTGATTTCCCCATCTACACAGTCAGTGTTGATGGGGAATCCCTCCTGCTGTTCTATTGTATTCTGTCAGCAGAATGTTTCCCCACCATCAGAATACAATGATCATTGCTGCTGGCTATAGCTGGCAGCAGTGATCGTACGGAAAATGCCAGACAGGCTGGTTGTACTGAAGCCAATCAGGTAGCTCTCTCTCTGCCCTTTTCTCCTATGAACACAGCTGATGGTGATTCCATTCAAGCCGCATGGCTTGGCAGCCATTTTAAGGTTCTCATGGAGGGCCCAGTATAATAGATTTTATAGGGACTAGACAAATTAATACATAGATATAATTATTATATCGCGTACTTCACCCACCATCAGAATACAATGATCATTGCTGCTGGCTATAGCTGGCAGCAGTGATCGTATGAAAAATGCCAGACAGGCTGGTTGTACTGAAGCCAATCGATTTATTACATTGCAATAATTTAACAGTATAATAGATTGTATGCAGATATGTTAATCAGATTATCTATATAGCAGTGGTTTCTGAACATACTTTATTGTAAATGTAAATTATTGTGGCATTATTCATTGAAAGTAGAGCCAAAGAACACTACATCATTTTGAGAAGTGCATTGGACACGTGTTTTGTTCTGCCAAGCTGTGTAGTCATGCATATAATAAAAGTTTACAGTCTATAAAAGTCAAATTTCTATTACATATCTGGAGAAAAGAGAAAACAACATGCAAATAAATTGTCAATTTGAATTTCTGTACCTTTCAATGTTAAGGATCTAAGCCTACTGAACATAGGCAGAGCTGTCACTGCTGATGTTATCATCTCATCATGGCTGCTCAATGCAAGAAATTCCACTTCCACCAGAGCACTTTTTTGTCCCTCTGTCACCTGCAGGAACCTCTTGCAGCCATCCAGGTATACATCCAGGATAAGCCTGTTGCCTGCAATATGCAGACTAGGAGAGGCTGGTTCCTCTGTGCCATTTCCCTCCCACTGGGGGTCCAGAAGATGCTCCATCTCTCATTGTCTATGTGCGACAACACGGGCATGTCACAGCTCGCCCAGTACACAGAAGTTATCGGTTGCACTAGGAGAGAAAAAAAAATAGAAAATACAAGAAGACTGCATAAAAAGTGACAGATACATTTCACACCAATTATTGAGAATTCTCTATTAAAGTACATTAAGTACTTTTGCTATTGAACAATCTTTTTTTTTATTTTTTTTGCACACATGTAAAATTATGCATTTTTGGACATAAAATTGCTAAAACCCCTATTAAATTATATACTTTCTGAAAGCCGAGGCCCTGTAGAATAAAAAGGTAGTAGTTGCAATTTTTTACATTGCATGATATTTGTGCAACTGTTTATCAAACTTATGTTTTAAGGAAAAAAAGATAATTACAGGGGGTCCCCGAGTTACGAACTCGTTAGGGACTGCCCGCCTGTACGGAAGTCGGAAATGTTCGTAAGTCAGCCGTGCATGCGCAGACCGACAAATACGGACATTTCCGATGTTCCGTCTAATGCCGTTCTGCGCATGCGTATGGCTCCATATGGCCGCGCATGGGCAGAACGGCCGAAAGACGGCGAAAAACATCGAAAAATGGCGGAGGGTCCCCGCAGCGCCCCGTTCGTAAGTAGGGGTTGTTCGTAGATCGGGTGTTCGTAAGTCGGGGACCCCCTGTAAAAGAATTTAAGTGCAAACAAACAAAATGTAATACACATACACATTTTTGGTGAACTATAAAAGACAGGATTGCGTCAAGTAAACAGATACCAAAATGTCAAGTCTTAAAATTGAGTGCGCCCATGATATAGCAAAAAACGATGGTACACAAAAAAACTCCATAGGTGATGCTTTAAAAGCCGTTACTTCCCATTTCTGTTTAGAGTGAAAGCGGTAGTAAAGCCCCCTTTCAGAATATTAATAAACTATATACAATTGTGTAAGAGAGAGGGTAGAGGAAGTTCATTGTACTAATTTCAGCAGAAAAACGCTTCATGAGAATAAAAGCATCTAAATGCATTTAAAAGCTAGACATGTTTAGCTGGTCATAATTAAATTAATATTCTGGCCAATTAAATCTATTTATGCTGAAACGCTTGATGCGCCTAAACGTATGTGAAATGCGTGGCTTTAGGCGTGTTTTTTTAAGCAACTTTTTCCTGCCAGAAGTAAAACACTCTGGGGTTGATTTACTAAAGGCAAATCCACTGTGCACTACAAGTGCACTTGAAAGTGTACTTGGGAGTGCAGTTGCTGTAGATCTGAGGGGAAGATCTGACATGAGGGGAAGCACTGCTGATTTCTATCATCCAATTATGTGCAAGCAAAAATTCTGTTTTTTATTTTCCTTGCATGTCCCTCTCAGATCTACAGTGACTGCACTTCCAAGTTCACTTGCAGTGCACTTGTAGATTTGCCTTTAGTAAATAAACCCCTCTGTGTGCATGAGGCCTTATCCTGTGTTAAAATACAGTGGTGTGAAAAAGTGTTTGCCCCCTTCCTCATTTCCTGTTCCTTTGCATATTTGTCACACTTAAGTGTTTCGGAACATCAAACCAATTTAAAAAATAGTCAAGGACAACACAAGTAAACACAAAATGCAATTTGTAAATGAAGGTGTTTATTATTAAAGGTGAAAAAAAATCCAAACCATCATGGCCCTGTGTGAAAAAGTGATTGCCCCCTAAACCTAATAACTGGTTGGGCCACCCTTAGCAGCAACAACTGCAACCAAGCGTTTGCGATAACGTGCAATGAGGCTTTTACAGCGTCCTGGAGGAATTTTGGCCCACTCATCTTTGCAGAATTGTCCTAATTCAGTTACATTAGAGGGTTTTCGAGCATGAACGGCCTTTTTAAGGTCATACCACAACATCTCAATAGGATTCAGGTCAGGACTTTGGCTAGGCCACTCCAAAGTCTTCATTTTGTTTTTCTTCAGCCATTCGGTGGTGGACTTGCTGGTGTGTTTAGGATCATTGTCCTGCTGCAGAACCCAAGTTCGTTTCAGCTTGAGTACACGGACAGATGGTCGGACATTCTCCTTCAGGATCTCTTGGTAGACAGCAGAATTCATAGTTCCTTTTATCACGGCAAGTCTTCCAGGTCCTGAAGCAGCAAAACAGCCCCAGACCATCACAATACCACCACCATATTTTACTGTTGGTATAATGTTCTTTTTCTGAAATGCAGTGTTCCTTCTACGCCAGATATACTTGGACACACACCTTCCAAAGAGTTCCACTTTTGTCTCATCGGTCCACAGAATGTTGTCCCAAAAGTCTTGGGGATCATCAAGATGTGTTGTGGAGAAATTGAGACGAGCTTTAATGTTCTTTTTGCTCAGCAGTGGTTTTCTCCTTGGAACTCTGGCCATTTTTGCCCAGTCTTTTCCTGATGGTGGAGGCATGAACGCTGACCTTAACTGAGGCAAGTGAGGCCTGCAGTTCCTTGGACGTTGTTGTGGGTCTTTTGTGACCTCTTGGATGAGTCGTCGCTGCGCTCTTGGGGTAATTTTGGGCGGCCGGCCACTCCTGGGAAGGTTCACCACTGTTCCATGTCTTCGCCATTTGTGGATAATGGCTCTCACTGTGGTTCGCTGGATTCCCAAAGCTTTGGAAATGGCTTTATAACCCTTTCCAGACTGATAGATCTCAATTACTTTCTTTCTCAATTGTTCCTGAATTTCTTTGGGTCTCGGCATGATGTGTAGCTTTTAAGGATCTTCTGGTGGACCTTACTGTGTCAAGCAGCTCCTATTTAAGTGATGCCTTGATTGTGAACAGGTGTGGCAATAATCAGGCCTGGGTGTGGCTAGAGAAATTGAACTCAGGTGTGGACAACCACAGTTATAGTATGTTTTAACAAGGGGGGCAATCAATTTTTCACACAGGGCCATGATGGTTTGGATTTTTTTTCACCTTTAATAATAAACACCTTCATTTACAAATTGCATTTTGTGTTTACTTGTGTTGTCCTTGACTATTGTTTAAATTGGTTTGATGTTCCGAAACACTTAAGTGTGACAAACATGCAAAGGAACAGGAAATGAGGAAGGGGGCAAACACTTTTTCACACCACTGTAGGTATCCACATAGGTATACTTACCTAGGTGGATGCAGCATGAGACTGATGCTGCATATGTCCCCCAGCATCTCTACACTTATAATTGAGCCATTGAACACCGCCGATGGCTCTGTTCTCACAGCTCCCAGAGAGGAGAGCTGCTGACTGTTAATCAGCAGCTCTCCTCTCTGCTCCTCTACGCTCTTACTGGAGCGCTGAGCTGTGGAGGGGGGGGGAGTGGCCGTCTCAGTCTCTCAGCGGCTCGCTGAAAGGCTAAGACAGGCATCAGTCCAGGCACCTGGCGGATCCATACTTTATTGTGATGATGCAGTGCCTGGACTGATTCCAGTGACGTCAGCAGAGAGCTCAGGCTGGATTTCTCCTCTAAAGCGGAGTTCCAGGCTTTTTTTGTTTCTTAAAAGACGACAGCAGCTACAAAAAGTTTAGCTGCTGACTTTTAATAAACAGAAACTTACCTGTTCCACAGTCCAGCGATGCGGCTGCACAAAGCCTCGCTCCTCTCCCCCTGCTCTCCGCGGCGGCGCCTCCATTGAAACTGTGGGCACCCATGGCCGGGCGCGCACTGCGCATGCGTGAGTCGCGCTGTGCTCTCCCAGTGGACGGGCAATCTTCTGGGACCTGCGACGTGTCCCAGAAGTTTGCAGAGAGGGAGGGGATGCCTAGGGGGAGAGGAGTCGCCTAGGCGGAAGCAGAAATGGGACAGGAAGTCCCACTCAAATCTAAGCACCCACTCCCCCTCCCAAAAAAATGACATGGCAAATGTGGCATGTAAGGGGGCGAGGAGTGCTTAAAGCGGAAGTTCCACTTTTAGGTGGAACTCCGCTTTAAATTTTTTATAATCTGCTTAAAGTGGAGTTCCACCCAAAAAAAAAAAAAAAATCATTAATGTGCATGAAAAAAAAATGTAAAAAACATTTGGAGACATTTTTTTTTCTACTCACCTCTTTAATGCCTGTTGCTAGGGGGTCCTTTGTAATCTGC
Source organism: Lithobates sylvaticus (assembly GCA_028564925.1). Lineage (NCBI taxonomy): Eukaryota > Metazoa > Chordata > Amphibia > Anura > Ranidae > Lithobates > Lithobates sylvaticus. The sequence continues at coordinate 93,460,107 of CM053034.1, forward strand.
CTCCTTCTGAGCCTGCACTCCTGACATCACTTCCCTCGGTGCAGGAAGGGAAATCAGCTCTCCCCCCTCCCTCTAGGCAATCATCTGGGACACGTGACAGGTCCCAGATGGTTGGGCGGCCAGTCATGGCGTGCGCAGTGGGTGCTCTGCTGTGAAGCCACAGCCAGGTGCCCACAGTTAAAATGCCGGCGCCGCCGAGCGGAGGGGGAGACAAATGGGGCTTTGATCCCCTGCATCGCTGTATTTGTAGCTGCTGACTTTTATTTTTTTTTTTTTTTGTGGGAACTCTGCTTTAATACTAAAGCCCCATTCACACCTGTGTGGCATTTTTTTTTACATTTTTTGTCCTTTTTTCGTGCAGCAGCATAGGACAGTCCCTTCACTTGAATGGTCTGTCTTATGCGTGCCAAAGTAGCTTGTGTTTATTTATCAGTAAGCTTTGTGTGTTTTATCGTGTGACTACTACCATTAAGAAATAATGACACTGCAAGCATTATGCACGTTTTATCGCATTTTTCACGTGTTTCCCGGGAACGCTGAGCGGAAATGTACATTTCCGCACACGTTACCAGAACGCTAAGGTGTGAATGCAGCCTTACTGTTACTGATCCTTTGCTGGCGCTGTATATTTGTCATATTCACATATACACAGTCACACTAACAACAGCATTGCTTGCAAGCATTGCGTATTGTGTAGCCAGCTTTAAGAACACTAATGAACCAGGAACTACTCAAGACTCTGATAGTTATGCATCTAAACTACATTAAAACATAGAACTGTGAAAACAAATATATTCTTAAAATAGCTTAGAAAGCAAATACTGGCAGTTACTGTATCACTTACAGAATGATGGCAGAGCTGGTGGTCAGTTGGGTTCAGTTACGGATTCCTTTGTTCTTGAAGAAGAGGCGATATCCCTTCCTGGAAAACAATCATGATTTCAGTAACACTTTTGTACTGTAAAATGTAGAGTTGCATTAAAGATATAGCAAATGGTGTGACATTGACAGTGTTGCAGTCCTGTGTTGCAGTTGATCCACTTTTTTTAAACTTCCTGGTTACATGAGGCTTCAGTGACGATGAAGGGGCCGGACCTTTTTTTTTTTTTTTAAATAGGCAAAAAGACAGCCTCCCCCCCTCTGCCCCCTCCCTTCTCACATTCACAACTCAGCAGGATGGCTGGATAGCAAAGCTTTTGAACCCTGTTGCCAGAACTACACAACTAGCACACAAATAAATACCACAAAAAAAATGTAATGTAGGCTAGTTCACTCTACAATCCTTGCGTTTAGCTGTGCATTTCCACATTTGTGTATACATGCGTTTTTTGGGCTTTTTTACAATGGATGCGGTCAAAACACAAATGCAAAAAAAAAAAAAATGAATGTATTTCAAAGAGCCTAGTTTTTACCATTGTGGTGCTTTCATGTATATTTTTTTTTTTAACAAGAAAGCTTTCATGTATATTTAAAGAAAGTTCAGCATGCTGCAATTTTTTCACACATAAATGTACTGGAATGCACATAAACACATGTAAATGCACATGAACGCGAAATGTAAACAATGCCTAAAAATGCACCGAAAATGTGAAAAAAATGCACTAGAAATGCATGTAAAACTGCACACAGAAAGCAAGGATTATGGTGCACATGAACACAGAGCACATTTACACCAGAAACTGCACACAACTGAGCGTTTCTGACTGCTTGTATGCATTTGAAGCGCACTTGGCACGCACTTCAATTCGCTTTGCATGTGTTATGTGCTGCGTGTAGCACTGCGTTGCACTGCATTTTTCTATGCATTTTTGGGCTTGACTTTCTTGGCTTAAAGGGGTGCGGTGCAGTGCATTTGTAGCACATTGCCTGCATTTGCCGAAAAATGCAGAATGCGCTACTTTTTTTTAACTGCGCTGAACTGCACTGCAATGATGTGAACTATGCCCATAGGATTACCTTGATTTTGGGCTGTCTATGCAGTTTGAGTGCAGTTCAAAATGCATCCAACTGCAGCCAACTGCGTTCAGTGTGAAAGGGCCCTAAATGTGTTTTTAACGCGCTTATAATGCGTTCCAAAGTATTTTTTTCCAGTTTTTTCACTTTTGAAATGTGTTGCCAGCATGTTTTCACGTGTTTACTTGCTTTCAGATGGAAGAAATTGCATGCTGCTGTACTTTTAGTAATGGAACCAAACACACTGGTGTGAGCTCGGGTGATTGGTTTTACTGTGTGCATGCGTTCTGGATGTGCTTTAAAAAATGCACCTGAAAGCATCCTGTGTAAACAAGAAGACTGGGAGGATATGCAGGAAACATTATTTTTCATTAAGCCTGGAGTCACACTTGTGCGTTACATATATTGCATGTGATTCGCACAGGAATCACACTACATCCCTGTGGACATCGCATGCAAAGCCTGTGTGGTGCGATTTGAGCCATACATCTTGTATAACTGAAATTGCATTACATCCGCATCAAAATGGTGCAGGACACTTTTTCCCGCACCTGAATTGCACTGCGTTTTGCAATGTTTTGGTGTTGTTGTTGATCTAACATTGACACCCGTAGCAGATCGCATGGACGCTGTGCGATTGCAATGTGGTGCGGGAAACGCACACGATTTGCTGCATTTCCCAGATCGCATCAGTATGAACCTAGGCTAAAGTGCTATTAACCCTTACATTTTCAAATCAATTACAGCAGCTTTCCCATAGCTCCCAACTGTCACTGTAACAAAGTCCCTCTGTCCCTCTTTCCTCCTCATATGTCCCTAAAATTTACCACTTATCTATCAAAATAGGTTTTACAATGCTAAAGCTTTCATGCAGATTCTAATATGCTGCATCTGTAAATTCCACAAGCCAATATAAAGAAATAGTAGTGGTAAAAAGCACCTGTGGGTTTAACCAGTATTTTTTTCTGTACAGTTCTCTTTTAAGGGGGTGTGGCAGGGTGTGTGTCCTATGCCTACATACTTTTCCTATAGGTGACCCTCATTCCCCTCTCAGAAAGTTGAGAGGTATGGCTTACCTTACTAATTAACTAAAGGGTCCTAGAGAGCCACCCAAACATGTGTAGTGGCCATGGTGGTGCTTGGAATTAAAGTACACACACACATATATATATATATATATATATATATATATATATATATATATATATTCCCAAGGAGTGGTATCAGCAAGGCTATCTATGAAGTGATCAGTGCATGCTCCCCAAGCGGAAGTTCAGAAAAGTGGTGTACAGGAAGCCATCAGCTGCAGGTGCAAATAGAACAAATAGTTACTGAACTTTCGGCTAGGACTCACATACATCAGTGGTTCTCAATCCTGTCCTCAAGTACCCCCAACAGGCCATGTTTTGGGAATTTCTCTTAGATAAAGTAGCTGTCCAAAATATCAAGCCATTGACTCGGATTTAAAGCACCTGTGCAAGCTAAAGGAAAACTTGCAAACATGGCCTGTTGTGGGTACTTTAGGAGTAGGGATGAGCTCATGCGTGTTCACAAACAGCACGTGCAGAGCCCACCAGGAAGTCGGCACTGGGGAGCGCTAATTACAAGCAGTGAGACATTCTGATCTCTGCAGCAGGCCAGCAGCGCATCGAGACAATGTCTCATTGGTTGTGATTAGCGCTCCGCAGTGCCAACTTCCTGGCGGGCTCTGCACGTGCTGTTTGCGAACACGCCTGAGCTCATCTTATTGAGGACAGGGTTGAGAACCACTGACATACATGGCTGATTAGGAACTTAAACCACCCAGATCAGTATATTTCTTTGGTGGGTATAGCCAGGTATTTTTTTTTAGCTGCGGACAGGTAGCCTGTGCTAATCAATGTCAAGGCTGTTTTTTGTTCATTTAATTAGGGAGTCATACGATAAACAAATTGAAGCAAGTCCCTCTTGACTGTAATCATGGCAGCAGATGTAGCACAGATCCCAGTGGGTCACAGTTCTTTCCACAGTCATAATTAAATGTTGTGTATGAGAAAGTGTAATCATACTGCCACAGTCAGCATTGTCTGCTACTAATGGTTAGGGATTGAATTGCTGAATGGGTCCCCATAAGGGAGATTTACACTCACTTCCTGAGCAAGGAGAATCTCTCCAACAAGAATGTTGACAGCAAGTAAAACTTGAAGACATTCTAACCCATCACTACTCCATCGAAAGCTAAAACAAAATATGTTTTGGCTTGAGTTACACTTTAAGGCTGGGTTCACACTTATGCGAATTGGATGTGGGTTTCCCCGCATCCAATTCGCATGACATGAGATTGTGACCGGCTCTCAATAGAGCCTGTTCACACATCTCCGGAACGGCTGCGAAGCGAATTGCACAAGGGTCCTGTGCATCTTTGGCTCCATTTCAGGTCCCATTTCAGTTCAAAATTCGGGCCTGATTTGTCCCTGAAACAGAGAACAGGGACACACCAGGCACCTGCTCTCAGCCACATCCATTTTTAGTGTGAACCCAGCCTAAAAGTAAGTGAACCCAATCAGTGGTTCTAAAGGCAGAGGGTTTTTTACCCCCCTAGCAGTCCCCTCTTACACTCGCCTGAGCCCGATCTTGATCCAGTGATGTCTGCTTCTTCCCTTCTTATTGGCTCAGACACAACAGCAGGAGTCAATGGCTGCTGTCAATCACAGCCAGTGATGAGGGAGCAGGGGCAGGTTGAGTCCAACTGTTTGTGTCAATAGACTTGGGAGCAAGTCCGCTCGAGTGTCCTCATAGCAAGCGGCCTGCTATGGGGGAACTTGTGGGGGGAGGAGCCAGGAGTGCTGGTGGTGGACCCAAGAGGAAACTGCTCAGTGCAAAACCATTTCAAAGAGCAGGTATGTATAACATGTGTTCGTTATTTTAAAGACAAAACAATTACAGTAATGCCGCGTACACATGAGCGGAATTGCCGTCCAAAAAATCCTGGATCTTTTTTCCGACGGAATTCCACTTAAGCTTGTCTGGCATACACACGGTCACACAAAAGTTCTCAGAACTTTCGACCGTCAAGAACGCGGTGACGTACAACACTACGACGAGCCGAGAAAATGAAGTTCAATGCTTCCGAGCATGCGTGTTTTTTTGCACGTCCGAATTGCATACAGACGATCACATTTTCAGATAGGAACTTTTCCCGACCGAAAAATAGAGAACCTACTCTCAATCTTTTGCTGGCTGAAATTCCGCCAGCAAAAGAGCGATGGAGCATACACACGGTCGCATTTTACGGAGTTTTGCTAGCAGCATTTCCGATTGTGTGTACGCAGCATTAGAATCACTTATTTAATCATTAACATGTTAATGTTATTTCAAAAGTAATTTTCAATATTACAATGTTAAAAATAAAACCTGGTGACGGTCATTGTGCCGACACTTGGCAGAAAGAAAATACGTATTTTTCTAGTGTAACTACTGTATTGGTGCTTTTCTATCTGTCAAATAAAAATGCCATTGCACAAGTTCTATTTGTTGTGCCCGCTGTGTCAAAACACTTGCGCCAATGTAAGTTACAGTACAAATGTACAAATCAATGGCCAGGGCTGCTGTTGATTGCATAAAACTATTTATTCAAGCATTTCCAGGCAAATATTACTTTGCCTGGAATATACATAGTATACATAGAGTTACATAGTAGGTGAGGTTGAAAAAAGACACAAGTCCAACCTATTTGTGTGATTTTATGTCAGTATTACATTGTATATCCCTGTATGTTACGGTCGTTCAGGTGCTTATCTAATAGTTTTTTGAAATTATCGATGCTCCCTGCTGAGACCACTGCCTGTGGAAGAGAATTTCACATCCTTACCACTCTTATGCCGCGTACAGGCGATCGCAATTTCCAACAACCAAACCGTGGATTTATTTCCGACGGATGTTGGCTGAAACTTGTCTTGCATACACACGGTCGCACAAATGTTGTCGGAAATTCCGATCGGCTAGAACGCACTGACGTACAACACGTATGACATGACTAGAAAAAGGAAGTTCAATAAGGAGTGTGCCACCCTTTGGGCTCCTTCTAATCTCATGTTAGTGGAAGTTTGGTGAGAGACGATTCGCGCTTTTCAGCCTCATATTTTTCCGATCGTTACTGCTCTTCCGTTTGTGCTTGTGGATTCGTATCTGGTTTTCAGTGCGTGCTATTTCTAGTACGTATTTGATTATCAGTGCGTTCTTGTCTGCTCGTTTCTGATTTTCAGCACCTTCTTCTCCGGTTCTTTCTGATTTTCAGTGCGTTCTGTTAGTTTGTTCTGACCAGCTGACCGTTTTGAAGACATGTTGCGGTTACGTACTCGTCATAGAATTCGTGCTGTGCAGGGGATTAGTGTTGGGGTTCTTACTTTGACCCAAGCCCAGTCCATGAACAGGGCAGGGAGGAGTTCATGGACAAAGAATTGGTTGCTCCAGCGTGACCAATTCTTGCACATGCCTTTCTTGCGGGAGATCCGTGAGAATAATCTTGATGCTTTCAGGAATTATCTCCGGATGACTGACCCTGTTTTTCACCGTTTGTTGGCTTTGCTGTCCCTTTAAATTATGAAGCAGGACACCTGCATGCGGCAAGCCATCACTCTGGAACAAAGGCTAGTCGCCACCTTGCGGTACTTGGCTACAGGGAGAAGTCTGCAGGACATCAAGTTCTCGACAGGCATCTCCCTCCAAGCTCTGGGGATCATTATTCCAGAGACCTGTTCTGCCATCATTCAGGTCCTGCAGAAGGACTATATTAGGGTAAGTTTTCTCCTTTAACATCACATTCTATGTATTTATTCTTTGCTAATGTATCGTATTTCTTTCATCATTCCATAATTACCATTATTGTAATATGCTGTGAATGTCCCCTTTATCCTCTTGCATGCTTGAATTTTTTAATGCTCCTTTTTTGTCCTTCATGCATATTTGCCTTCTCTGATCTCCCCAGCATGCTATACTGGGCCCATACACACCTAGCCTAGTCACTTAACAATGTATTTTGTTAGCTCCATTGTACTGTTTTACCCTAACACCCCCTGAAATGTGTACAAATTTTATTTTTGTCCTTAAATTCTGGCAACGTGCAAGAGGCTTTTTTTGGGGGGGCCCAAACTCATTTGGAACCCTCCCTCCCCCCCAACCGCTAAGTCAACCGATACCAATCCTCTATCTGCTGACTTTGCCAAACCCATACACACTACATCTACCTCTTTTGTGGTCATATTTATGGATGAATTCACCAAAGCATGTAGTGACAGGTCCTGCCTGAATACTTTCAAATGGTTTAAAGTTTTGTTCTCCTATTATCTTGATAGGTAATTGCAGAATGTAAAAATTTGCTTTAATTTGTACAGTGTGTATTCATATTTTTGTATTATGACACTTACCTGTCCAGTGGGCTGACAATAGCGTAAGTAAGGAGGGGATGGCCAAAGTAACACACATTATTTATGCATTCAGCTCTCAATGAAGTGTAGAGGGTTAACTGTCCAAAACATCTCCTCCACCCTACAATTTTTACAATGGGCTATCAGAGGGGGTGAGGAATCTGATAAGTGGACCTTATATTTTTGTCTTTAAATACTCCTTAAAATAAATGTTTTATATTTATGTTGGCCAAGAATGTTTTTGTGTCTAATCTGCTTGCAATGTTATGTGCAAAAGTACTATTTTTTTTTCTTGTTTCAGTCCAGAGTTTCCTTCAATGCCACAGGAATGGCAGACTGTGGCTTCCCAATTTGCCCAGTGGTGGGACTTTCCCAACTGCGGAGGGGCAATTGATGGGAAACACGTCCACATCGTGCCACCCCCCAACTCGGGGTCATACTGTTATAATTACAAGGGGTTTAATAGTATTGTGATGTTGGTGGTGGTGTCGGGGACATACAAGTTTCTTTATGTGGATGTGGGGAAGAATGGCCGGATGACGGATGGTGAAGTCATCGCCCAGACCAAGTTCTACGGACGGCTCCAGAGTGGAGGCTTGGGCTTGCCACCTGCAGAAGACAACGTGGCAGGTCTACCGTTCGTCTTTGTCGCTGATGAAGCATTTGGGCTGGGTGATCACCTGATGCGGCCGTTCCCGATGAGGACCCTCACCCGGGAGCAGAGGGTTTTTAACTACCGGCTGGCATGAGCCAGAAGAGTGGTGGAGAATGCTTTCGGGATAATGGCCAGCCGGTTCCGCCTGTTCCTGACACCAATCAACATGGCGAAATATAAACTAAACCATATAATACTTGCATGCTGCATTCTACACAACTTTCTCAGGAGAAATGCTACAAACTATGCTGCCTCAGTTCGGCCTGAGGCTGGATTTCCAGAACAAACAACAACCCTGACGGTGCTTGAAGCTTGGCTTCCCCCCCCAAAGTGCCTGCAAGGTCTGTCAAAAATATATGGAATACTTTGCAGGTAGGCGGGCCATTGATATGCCAGCAAATGTTTGATAAGCATTTTTAAAATACATTTTTTTGTTAAAATGACATAATATTTCATTTGATTTACTGCTTGTGTTTCTTTTAGCTGTCTACTAGGTTCTCCAATGGGCTTTTCTTTTTGGCCATTTTCTTCAATAGTGCAAACATAATTTAGTTGATACATGAGGTGACAATCTCTTCTTCAGCTATTATGTTGTGGGTCTGCTACACACACACACAATGTATTTGTTGTTAATGTATGTAATGCATTAATGATAAAAAAAACAAATCCTTTTCAGCACCCTGAATTAATTGTTTTGAGTCCCCAAACTGGCCTGATTGGGGAAAATTTTTGAGCACTGTGGGGGTAATTTACTGAAGGCAAATCCACTTTGCACTACAAGGGCACTGCAAGTGCACTGAAACAGCACAGAAAGTGCACTTGTAGTGCAAAGTGGATTTGCCTTTAGTAATTAACCCACCAATGAGGACGTGTGCACTTAAAAATGTGATTCTTCTTCCACAACATCCGCATCACCTAAAATAAAAACAAACACCATGTATTATAAATATGCAGGCATATATCTATTACCTAAAGCTGTGGTCTCAGACATTAACCTGTTGTGGTCACTATTTCGCCCACTTCATAAACCTCTCCTTCCTCCACATTATGAGGTTGTGGTGTTGTGAGTTCCCCTTCTTTAGGAGGTTGGGAGTCCCTGGTGACCTCAGACATCCCAAGTCTTTTCTCCCCTATAAGAATTAAAAAATAGGTATACTTAGCACACAGATATTTGAGGCCAGAAATAGGAATAAGAAACATTGCTTGGAAGTGACATACAATTGTCATGATTTTTTTCTAAAGCTGGAATAATTACCTTTTTTGTGCAAGTTTCACACATGTAGAGACCCCTAGTATCCACTGGAGCACCTGTGTGGAACACCCTAAAAAGTTTGTTCTGGTGTCCCACATTAGTGCTCCTGCGTCCAGATGTGTAAACAGCTGCTGAGTGTCCTCTCCTTACACTGAATTTTGCATTTCATTGTAATTACAAACCCATCTAGACAACAATGTAATAAACTTCTTTTAATACAAATAGGCATGAACAAATGTAGTTAACCTGCATCTGCCAAAAACATTGTATTAGTGGGCGAACAAACAATGTTTACTATGAATGATAACTGTGCCCACGAACCTGAAACTTGCCATTTTAAACTGTGCAACAGTAAAGAAAAGCACATGGAGCAGCACAAACGTAATAATAATAATAATAGGAACACACGACAAAACACTTACTTTTTTGCAGCACTCTCTTGATTCTTCTGTACTGATCCTGCGCCCTTAATTTGAGGTCTGACAATCGTTTTCCTCAGTTGGTCCTTGGATCGCCATACCCCAAAATTCTTATGCAGACTTTTCACAACTTTAGCCATGATCTTTGTCAGGAGAACAGGCAGGTTAACACGGTGCGCCGGGTGCCTGTGCGCACGCGCAACGGGACGGCGCTCCGGCGCATGCGCATTCGCGGCTCGGCGCTCCGACGCACGCGCATGCGCACTAGCGCACGCTTGAGCGTTCCAGTGCGTGACAGCGTCACATGACCACTTACAGGTCCTATTTAAGGAAGTGGTTCAGATCAGTCCAGCGCTGGCTTGTCTTCAGCTTCCTGCTTGAGCTCTGTTCCTGTTTCCTGTATCCTGATTGATTGACTGCCTGTTTGACCTCGGATCTGCCTTTTTGACCTTGCTGCCTTCTCCTGCTCTTTGACCCCTGGACTGTTTACTGGACTACCCGTTTGCTGCCTCTGGCCCTCTTGAACCTTGCTTGTGACCCGGATTTGTCTACTGTCTCCTGCCCTGAACCTCTGCTAGTGACCCGGATTTACCTGTCTACAGGCCTGTACCTGCACCTGTATCCTGGAAGCTTCTCTACGGATTCCTGATCCCAGCACCTGGCTCCTACTTCAGTCCTCATCTTCCGGTTGGGTAGCCTGTGCCTCTTTGTGCCATTCACCCCCTGTCTCACCTCCAGGGGGCGGACTGCGCTCAGTTGCAAGGGTGAACCACTCTCGGCACTTCGGCCTCGGTAAGTACTCTCCTGATAGTACAAGCCAGCCATGTCTGAGGCCGACAGAGTGCGTTCACCCCTTGAGGCTTTGTGCCAACAAGTCTCAGCTTTAACTGAAGCCGTACAAAAATTGCAAGAAGGGTACACTCAAGTGGACAGTCGCCTGCAGCATCTTTCTGGGTTAGCTGCACCTACTTTGGCAGCCCCCTCAGCTTCCAGCGGAATCTCCGCTCCTCCTGGATCAGCTAATCCTACTGTAATCATGGCCTCACCCGAACCCAGGGTCCCTACCCCTGAACGCTTTACGGGTGACCGTAAGAAGTTCCGGGCCTTCAAGAATGCTTGCTCCCTCTACTTGGCTCTTCAACCTAGGACTTTTTCGTCAGAAGTTGTAAAGGTGGGTTTCATCATTTCGCTCCTGGCCGAGGAACCCCAGGCATGGGCCCATAGTTTGATGGAGCAGAGGAACCCCGCATTGAATGCGGTAGAGACTTTTTTTGAAAGTATGGCACAACTTTATGATGATCCGCAACGTGGGGCCACAGCTGAAGCTACTTTACATAACCTACTTCAGGGTCGCAGACCGGTGGAGGACTACACCGTAGAGTTTCGAAAGTGGTCAGCTGACACCGGTTGGAACGAACCGGCCCTCAAATACCAGTACCGCCAGGGGTTATCCGAAGTTTTAAAGGATGAACTGGCAAGATCCGAAACCCCCGACACGCTGGAGGACCTGATTCAAGCTGCCACCAAATTGGACCAGCGCATGCGGGAGAGGCGTTCCGAACGCTTCCAGTCCCCCCGCTCCAACTGGACTTTCACCAGACCTACCTTGCCTCCACCCGCCACTGCGGCTTCAGCCGTGGCCAACCAGGAGGCGGAACCTATGCAGTTGGGGTTGGTCCGGGCCCCCCTCACGGCTGAAGAACGGCTCCGTAGGCGACGGGCGAATCTCTGCCTGTATTGTGGGGCTTCTGGACATTTCCTCAGTACCTGTCCTATAAGACCGAGTAAGTCCTACCGTCAGTGTCTGATGAACTATCAGTCTTCTGGGTTCTCCCAGACTTATGTCGCTCTCTTTGTCTCCTTACAGCTGTCGGGAGAGGAGATCCGACTATCAGCAATCGTTGATTCCGGTGCCTGCAGCTGCTTCCTTGACGCCACATTAGCGTCCAAATTACACTTACCTCTGGTCCTGAAGAAACAAAACTTGCAGGTACACTTGGCTGATGGTTCTCTTCCCCGTTCAGGACTTATCACCCATGAAACCCAACCCATCCGGGTCACCACTGACTCTGGCCATCAGGAACTCATTCAGTTCGACATCATCCCATCTCCTATGTTCCCCGTCATCTTGGGACTTCCATGGCTTCAAATCCACGAACCACAGATCAACTGGGGGAGGAAAGAAGTCTCCTTCTCATCTCCTCACTGCACTCAGCATTGCTTCATTCAGGCTTCCGTTTCCTGCTCCACCATTTCTTCGGTTCCCGAGAGCCTTCTTCATGTACCCCCAGTTTACCTAGAGTTCCGAGATGTGTTCGACAAACAACAAGCGAACTGTCTGCCGCCCCATCGGGCATATGATTGTCCCATCGACCTACTCCCTGGATCAGCGATCCCTTTTGGTCGTATCTTTCCTCTGTCCGAAGTAGAATTAAAGGTCCTCAAGGCCTACATTGATGAGAATCTGGAAAAGGGGTTCATTCGCCCTTCCTCATCACCAGCTGGAGCTGGCATCTTTTTCGTAGGAAAGAGGGATGGCTCCCTGAGGCCTTGCATCGATTACAGGGAATTAAATAAAATCACAATTAAAAACCGGTATCCCCTGCCACTAATCCCAGAACTTTTCCAGCGTTTCAGATCTGCCCGAATCTTCTCCAAGTTGGATCTTCGTGGGGCCTATAATCTTATCCGAATTAGGGCAGGAGACGAATGGAAAACTGCTTTTAGATCCAGATTCGGGCACTATGAATACTTGGTGATGCCCTTTGGGCTCTGTAATGCACCAGCAACTTTCCAGCACCTGGTCAATGATATTTTCCGCAAACATCTCGATGACTTTCTTGTCGTATATTTGGACGACATCCTTATCTTCTCAGACACCCCGGAACTTCACCAAGTGCACGTGAAACAAGTTCTTTCCATTCTTCGGAGTCACAGTTTGTACCTCAAAGCTGAGAAGTGCGAATTCGAGAAAACTACAGTGCAGTTCCTGGGGTTCATCATTTCTACAGATGGGGTCTCCATGGACCCACAAAAAGTTAAAGCCATACTAGAATGGCCCGCTCCGGTAAACAAGAAAGGGGTACAGCGATTCATCGGTTTCGCAAACTTCTACCGAAGATTCATTGTTGGCTTTTCTTCCATAGTGGCACCCATCACCAAATTGACTCATCAAGGCACCCAATTCCATTGGTCCCCGGAGGCTCAAGGGGCCTTCGACACATTAAAAAAGTTGTTTTCGTCAGCTCCCATCCTGATGCATGCAAATCCAGCCTTACCCTTTGTGCTGGAGGTGGATGCATCAGAGACGGCGACGGGAGCTATCCTGTCCCAAAGACTAGGTCCCAAGGCTCTTCTACATCCTGTGGCTTTCGCATCCCGGAAGTTAAGTCCTCCAGAGAGGAACTACGATGTGGGAGATAGAGAATTACTGGCCATCAAGTTTGCCTTGGAGGAGTGGAGGTACCTCCTGGAAGGGGCTTCTCATCCAATTATGATTTGGACCGACCACCGAAATTTGGAATACCTCAGGACAGCCAAACGCCTAAAGCCTAGGCAGGCCCGATGGGCTCTTTTCTTTGCTAGGTTTAATTTCCATATCTCGTACAGACCCGGCTCGAAAAATGGGAAGGCAGACGCTCTCTCCAGGATGTTCCATGAAACACCCCAAGAAACTGAACCCAGTACCATTCTTCCATCACAGAATTTTCTCTCTCTAATTTTGCAACCTGATCTGATTCCCGCTATTAAGGCAGCATCTGGGCAACCTTCAAATCAAGGAACTCCTCCAATGGAGATGCATGACGGATTACACTGGTTCCAGGGAAAGGTATTTGTTCCTACTGAAGTAAGACCCTTGACACTCAAGACTCTGCATGATCTCAAACTTGCAGGACATTTTGGGGTTCGTAAAACAACAGAGCTAGTTTCTCGTTCCTTTTGGTGGCCTGGGTGGAGACAAGACTGTCGGGATTATGTGTCATCTTGTGTAGTTTGTCAACGGAACAAGGGGACCAACTCTAAAGCCTGGGGCCTGCTGAGACCCTTGTCCATCCCTGAGCGTCCATGGGCGGAGATAGCAATGGACTTTATCGTGGAACTACCTTCCTCAGAGGGATTCACTACAATAATGGTCGTAGTAGACCGACTGTCAAAAATGGCACATTTTCTTCCAATTACCGGCACCCCGTCTGCTTCTGCTACAGCCGATATGTTTCTCAAAGAGATTGTCCGACTCCACGGTTTACCTGCAACTATTACCTCGGATAGGGGTCCCCAGTTCACTTCTAAGTTCTGGCAAGAGTTATGCAAGACCCTGGAGATTAAAATATGCCTCTCTTCGGCCTATCATCCCCAAAGTAACGGTCAAACAGAGAGGACGAATCAGTCATTGGAGCAGTATCTTCGTTGCTTTTGCTCAGATTCCCAGGACGAATGGTCCAGTCTTCTACCATTTGCAGAATTTGCTTATAACAACGCGGTCCATACCGCCACCAATCAAACGCCCTTTTGGGCCAACTACGGATTCCATCCTTCCTTCCTACCAGGGTTCCTTCCTGAAATTGCCGTTCCGGCTGTCCAGGACCGAGTACGGTCCCTTCAACAGAACTTCCAAAAAATACAAGAAGCCATGCAAAAAGCCCAGGAGGGGTATGAAAGATACTTTAATCGGGGAAGAAAGGAGAACCCGGATTTTGAAATAGGAGACGAAGTATGGTTATCCTCAGTGAACCTCAAGTTAGCTGTCCCCACACGGAAATTAGGACCTAAATTCATCGGCCCTTTCAAAATAAAACGGAAAATCAATCCTGTGGCTTTTGAACTTGCTCTGCCGGATTCGTACAGGATACATCCTGTCTTCCACGCTTCCCTCCTGAAGCCTGTTACTCCTAGTCCTTTCCCGGGCAGGATTGAACCCCCACCTCCACCAGTTCTGGTGGATGGCGAGACGGAATTCGTGGTAGAGAAGATCTTGAGTTGCAGGAAGAGGGGGAGGCAACTCCAGTACTTGGTCAAGTGGGAGGGTTACCCCACGGAAGAAAACTCATGGGAGCCCTCAGGAAATCTGCATGCCCCACGTTTAATTCGGGCCTTCCACACCGAGCATCCAGAGCTGATGGCTAGTTTGGGCGTCCGGAGGCCGCCCCTCGGGGGAGGGCACTGTCAGGAGAACAGGCAGGTTAACACGGTGCGCCGGGTGCCTGTGCGCACGCGCAACGGGACGGCGCTCCGGCGCATGCGCATTCGCGGCTCGGCGCTCCGACGCACGCGCATGCGCACTAGCGCACGCTTGAGCGTTCCAGTGCGTGACAGCGTCACATGACCACTTACAGGTCCTATTTAAGGAAGTGGTTCAGATCAGTCCAGCGCTGGCTTGTCTTCAGCTTCCTGCTTGAGCTCTGTTCCTGTTTCCTGTATCCTGATTGATTGACTGCCTGTTTGACCTCGGATCTGCCTTTTTGACCTTGCTGCCTTCTCCTGCTCTTTGACCCCTGGACTGTTTACTGGACTACCCGTTTGCTGCCTCTGGCCCTCTTGAACCTTGCTTGTGACCCGGATTTGTCTACTGTCTCCTGCCCTGAACCTCTGCTAGTGACCCGGATTTACCTGTCTACAGGCCTGTACCTGCACCTGTATCCTGGAAGCTTCTCTACGGATTCCTGATCCCAGCACCTGGCTCCTACTTCAGTCCTCATCTTCCGGTTGGGTAGCCTGTGCCTCTTTGTGCCATTCACCCCCTGTCTCACCTCCAGGGGGCGGACTGCGCTCAGTTGCAAGGGTGAACCACTCTCGGCACTTCGGCCTCGGTAAGTACTCTCCTGATAATCTTGGCCTTTCTCACATTTGGGTTTGGGTAAGGTCCATGCTTCCCATCATAGTCGGCCCTCTTCAAAATGTCCACCATCTCTACAAAGGACATATTTGAGGCCTTAAATCTCCTGGATCGGGATGTTTGTGGCTCTGGGCTTTCGTCATCCTCCTCGTTGCTGCTATCCTCTGCTTGCACCTGCTCTTGCTTCGCCATGTGCTTTCCCACTGCACTGAAAGAGAAGGGGTGGGGAATATACTAGAAAGAAGGTCAGGGGCAGGCGGAGTTTCAAGCATGCGCAGTGTATATAAAGCGTAAGACACGTGTGCGTCGTACGTACAATCTGTGAGCGGAGGACGGAGTAGCGTAAGCACCAATCGTGATAACGAAGGTACAATTTGAACTTGGGGCATCAGTGGTCTATACTGCTTCTAGATTGAGGCCTATATTAGGACAAGATTAGGAGAGTTTAGCGTGCCATTAGGGTTTGTCTTGTGTTGTGTCTTGCAGATAAAATGGATCGATTCAATGATCACGACTTCCTCCCCCAATTTATTGATATGTACAGAGAGCTGCCATGTCTGTGGCAGGTAAAACACCCCTTTTATACTAATAAAAGAAAGAGGCAGGCATCGCTGGATCAATTGCTGGAATTGGTGAAGCCGCAGATCCCCACGGCAAACATCAACTATTTGAATGTCAAAATTGGTGGCCTGAGGAGCACATATAATAGGGAGCGCAAGAAGGTCCAGGATTCCATGAGATCCGGAGCAGCAGCAGATGACGTTTATGTCCCCAGGCTCTGGTACTACGACAGACTGTGATTTCTGTCAGACCAGACTGAAATCAGGCCATCACTCTCAATCCTTCCTTCCACTCTTGCTTCCACATCAGATGAGGCTTCATAAGTCCAACCCGGGCCTTCCACCCAGGAAGAAGATATGAAGGAGCCCAGCTTGAGTCAGGTATAGCATTGTTTAACATATTTCTCAAAATTGTGTTTATTGATGAACAATAAACTAAAAATATGTCCCATTTTCATACATAGGAAAGCCTCAGCCAGGAGGAGGCTGTGGAAAGTGGCAGCCAGGAGGTGTTGGGGGAAAGTGGCAGCCAGGAGGTGGCCAGGAACGGGAGGAACGTGCAGGAGTCAGCGCTTTCTTTGATTCGGGAGGCTACTGCGGCCCTCAGAGCCAGCAAAATGCAGGAAATGGAGGTGGGCCAACGCCTCTTTTGTGAGGAAGTAATCTATCTGGCCCTAAATAAGGCGTTGTGGGGCGAACTCACAAGAAAAACCCTGGGGGACCCCACTTCCACCCCTGCCCATTCCGAGTACTCCCCATTTATCACTACCCGTGGCCTCTGTGTATCAGTGTTTCAATAAACAGTTTCATTTTTAGCAACCAAAACGAGTACAGTCTAGTTATTGGTTGTCAACGGTTTGGAATATCTGATATCCATAGGCAGACTGGGAGGAAGCCGTACATGACAAAAGCACTCAAGCAGAGCGTGCAACATTTTGTTACAGAGGAGATTATATGTTTTTACACAAGTGACTTTATAACCAGTTTAAGGCTGCATTTACACTTGAGCTTTGTGTCCTTTGTAGTTTTTTTTTAGGCTTTTTTTTAATTTGTACATGGTGAGTTTTGATCATTTTTACTGTCAGGGTGGAGGAAAATGCTGCTGTACCCCCAGATCTACCTAGTAGTGTGGAGGAAGATGGTGCTGTATATCCAGAAATCCCTGTCAGGGTGGAGAAAGCTAGCGCTGTACCCCCAGAATTCACTGTCAGTATGGAGGAAGATGGCGCTTTACCCCCCAGAATTCCCTGTCAGGGTGGAGGAAGATGGCAGTGTACACCCAGAATTCCCTTTCAGGGTGGAGGAAGATGGCGCTGAAAACCCAGAATTCCCTGTCAGGGTGGAGGAAGATGGCGCTGTACACCCAGAATTCCCTTTCAGGGTGGAGGAAGATGGCGCTTTACCCCCCAGAATTCCCTGTCAGGGTGGAGGAAGATGGTGCTGTACACCCAGAATTCCCTGTCAGGGTGGAGGAAGATGGTGCTGTACACCCGGAATTTCCTGTCAGGGTGGAGATAGATGGTGCTGTACCTCTCAAAATTCCTTGTCAGTGTGGAGAAAGATAGCGCTGTACACCCAGAATTCCCTGTCAGGGTGGAGGAAGATGGCGCTGTACACCCAGAATTCCCTGTCAGGGTGGAGGAAGATGGCGCTGAACACCCAGAATTCCCTGTCCGGGTGGAGGAAAATGGCGCTGTACACCCAGAATTCCCTGTCAGGGTGGAAGATGGCTCTGTACACTCAGAATTCCCTGTCAGGGTGGAAGAAGATGGCTCTGTACCCCCAGAATTCCCTATCAGGGTGGCGAAATATGGCACTGTGCACCCAGAATTCCCTGTCAGGGTGGAGGAAGATAGCTCTGTACCACCAGAATTTCCTGTCAGGGTGGAGGAAAATGGCGCTGTACACCCAGAGTTCCCTGTCATGGTGGAGAAAGATAGTGCTATGTCCCCAGAATTCCCTGTCAGGGTCGAGGAAGATGGTGCTGTACACCCAGAATTCCCTGTCAGGGTGGAGAAAGATAGCGCTGTGTCCCCAGAATTCCCTGTCAGGGTGGAGGAAGATGGCGCTATACACCCAGAATTCCCTGTCAGGGTGGAGAAAGATGGCGCTATACACCCAGAATTTCCTGTCAGGGTGGAGGAAGATGGCGCTATATACCCAGAATTCTCTGTCAGACGGGTCTTCCTGTGCATAGTCCCTCCCTGTCCGGCCTCCTCCCTCTTTCCCCGGTCCTCCATAGAGGAAACACGCGTTCTGCTGACTCTCTCCGCTCCGGCGCTTTACAAAGTCCTGTGTGAAGTAAGTTGGCGGAGGGTTACCTTGTAGAAACAACCGGGAGAATGTTTGAGGCGCAGAGAGTCCGGGAAGTGAATGTAGTCCCGGCAGAAGGCGGCGGTGTGCGGGCAGTCCCGGCATGTGCGGAGTGATACACCGTATACCTCACCTATAGAGTATCAGAGCTCTGATAACATTGTCAGTGGATGAAGTCCGGGATTATGTCCTCCAGTCCCCACACTACAATAGAGGGCTCATCTCATTAGACCGAATAATAGTTTCTATGACTCCCTCATTCCCCGGGAATGGTGAGGAAGTGTATAGTAATGAGCTGTATATGTGAATGTACACCCCCTAAAGTAGTGTGTCTGTATGGCCGGGAGGGGTTGTGTGTGACTATAGGAGGCTCAGTCTGTCCCCTACAGGCCGTTCACCTCACTCGGGCCCCTGAGTGTTGTGTCTGGCCCATAGACTTTATGGCCCTGTAGCAATTTTTGTGGCACTTTCCCCGTTGCCCTGGTATAGCGGTGATCTCTAGCAGTCTCATGTCATATCTCTGATCTATAGGGGCTTGTTTGCATCTGTGATGGGGGGTGGTAAATGCCTGTGGTTGAGCTGCATTTATACTGTTTTTAACTGCAGATGCAGCAGTTGGTGTACGCATCCTGCACCGCAACCCGCTAATAACGTCCTGTTTAAATTGGGCTGCGCTGCGACCACACACAGCACACCCAGTTGTCAAGTATGTAGGGGGTTAAAACAGGCAATACAACACCTGTTAAATGCCCTCTAAAAACCAAAAGTGGATCACTCTTCAGAGAGTAAAGCAGGTGTAAATGAGGCTTGTCTCCTGTAGCATTTCCCCAGTCTCCAAAAACTTTTGTAGCTTGTCGGTCTCCTGCAGCTTGTCTGCAGTCTGTGGCCGACTCTTGTGTCCGGGCCCCGCAGTTGATTAATGAAAAGGAATGCAGCACTCTAACAAAGGGACTCTCCCTTTGTATAGAATTAAAGGCCACAATAGGTTGCTCAGGCTGTTGTGTTCTCCGGACAACACTTATCTTTTCTGCAGTCTCTGGCCAGCCCCTGTCTTGCAGTCCGCTGTGCAAATAGTGTGACATAAAATATTGCAACAACCGCTATTTTATTCTTTAGGGTCTATGATAAAAAAAAAATATATATATTTTTTGTTATGGGGTTCTGAGTATTTTTATAGCAAAAAAAAATACAGATTTTAACTTGTAAGCAACAAATGTCAGAAAATGGTTTAGTCTTTAAAGCGTGCATTTAACCCCCCCCCCCCCCCCCCCCCCCCCCCAAAAAAAAGATCCTGTTCCCTTAAAGTGTTATACAGCACAGTGCTTGTGGTGTCATTTGAACCCCTGTATCACCTGAAATACCTGGCTGATCCTGCCAGGTTCCAACCCCCTCTGTAAACTGACCACGATATATCAGGGATGCTGGGCCCCGACACCGTGGTCAGAGTACGTGCCTCCGTCATGCGCTGCTATCTGCAGCTCTCCTGTGTCTCCCTCTGTCCTGATGGTCACAGCACGGGCCCTAAAGAAACGGCTTGATTGTGTTCTTTCTTTAGTGCGCATGCGCCGATGATGGTGTAAGCGTATAGGGTAAATAATTTCCAGTACCTAAAGGGTAAGCCTTTGTTATAGGCTTACCTGTAGGTGAAAGTGGTGTGTAAAGGGTTTACAACCACTTTAAAACAGGTATTTCTTAATTTTTTTTTTTTTTTTTTTTTTTTTGTAGCACAGCACTAGTATACAGGTTTTTATGTGACTGAGGGGATGATATAATGATCAGTTAGTGGCTTAACAATTACTTTAAGACCTCTTTCACACTGAGGCAGTTTCCAGGCGTTTTAGTGCTAGAAATAGCACCCGTAAAGCGCCTGGAAACCGCCCCCCATTAATTTCAGGGTGACTTTTCACACTGGGGCAGTGCGCTTGCTTGACGTTGGGAGCAGCATCTTTGGGGCAGTTTGGGAGCGCTGTATACAAAACGCCCCTGCCCATTGAAATGAATGACCAGCACTTCCGAAGCGCTGCAGCACGGGCGCTTTTAACCCCTTCGGCCGTTAGTTGCCAAAAAGCAGCACTAACGCATGGGCAGTGTGAAAGGTGTTTTGGTGGTTAAACTTCCCTCATTTATAGACCGAAGTTCATTCCTTTGATCTAAACGTACCAAGTGTTACAATGTTTCTCATTCGCTCCATAAACTTGGCAAGCTCCCTGGATTTTTTTTCCTTTTTTTTTTTTTTTTTTTTTTGTGGGGAAATGCTTTAAGATCAGGAGGGGAGTAGAATCGTGATTTTGATTCTTTAACAAATAATCGTGCAGCTCTACCGCCATTAGAGTATAGCTGCCTGAATTAGTGTATATATACCTACACTATAACCTTCAAGTTTGTTTTTATTTTTTATTGGGTATGTTTTTTTTTTTAATAAAGTGGAAAATATTGGGTGTTTTTCTACATTTTTTTTTTTTATTTTTTTGTTTGTTTATATAGTAATATGTTTAAGTAAATGCAGCAGTGAGCAAAAAATACCAAAGAGCTATTTATGTGAAAAAGATATACGTTTAATTTGAGTGCACGCAATTGTCAGTTAAAGTAGCACAGTGCTGGATAGCAAAAAATGCTCTAGTTATATTGGGGGTAAAACCTTCCGGAGGTCAAGTGGTTAATAGCATGGCCTGTTAGCCCAGATTCACACTGAAGCGGGTCTCAGCGATTTCAAACCGGCGATGCAGTCTGACTTCGGGGCGATTTCACAGACATCTATGCGGGTTGATGCACAGATGTCTATTCAAACCGCACCCCGAACTACTAGCCAGCAATAGCCGCCAATTTAGCATGAGATTTGACATGTCAAATCGGCCCAATGTGAATGTGGGCTTAATGTGCTATGTAAATGATTTCATGTGTTTTTTACACATCGACTATTCTCCTCCCACCCACACAAAAAAAAAAAAGGCCCGTATAAGCGCTTTACTAGGAGTGAATGGAGTTTAAGACCTCATTCACACTGGCTATGGCAGACGGTTTGTGTTAAGGGTCGATCATCTGTCCCTGACTGCAGGTAAAGAATAGTAGCAGACAGCCACGGCCCCCATCACTCTTCATTGATTTGTACAGGCTGAGAGGCTGCTGGTGCTCATGGACTCTAATGACTCCAGTGGTAGGAATCTGCTGATGAACCTAATCGCAGGTGTGAATGGGGCCTGAATGGTATCAATCACCCTGGGGGAGACTTACTAAAACTGGTGCACTCAGAATCTGGTGTAGCTGTGCATGGTAGCCAATCGGCTTCTAACGTCAGCTTGTTCAGTTAAGCTTTGATAAAACCTTGAGCCTAGGTTCACACTGACAGTTCAGCTGAACTCACACAATTCCATACCCCCATGTAAGTACTATAAATATGATCTCATCAAAAATAAAAGGTATTAGATCAATATAAAATACAGCAGCTAAAATCAAAATGGATAAGTGCTGTGCTAGGTATTATGTACTATACACCCAATATTGCATACCAAATGCATACATAACATAAAAACACACAAATATTGACCAATGGTGAAGTGCCAGTAAATAAAATAAGGGAGTGGAAACTCAAATGCACAGTAAATATATAGTGCTCATGTGAAAAAACATAAAATCATAAGATTCAAGAAGTTCATATAAGTCCATTGAATGTATGTGAAAAAATATGACCAGTATTAAAGTGCTCGTGTGCAGACAGTGTCCTGCTGTGCTTCTAATCAATACGCTGAGTAGTCCATGCAATCACAAAACTTGGTAGGTGTTCAAATGTGCTAAGGTGTCCTCCCTTCAGTGACCCCCTAGGTAGTGAACGCTCACCTTAGAGCGTGCCACTTAGTGATTAAGCCAAGTCTAAACACACGTTAGAACCTCCTCCTGGGTTCAGAAGGGAAAACTGCTTCCAGGGCTCCTCAGTGAAATACCTCAGTTTTATGCAAAAATAAAAGCTTTGATAGTGTAGTAAGGTTTAAACAATTTAATGAACACAAGTAAAACCAACCCTAACACAGTTTCCACTCCCTTATTTTATTTTTTATTTACTGGCACTTCACCATTGGTCAATATTTGTGTTTTTTATGTTATGTATGCATTTGGTATCCAATATTGGGTGTATAGTGCATAATACCTAGCACAGCAATTTTCAATTTATTTAATAATCTATTTTGATTTTAGCTGCTGTATTTTATATTGATCCAATACCTTTTTTTATATTTTATTTTTGATGAGATCATATTTATAGCACGGCGTAGTATTTACTCATTTATGGTTGCACGGTTTGTGAGACGTGTTTAACGCCAGCGGCTTTCCTTTCTCTATATATTTACTGGGCATCTGGCTAGTGGTGGCTCGCAGGATTCTTTGTGTTTTTTTTTTTTCCCCGGCATGGTAGTCCTGACTTTGGGGGTGATTTTCATAGACGTGTGCGGGTTCCTGCACAGACGTCTATTGAAAACGCACCCCAAAGTCACTAAAAGTAGTACAGAATCGGTGACAGTGTGAACCAGGGCTGAAGCTGATTGGTTTTTATGCACAGCTCCTCTAGATTTTACACTCTCCAGCTTTAATAAATGACCCCACTGTGTTTGGGTGCGTTCAGCTTGGCTGCATTTCATGAAAATTGTGCATCCATTGATAAATGCATGTAAAAGCACGTATGTTTAGACACAGGAGAACCTGATCTGTAAAGCGTATGTTCGTTCATGGTCCTAGTTACCAAGTGACTCCTGAAGTAGAATCTGTTATGCAGGAACTTGCTTTCTAAACATGTCCATGCAGTAGGAAGGCTGACTTTAGGGCTGAGCTGCTGTCACCTTCCCTGTGAATTACATTGCCCAGAAAAGGTCCGAGTCACTGAAAATTGCAGTCTGCACCAAAGGCGATCTACGCATTTTCTAAATTGATACCAAACATGTCTCTCTTCAAAATTTTGCCAGCTCGTGGAATGGCGACAAACTTTTACCCTTTAAAATCTCCATAGGTGACATTTAAAAAAATTCTACAGGTTGCATGTTTTGAGCTATAGAGGATGTCTAGGGCTAGAATTATTGCTCTCGCTCTACCGAATACCTCACATGTGTGGTTTGAACACCGCTTTCATATGCGGGCGCTACTCTTCTGCAAACAAGCTCGGCGGGACGGGTGCGTTTAAAATAATTTTTTTTCTTATTTATTTAAACTTTAAATTTTTTCACTGTTCTTTTGAAAAAAAATTGTGTCACTTTTATTCCTATTACAAGGAATTTAAACACCCCTTGTAATAGAAAAAAGCATGACAGGACCTCTTAAATGAGATCTGGGGTCAAAAAGACCTCAGATCTCATATTTACACTAAAATGCAAAAAAAAAAAAATAAAGGCATATTTCCAGAGACTTAAAGCGGAAGTAAATCCATTGATTTAAGTTTCAAAAAAAGTTACATTCCCGGCATGCTAACTGACATTGGATGTGCTCTCAACCACTGTCAAACCATCCAATGGCAGGTGTCATAACTGATCACGTGCAGCATCATGGCAGTTGAAGATGAAAGAGAGACCAAGATGGCAGCTGCCATGACTGAAAAAGATGGGAGTGTTTACGTCCACTTTTTAATAAAAACATATTTTCTCTCCCAAACAGGATGCGTTACATAGCTTCCTATCTTTTGGCCGTTCTCGGCGGTAATGACAACCCTACAATTGCTGACCTGAAGAAGATTCTGGACAGCGTTGGCATTGAGCTGGACAAGGAGCGTGCCGATAAGGTATCTGCATTGAGTGTCTTAAATTTGTGGTGGTCCACCCTAACGTAATAGGTGCTTCAATTTCTGCCTCTCCTTTAAAACGTATTCTGCCTGGTTTCTCTACTTTTTAATCACAGACCTGGAACAAGCGTATTCAAATCTATGTCAAAACTCTATGATTGTTCCAGGTCAGATACTCGGCAATAAATCCAAGGCAACATTTTGACAGCTAGGGAACAAACATTCTTAATCCCAGGCTCACACTGACAGCAGGATTGAAATCGTGAGAATTCATACCCACATCTCAGTCCCAACTTCGGGGGGCTTTTTCCGAGACATCTGTGCAGGTTGCTGCACAGATGTCTATTGAAAAATCGCCCCCAAAGTCACCAAAAGTAGTATAGAAACTACTTCGGGAATTGGTGCGTTGCCGCAAATTCGGCATCGCACCGATTCAGACGTAGCAGTTGCCGTCAATAGCCGCCGATTTGACAAATAATAAAAATGCCATGAATCTATCCCCTATTTTGTAGACTATAAATTTTTGCACAAACCAATCAATATATGCTTATTGTGTTTTTACCAAAAATATGTAGAATACATATCAGCCTTAACTGAGGAGAAAAAACATTTTTTTGAAAAAAAAACGTGGGATATTATAGCAAAAAAGTTGCATTTTTGAATAAATTTTTTTCATAATTGTTGCTCTTTTGTTTCTGCGGTTTTTATTTTTTGCGCTATAGATGATCAAATACCACCAAAAGAAAGCTCTATTTGGGGAATAAAAGGACGTCAATTTTGTTTGGGTACAGCGTTGTACGACCGCACAATTGTCAGCTAAAGTGACGCAGTGCCGTATTGCAAAAAATTACCTGGTGATTGAGCAGCCAAATCTTCCAGGCCTGAGGTGGTTAAGAGGTGCTTTTTTTTATTTATTTTTTTTAAACTCGTACTCAAGGCACAAATCACCATTTAACCCTCGTAGTGCAGTTGGAGCCCAACTTAGTCAGTGCAGCACACGGTGAAGATGGTTTGTTTTGACTAGCTTGATCTAAAAGTGGCAGGAAACATGGAGATTAGCTTTAGGGCTCTTTCACGCGGACAGACCGTATGTCCGTTTTTTTCATCCATCCGTTTTCGGATAAAAAACAAACATACATGTATCCCTATGGGATAGCGGGTGTCAGCGGATGAGCATCCGCTGACACCCGATCTCGTCCGTGTCCGCTATGGTTCGTTTCTGCAGACGGAGGAAAACCCTATTTTTCCATCCGTCTGCAGAGCGGATCGGATGACGATGGACTCTACGGTCCGTCGTCACCCGATCTCCCATAGGGGAGAGCGGCGCTCTGACAGGTCCGTCCCTGCACAGAGTGCAGAGACGGACCTGTCATCTTCCTACTCAGCGGAGATCGCTCCGGCGATCCCTGCTGAGCAAGCGGATATCCACAGGGTGGATCAGCACTGATCCGCCCCGTGTGAAAGGACCCTTAAGGTTCATATGGTATAGATGTAGTCCAGCCAGGGTTGAAGAAAAACAATTATTTTCCAGAATGTCTGTGAATTTGACTCCATATTTTGTGTATTGGGCACAGGTGCTCATAGTGCTTCTATGAAACATTTCAAAGGTCCATCCTAATACCTACTGGTTTTTGTACCTGCTGGGTTTCGCTTGTGGACAAGATTAAATGTGAGAGGCATTATATCTGGGTTTTGCTCATCATGTGAAACCTGCAGCCAATGCCTCTCTAGACATGGATAATTCATCTGGCATTTTTTTTTTAATTACTTTTCAGTATATGTAATGGTTACAAAACAGAGCCCATGGGGCATACCCCAACTACTAGGGAGTATTTCTCTTCAGCAGAGTTCACTTTTAATCGTAAATAAAATAAAAATACACCATTTCCATCCTTTTTTTTTATTTTTCCCCCTTATAGATAATTGGTGAACTGAAAGGCAAGAAGATTGATGAGGTGATTGCTCAAGGTAAGTCCTGGAAGCAGTTGTGTTTTTATCTTATGGTCAGTGTTGATGTCTAAACCTCAAAGGGAAGGAAAGCAGGATGTCTGAGGGAGGAACTTTCTCATTCCTGGTGTGTACAAGTTCTAGGGCAAAGGCACAACTGATTAGGTTTGTGCTTGAATTGGTAACAAGCTTTGGAGTTTGAGAATGTTGTCCATTTGAGAGCTTTCACAGTTCCATTATATTTTTTATTTTTTGCTGCCAGTCTCATTCACTCATCAACACATGCACTTTAAAGGCTAAGTACACCTTTTACATAGGCTTGCCTATGCAGATAAGGGTCCAAGTAGTTAAAAATACACACTGCCATCTGTAAAAACATTGTTTAACCACTTGCCGCCCGCCATATAGCAAAATGACGGCTGCAAAGTGGTTTCAATAGCCTGACATGATGTCTTCAGGATATTGAGCCGCTGCGTGCCCCCGGGGAACAAAATGATAATGTAGTTTGCGTACAGTGTAGCATGACCGCGCAATTGTTCAAAGTGCGACAGCGCTGAAAATTGTTCTGGGCAGGAAGGTGTGTAAGTGCCCTGTATTGAAGTGGTTAATAAAAAAAAAAAAACTTACCTTTTTAGTCCTTATTTGTCACCTAATGAAGCCTGGACATAATACTCCCAAAATTTACGTTCTTGTGTCCTGGCTTAATGTTAGGACATGGGTTTCAATAAAATGGCTGCTGAGCCACCTTTTGGGACAACTAAAATTATGCTAAATTTATATTTGCAATAAAAAATTGTGCTATATTTGTCCTCGAAGGAGATTCACTGTCCTTTTTTGTAGTTATCCAGGGTATGTTACAGCAGCATAAAAATCCTGGTGGGGATGTGTGATAGAAGAGCCATTGGTGTGACTGGAGAAAACTAATTTAACAGCTTTGGTAGGCACGTTACCTTCTGTTAAAATTATTCGGAAAGTAGTACTGGGAGCATATCGCCCAGGCTTAACAGGTGTCAGAAACAGCCTACAGATATGGTATATTAAACAATATTTTTTACAAAGGACACAGTGTCTCTTACACTGCTTGAGCCCCTTATCTGCATGGGCCATTTTATGTAAAAGATGAAATTTGCCTTTAATGCACCATAAACTGCACTTGAAGGCTAAGGAGGGTGTCTGTTAAACCACAGCACAACCTTCCCTTCCTTTGTGATGAGGGTGGTGATAGGATCATGTTAGAAGATGGCTAAATATATCCCTGATGCCTTCCCTGTTTACCTGGAGATGACCATTAACCCTAGAAAATTAGGGTTGTGGTCTGACTGTTCGTTTTCTTTTAAATATATTTATTTCATTAAAGTATTTGTAAACCCTTAGGCCCCTTTCACACGGGCGCCTCTGTTCTGCAGGATTCGTTTTCTCAGCAGGGAATCGCTCTGAGCAGGCGAATTACAGGTCCATCTCCACTCACTGCAGAGTGGAGACGGACAGAGTCCCGCTCTCCTCTATGGGGAGTTTGGATGAAAACGGGCCGCTTGTCAGTTTTAATCCGATCCACCAGATGGATGGAAAATTGGACCTCCATCTGTCTGGGTTTGGCAGAGCGGATCGGATAGCAGCGCGTGTCAGCGGGCATATCGCCACTGACATCAGCCGCTCCAAAGAGGGCAATGGAGTGTCCGATCTGGTCCGCCTGAAAAACTGAAAGGTGGACCTGATCGGACAGCCTGTGTGAAAGGCGATTGCGTATCCCCAGTGAAGCATCAAGTCTCAGGAGATGAAACCTATCCTCCCACAAGAGTTGCAACTCGTTATCTGCAGCCATCTCTTCTCTACAGCTATTCAAAGTGCAGAATTTATACAACTTTTCTGTGCTTCTAGAAACCAAGGAGCTAAAATAAAACGTTTGCAGCGCTGATTGGAGGGACACAACCCCTTTAACACAGGAACAGAGCTGAGGCTGTCAATCATAGGCTGTGTGCTGGAGCTTTCCTGTCACCTTTTTTATTTCTCAGGTCAGGAAAAGTTCTCAAGTGACAGGCATGCAGATGACAATAGAACCAGGCTGCAGGTAGAAATTACATTTTGGCTGGGTTTACACTAGTGCGAATTGGATGCGGGTATCCCGCTTCAGCTACATACAATACAGTGTTGGGTTCCAGCTGTGGTACAGAGACTTTCATCTCACACCCAGTACAAAACAGTCGGGCTAAGCAGCACTCAGCCATTCATAGGTAGCTTTATATTCTTGAATACAAAGCTGCTTCTGATTGGCTGAGGCAGACATCCTGATGTCTTCAGCCTGCCTCTCTGCCTCAGCCAATCCGAGGAAGCATTGTATTTATCCCCAGAATACAAAGCTGCCTATGAAAGCCTGAGCACTGCCAAAGTTACATACAGTTCATATAGCTCTTAGAGTCAGTGCAGCACAGGGTGAAGATAGTTTGTTTTGACCAGCTTGATCTAAAAGTGGCAGGAAACATGGAGATTAGCTTTAAGGTTCATATGGTATAGTTGTAGTCCGGCCAGGGTTGAAAAAAACAATTATTGTCCAGAATGTCTGTCAATTTGACTCCATATTTTCTGTATTGGGCACAGGTGCTCATAGTGCTTCTATGGAACATTTCAAAGGTCCATCCTAATACCTACTGGTTCTTGTACCTGCTGGGTTTCGCTTGTGGACAAGATTAAATGTGAGAGGCATTATATCGGGGTTTTGCTCATCATGTGAAACCTGCAGCCAATGCCTCTCTAGACACGGCTAATTCATCTGGCATTTTTTTTTTTTTACTTTTCAGTATATGTAATGGTTACAAAACAGAGCCCATGGGGCATACCCCAACTCTAGGTGCTTATATTTAGTAAGACACAACAGTAAAACATAACTTCGCTATCACTCACAAAGCATTATGATCCTTCTCAGTCGATAAGGTCCAATAAAGAGGACAAAAACAAAGGAGCAATTGTGTCTATCACAGCCATTTATGGGGGTGGGGGCTCAAAATAGTAAGGATCTCATCTGCATAATGTGGCACCAGTAGAACCAAAATCCTAAATGTAATAAAAGGAGACTACACTATCCACTCGGAGGTGGGGGAGTTATACATCCAAGAGATGTACACATCTGATATAGATATACACATTCGAGATAGATACACCAAGTGGCAGAATTGATCCAAATATCCCAAATCTTGTGGAATTTCTTGGGGCAGCCTCAAGATTGGTATGTGTCTTTTTTATACAGGGAATATTTACTTAATGTTAATGCAAGATTTCTAATACTGCACAGTAAGAACAGTAGCAGACTTCCATTGCATCGCTATCGCCCTTCTGACAATAAATAACAAAAGACCTAGTAAGGTCCTGACTGCTGTAGAGGGGGCCAAGGTCTCCATGACTACTTTTTTACTTTTTGGCACACTAGAATCTGGACTGCTGAATAAAGTTCTGCAAGCCATTTTGCTGGATTGAATATTCATAATCTACTGGATTTTTAATATACCAAGAGCAAAACCAATGGGAATTTCCTTTTTGAAAAATGCACAATTGTAGCCTTTCTGCCCTCTCAATCATTGCGAGAATTAAATAAAAGCTTGTTTGGCTGGACTTCTATGGATCACAAGAGTGCAATTCGTCTTGCACTTCTGTGACCCGGTTTCAGCAGAGAGCGGTCTGAAGTCCGCTGTCTGGTGATGGCACAGAAATTGGACTGATCCCTGCACAGCTCAGCGCTCCAGTGAGTGAGGAGCAGCAGGGTGGAGAGATGCTGATTGACAGTCAGCAGCTCTCTGCTCGGGGAGATGTGAAAACCAAGCCATCGGCGATTATTCGATTGCTCGGTTCTCAGTGCAGAGGCGCTGGGGGACAGATGCAGCTTCGGAGCAATGCTGCATCCACCTAGGTAAGTAAAAAAAAAAATGGGGGAGAGGAAAAAACCCCCATACTACTTTTAACCACTTTCCACCGGCCGTCATATGACTTCCTCGTGAGCGGTGATATCTGATTCCTGCAGCTACAGGCATCATTCCGATATTGGCTTTTTTAGCCGGCGATTCCCTACACCATAAGAACAATCATAGCGGCTGTTCCATCGATTGATCGTTCTTGTGAGAGGGGACGTCCCCTCAGTTGGTTCTACCAACTCACCGCTTCCATTGGAAAGTTGGAGACGGTATCCGCTGGCCCCGGATGTTTACCGTAGAGATTTCCGGTGGCGCAGATAGTTGCTGGAGTCTCTATGATCGTTCGGAGGCCGGGCGCGATGTTATGACGCCACGCCCGGCCTCTGCATTCAAACGGCGCTGCCTCGGCTGGCAAGCCAAAATCTTATTATTTTTTTTTTATTTTGGGCTTTCCAGCCTAGAGGTGAGATGTGGGGTCTTATTGACGCCATATCTTCCTGTAAAGAGGACTGATCATTTTGTTTAATTTTTTAAGTGTCAAACTAAAAAAAGTAAAATTAACAATAAAAACATGTAAAGCAACCCTGTCCCCGTGTGCTCGCACACAGAAGCAAACGCATACATAGGTCCCGCCGACACATGAAAACGGTGTTCAAACCAACCATGTGAGGTATCGCTGCAAACATTGGAGCGAGAGCAACAGTTCTAGCTCCTCTGTAACTGAAAAATTGCTGCGCAAATACCGTGCGAAAGTTGCAACAACTGCCATTGTATTCTCTAGAGTCTTTGCTAATGAAAAAAATATATAATGTTTGGGGGTTCTATGTAATTTTTAAGCAAAAAAAATTATAATTTTTACATGTAGAAGAGATGTCAGAACTGGCCTGGGTGGAAAGTGGTTAAGATAGTAGTATGATGCCCTCTTGGGAAAGTGATGTAACTGCATAATCACACAGGGCTGGGAGAAAGGGAACTATATTGGTTTTGGCTCAACTGTAAAGTACAGCATAGATTTCTTATCTGGAGTTGCTGAGAGGCCAGTTAGCCTGTACCAAAAGTGAAATGTCAGCTTTGGTGAAACCTCAGCCTCATAAAGCTCATTTTGGATATTGATGGCAATGGGCTTTGTAAGGGCTGCTGTACATAGAGGGCAGTCTGTGTGGGCATAAGCTGGCTGTACAAAGGCATTTATGACAAAGTGCAGTACAAAATACAGCTTCACTTTATCCGGTGTTGGGCAAAAAATATTTGGGTAAAATGAGTGTAATCTGAGTGGTATGGGTTTTTATGTAGATCGTGTGCTCAAAAACAAAATTGGTCTAGTTATCTTGGAAAAATGTTTACTAGTATTGTACAATGCACCACATTTCCCCTGGGTGTTGAACTTTAAGAATCTTTAAAAACAAATGTGATTTGCCAAACAAAATAAAAAATGCATGTACCATCTAATTCCACAGTAAGCAAAGGGTTCATCCTAGGAAATAGGTGCAGGGGACTGGTGTAAAGGCTCTGTCCTCAGTCTCTGGGTCTTTTCTCCCAAATACCCTTAGTCCCAGAGGGTTTTTTTATTTTTGCGATGCCTTTGTATCTCGCTATATCATTTAGGTTTGGAAATCTACCCTAATTACATATTTTTTGGAACAGATTGGGTTTGTTTGGAAGCAAATTTTGAGATATATATATATATATATATATATATATATATATATATATATATATATATATATATATATATATATATATATATATATATATATATATATATATATATATATATATATATATATATATATATATATATATATATATATATATATATATATATATTTTTTTTTTTTGGGGGGGGGGGTTTATATTGCTGCATTTTTTTTTTTCCCTGTAATACAACAGCTCATTTACATACCCAATTATATTTACCCCAAAATTGAATCAAAAATGGCAGTTGATTCAAATTATTTGTACTATATAAATCATATCACATTAGTGCAACCCTTTATGTAATGAAGTAGTGTGGTACGGTTCAACATATGTGTTTTATTTTAGGAGAGCTTTATTCTCTTTTCAAAGCTACATTGCAGCGCACACAGGGAAAAATGGTTGCGTAAATTACTGGGGTGACAGGAAGATAGGATTTAAGTTGGGTTGCTGGGGGCACAAATTGGTAAGATGGTGACTTTTCCACAGGTTTAACTTGAGAATTTGACTGTTTAAGAGCTGGGGGAATCCTTTTTATTTTTAGAAGAGTGATAATATAAAATATCACCCAAATCGTCCTCTCCGTTAAAGACCTCCTGCTCTCTCGTCTCCTCCTCCCATGCTCGTCTCCAGAGCCTCTCCCATCCTCTGGAACTTGCTACCTCAACCTGTCCGGCTATCCCCCCTACTCTTGCTACCTTCAGGTGATCCCTGAAAACTCATCTCTTCAATGCCAATGGCTCCTGCTGCTGCCTCTGTATCCTGTGAGGAGGGGCACACAGACCAGCGCTGCTGTAGAGCAGTGCAGCGTTGGAGCGTGTTATTGGGACATTGTTTATCCTAATGCAGGAATACCCCCTTAAATTGGTATTCTTTGTTACAGTTGCCCTGATCACTGAAGGCAGGACCCCCTTACACTGGTGGTCTGTAGGAAAAGGCCCCCTTTATACCAGGGGTCAATGAAGAGAATGCTTTCCTTACAGCTAAGAAGATTAGTGTTATTGGTTCCTGAGGGACGAGGAGAGGTGCTACATGTCCCACATGCTGGGTCTCTAGAGTGATGGCAGAACTGGCACCATGCAGGCATAGTCAGCTGGGTGATAGTCTGCACCACTTATGAAACCCGGCTGAGAAAAGCTGCTTTAGAACATAAGGTTGTGTTTACTTCCCTTTATTTTATTTATATTTCTTTCAAGGGGCAGTGAATGACTTATGTATGCAAAGGTTCTTCTGTAATTGCTGTTTCATTGTAAAAGTCTCTTTTCTGACATGTTAATAGAAATCCTATTGAAGGCAGATCTATTCTAATGGGAGTTGTACTTGAGAAGGGGATACATGCAGCCACGGATCTAGTCATCTATCTGTGGGTACTTATAGATGGTTTACTGCTGCTTGACTTTCAGCCTCCTTCGAAGTTTTGAGAAGAAAAACATAATTTTTCAGTTGACACTTTGATGGCTTTTAATGAGAAGTTTCCAAGAACTCTCTCAGGGGATTCTGTGTTCTAGGAGCTTTAGATACTTAATGGTGTAACCTTTATCTATAGTTAAAAATAAGATAAAGGCAACATTCTAGGCAACGGGACATGATTTTACAGATCAGAGCCTTTTTTAGAGGCAAGCTTGAAATGGATGAACTTTAAGGGGTGTGTTTTTTGTGGAACTAGTTCCCTGTTCTAAAAAAAAATAAAAATAAAAAAAATTGTTAAAAGGTATTGTCTTTCGGTAAGAGACATGCAAGGCAGTCTTCTGTCAATACAGCCAACTTGTGTACCGTGCTGTTTATGCTTCCAGTGTTCTTTAAAAACAGCCAGGTCATCGATCTACAATTACTGCTGCTGGAGAGTCACCGGAAGTGACGTGGTTGGAGATTTTGGCAAGTTGGTGCTTTTGACATAACACCGAATTATGAGACTAAAGCACAGCACTTGTATTGTCAATGACTGTCCAATGCCCAAAAAGGAGCATTGCAGGACCTAAAGTAAGGGGCAATAGGCAAAACAGTGACTGGATCTGTCACAACTGTGTAAGTGCATCCTTGCACTTTATGGTAAGAGCCCATCCAGCGCAACTGCGTTGATTTACCTGACAATTGCGCGGTTGTTCAAAGCTGTACCCAAACTAAATTTGCGTCTTTTTTTTTTCCTACACATAGAGCTTTCTTTTGGTGGTTGATCACCTCTGCGGTTTATATTTTTTGCGCTATAAACAAAGAGCGACTATTTTTTACTTTTTGCTATAATATCCCCAATTTTTTTTTTTTTTAAACAAATTTCTTCATCAGTTTAGGCCAATATATATTCTACATATTTTTGGTTTAATAAAAAAATTGTATCAAGCGTATATTGATTGGTTTGCGCAAAAGTTATAGCGTCTGCAAACTATGGGAAAGATTTATGGTATTTTCATAAAAAATGCAACTAGTAATGGCGTTGATCTGTCATTTTTAGCGGTGTTGCGACGGACAGATCGGAGACTTGACACTTTTTTGTCACAATTGGCATTGATACAGCGATCATTGCTATAAAAATGCACTGATTACTGTGTAAATGTCACTAGCAGGGACGGGGTTAACAGGGGGTCATCAAGGGGTTAAATGTGTGTTCCCTCAGCATGTTGTGTGGGGATGTGAGTGACTAGGAGTGGAGCCAAGAGTCGATATGGCTCCTCTTCTCTGACAGCACAGTGATTTGTGTGTTTGTGCCCTCTGGTGGCAGAAAACGGGTAGGACGTACCCGTATGGGATTTCGCCCAGGAGAGCCATTGTGACGCAGTATATCTGCCTTACACGGTCGGCAAGTGGTTAATGCAGTTGCGCTTTAAAGATTTTTTTCAGTCAATAATAAGATTTCGGTGCCTGAGGGAAGTGTAGCCGGTTTTAGTAATATGCAGAATGTCTATTGCAAACCGGAAGATCTCACTGATTACATTGCTAGTAACAATGTATGAATTAAGAGGAGAATCGTGACTGAACACTCTCCCCCATTCGCAGAGAATGTCATAGGCAGTGTAATCAATGACTACTCTTCTCAGTAGCGCTGACATTGTGCTTTAAGGGAGACTCAGTTTTCTATTGAGCTTTTGTGGCCCTCCAGGTCAGCAGTGTGCTCCCTCATTTTCTGGGGCAAGTCTTTTTGGCCAGGGGGTGTGCTATAAATTGGCGCATTCCTGCTCCTGTACTTTGATCGCTGTGGACCAGTGCCATCTTGATTTTTATCAGGTGCAGGCTGGTCATCTATTTCTCCTTGTGTAAATTTATCCTGTGCACAGAAACAAAGCTGCAAGCCAAAAAGTCAAATTTCACTAAAATGAAAGTAAAATCTGCGCTACCAAAAAACTAATTTACATTAATAATCACAAAAATCTTTATGGCACAAAGTTCATAAATGTGTAAATAAAAAATCCCATGAAGAAACAATGTGTGTTTGCTCTACGTAAGTGCAGAAGTAATGTACAAGTTAAAGACCTCCACCACTATCACTGTTTTTATTTATCCCAGTACTGAGACAAATGCGGAGCCTGCCACTGCTGACTTTATTATTGCCTGGCTTGCTCCTAGCTCTACAGTATTGGGTTACTAACCTTGTAAAGAAAGTCAGAATAATGCCCAAATCCCTGATCTGAATACTTTTCCGGGGTCAGTGACTCGTTAGTGAAGTCATTCACGCAATCGGAGAATAGCGTTTTTGGAAGGAGATATAGACCATGATAGACTCCATATGTCTTTATGCAAAACTAAGTTCTTCACTAGAGTTTATACTAAAGTGTGAAAGGGTTTCATAGTTGGTAAAGTTGAATAAAGACACTAGTCTATCCAGTTCAATCTAGAACCTTGGATTCTGTCTAAGGTGACACAAATGGTTAGAAAAAAAAAAAATCCTGATGGAGGCTTCTTGTGCTTGGAAATGTTTTTTTTTTTTTCTTTCCTTGTCCTTAGGATTTGCCTCGCATGCTGTCCTGTCTTACTTCAACAAGGTTTGGGCTTATACCAAATTTGAGTAGTGAAATGACCGTTACAAAAAAATGAAGCGAACAGATCTTTTAGCCTTTTTAAAAAATCTCTGCAAGCTTTGAGGAGTAGATCACTTGTGCGTGCATGACTAATGTTGGGCTCCAGTTAGTACATTAGCCCACTTATTCTGAGATGTGTTCAAATGGTGAATTAAAAAGTTGTTTGTTTCAGCTACAGGTTGTGATTTCCTGGCAATAACGTGGTTTGTTTTTACAGGTAACACCAAGTTGGCAAGCATGCCTTCTGGAGGTGCTGTTGCAGCTGCTTCCGCTGGCTCTGCTGCTCCTGCAGCATCTGCTGCACCAGGTAATTTCTTTCAACTATCTTGACTATGTTTTTACCATTCAGTATTTCATCATCTCATACATACATTATTTGTGAGTGCTTTTTCACTAGAAAGATGAATGTACTGCTTTAAGCAGAGATGGGTTACCTATGAGAGGTGGAGATGTGGAGATCTACCCAGACACTTTTATTAACTAACAAGTCCCATATTGTTGTTGGTGGGTTGCTGACCCCTGCTTTAAAGTATGTCAAAGCCTAAGAACAAAAATGTAATATGTTGCAGCTTACCAGTTCTTAAATGTGGTAGCTGCAATGGTAGCTTTCAATATGAAATACATTTTATACAAATATCTGTGGATCCTGCCAGAATGAAGTCCTTGTAAGGGGTGTTGGTGGTTGGCAAGATACAGGCCAAAAATTGTCTTTCAAACTGGAATCTGAAAGAAACCAGGAGTACTCAGTGTTGAAAGATGTCTCACACCTCTTTAAAATGTGTGGAGTGCCTCATACTAATGGAAGGCCTCTACCTCGCAGAATTGGCAAAATGTAAAGTAATATGGTAGCTGTATATGCAGTGCTACTGTTGGGTGCCCGTGTTTTGGATTCCCTTAGAAGTAACGCTAAAGCTCATTTTACATGAGCTTTCAGATCAGTTTTTCAGGTGGACCTAATCGTAAGCTCAATACAGGTCCTGTGGGCATAAACAGTAAATGGACTTGTGCCGTTTTACGTCCACCTACCTCCGAGTCCTTCCAGGTCCAAAAAAAAAAACCTGTCCCTTTTTTCCATTTTTTTCCAAACCTAAATGTGACGGATCAGGGGTAGCCTCATGTAAACACAAGACTCGCACCATTAAAAAGTGTTTTTTTTTTTTTTTTTTTTTTTCCTCCAGGGCTGGGGTTTGAGCAGTGTTGTGCTTGATGCCCCCAGCTCACATTCTAATGATTCTGGAGCTGCTTGCAGAGGCCACAGGTGCACTGCTGAGTGCTTTCCCCTGCAGATTCTATATCTGATTTGCCCGCAGCTTCTATACCATTGGCTACAGAGAATCTGATGACTGACTGAGCTTACCCCTGAGGAGTTAGTCTACTGCTTTTACTCCAAAATTTAAAGGAGACCATCTTGGCTCTTTGATTTATTCTCTGCCCCTCTGAAACTAGAGGATCGCCTCGTTGCTTCTAGAAATGCTATTTTTCTGTTATGGGTTGATTAAAGCTCCCAAGACTGTAGACTTTTTTTTTCCTTATTAGCACCTGCTTTTATATTTTTTGTTCCACTTTTTTTTTTTTTTTTTTTTTTTTTTTTTTTTTTTGAGCAATCGGAATCAGCCTGATTTGGGTTTTTTCCCATTTCACACGAGGCGGATCCGCTTGCATGGAGTCCGCAGAAGCGTTTGACCATCTCTCCGTTGATCTCCGCTGAGCCGGCGGATGACAGGTCCCTCTCTGCTTACTGAGCGGGGAGGGCCTTGTCCAGCGCCGCTAGTGTCTATGGAGAGATCGGATGAAAACTGACAGTGTCTGTTTTTCATCAGATCTCACCCGATCCGCCAGCGACGGATCTGGACTTGGAGCCATCCGTCTGCTTTTGGCGGATCGGACGGGGTCGGATGTCAGCGGACATGTCTCCGCTGACATCCGTCGCTCCATAGACTAGCATGGGGCGCCCGTTAAGGTCCTCCATCAAAACTGACAGGCGGATCTGAACAGTCCGTCAGTGTGAAAGGGGCCTAAGTGATTATTGGCCTCATCAAAGGGATGCAAGGATTTGTGCAAAACTATTTTGTTCTCACTATGGATCTGCCAGTGTCCCGCCTTTACAAGGCATGTTCGTGCTGGTAGGGTCTAACCTTTGTCCAGTTCTGTCTGTGACTACTTTGTCAAACCATGTCTCACTGATCAAAAGCCCTTAAGAGATCTAACTGCTGCTATGGTTGATCCCTAGCTTATAGAACACATGGAAAAGATGGGTGTGTTACATTTCAGGTGTGGCAGTTTGCTGCATATGCATAGGACACTTTGGCTGAAACGCTAGACTGCAGAACTTTTCTGACAAACAAGCATTTAATCCTCATCGAGGAACAGCAACTCTTTGGAAAAGCCTTTGACAACATCATTAAGATTGCTACTGGCACTTCCTCTGCAGAAAAAGCAGAAGAAACACTGCAAAGTCGTCTTCCCCCACCACCTTTATCTGTTAGGAAATGTGACGTTTGTTTCTTTGAAACCTGCCCCCCAGAAGTCTTGGCACTCAAATCTGCCAAATCCTTAGACGGGCCTTCCTCAGCATGAAGATGCAACCCCACTTTCCAGAATTGGAGGATGTTTGTAGCCATGGGATATTATCCCCTGCATCCAAACTGGAACATCACTCCCTGCCAGCCTTTTTTCACAGACAGCCATTTTGTGACACTGCGCAGATTAGCAGATCTACTGTTTATCAAACCCTCTCTGGTCTTCTGGATCAAGAAGTCATTTCCCCAGTTCCTGTAAAGGAACGGTTCTAGGGGTTTTACCCCAATCTGTTCACCTTTCCCAAACCAGAGGGGGCATTTGCCCTATTCTGAATCTCCAAGTTCTTAATGTCTTCTAAAGATATTTTAATGGAATCTACCAAATACAGTAAAACCTTGGTTTCAGAGCATTTTGCAAGACAGGCAAAATTATAAGTTTTGACTTGATATACAAGTAGCGTCAAGTCACAAGTGAGTATAAAAAAAGAGGTGCCTCTAAGTGTAGCAATATGGTTACATTT
Source organism: Lithobates sylvaticus (assembly GCA_028564925.1). NCBI lineage: Eukaryota > Metazoa > Chordata > Amphibia > Anura > Ranidae > Lithobates > Lithobates sylvaticus. The sequence continues at coordinate 93,498,843 of CM053034.1, forward strand.
AAATGAAGATATGACATTTAGCAGCTCACATGGTTGATTAAAACGGGCACATCTAAGTATGGAGGCATCTGGGGTAAAGCTGTCCACATAGACCAGGGGTCTTCAAACTACGGCCCTCCAGTTGTTCAAGAACTACAATTCCCATCATGCCTAGTCATGTCTGTGAATGTCAGAGTTTTGCAATGCCTCATGGGATGTGTAGTTCCGCAACAGCTGGAGGGCCGTAGTTTGAGGATCCCTGACGACCATCCTCCTCACCTCCATTGACGTTGTCCCTTCTATGCTGTGCTCTACGAGCGGTTCAAACCTCTTTCAGATCGCTCTACTGCAGGGTAGTCTTCTCGGTCACAATTGCAGACTGACAGCAGTGAGAGCCGGTAGTGTGTGGGATGGTCTATGTAAACAGATTTACCCCGAATGCCTGCATACTTAGATGTTGCTCTTTAAATCGTCTTTTTAATAATCTTGTGGAGGCTTCCATTTGTGGATGGACATTTTATGGTAACTCAACCTATCACATTGCTATATTTTTTTTATATGGACTAAACTGAAGGACTTGTAAATAATTAGTTGTGGAACAAATCATTTGAGTTTCCATTATTTCTTATGGGGAAATTCGCTTTCTTATACAAGTGCTTTGGATTACAAGCATGTTTCTGGAACAAATTACACTCACAATCCAAGGTTTTACTGTATGTCCTTGCCTCCCTTCACCAGGGAGACTTTTGGCTTCTGTGAAGCTCATCTACATGACTTTTTTTTTTTTTTTTCTTCACTCATCGGCTATTCCTACATTTTTCTGCATGGCCTTTCTTTCTCTGTCTGCATCTTGGGTAATTACTTCACCAGGGTGCTGGCTCTAGTACTAACCCTGCTGCTATCCTGGGGCTAGTCTTGGTCTTAGTTTGCACATGAGAAACTTCATACAATGCGGTCATGAATTGATCCTCTCCAGTCCAGGAACTGTCCCAAGTCCAATGTCTGATGCTACATTTTTCGAGGTACATTTGCTCAGTTTCACTTCTGACCTCTACAATACAGCATTCTGTCATCATGGGACAAGTAAGTCTGGTCTCTGAACAAACAAATTTGTCCATCGCCAAGCACCAGGTTGTCCCTGACATGGTGGCTCAGGAGTCAAGTGCTTCCTAACTTTCTTTTGGAGGTTCCTTGCAAAGGATTGCAGCCTGTTGGGTACCCAGATGGTTTAGGGTACTTTATGGTCAGAGGCATCTGGTCTCCTGGTCAACATTCTGCATTTTTAGGCAATTTGTCTGAGCAACGTTTGACCATCTTAATGGAGGGCCATACAATTTGAATTTGGTCAGTCAACGCCATGATGGTGGCATTCATCTAGCATTGATTCTTCTGGCATTCAAAGAGTTTTCCAGACCCATCTTGGATGCATAGGTGTCCCGATGTAAACCTACTTGGGTCTGTGTACATCAGACTACCTCAATTGATCACATTTTAGGTGTAAAACAAAATTAGACCTATTCCAAATTTTATTCCCGGATGGACTCTGAGGGAAGCGGATGTAAATGAACACAAGTCTTTTTACTTTTGTCTGCTTATATACTTACATGGAGCTTCCGATCAGGTCCATGTGAAAAACTAGTCTTATGGTAACAGGTGTAATGTTTACTAGTAGTAAAATATTTTCTTTTGTGCAAGATTCAATTACCAGAACGTGATGTGGTGGTAAATGTAACTGTAGTATGCTTCCTATGACTGAATAAATATTTTGTCAACTGTTCAATTATTTATTTTTTAGCTGCTGAAGAAAAGAAGGAAGAGAAGAAAGATGAGTCTGAGGAGTCCGATGAAGATATGGGATTTGGCCTGTTCGATTAAATCTTGCAGCATTTAAAATAAAGAACTTTATTTAGCTTTGGTCTTTTTTTTTTTTTCTAAAGCCAATGCTTTATTTTTTGGAGTTGTTAGCCCAATGTCCATCCATGAGAACCACAGTATTTGTTTTGGGGTAAATCCTTGTCTTGGCTGACTCTAGCAATAGCTATGCTTGCCTCACCGCTGCAATAATTAAGGGGTATGTTTTTTATGTTTAGGAAAGGAAGGCCAAATCTGTATTGCCTGAAAATGTTTAGTGCACCTACCCCCACCCCCCAAATGCTTGGTGCTGGGGCTTTCCCCCAAAATAGTTGCAACGTGGAGCTTCGGCAGCTTGTTAAGCCCTTCAGTGCACTGTGGGGAGGTTCTAGGGTTGTTGCTCATTGCTTCATGGTGAATTTGTAAAACCAAACAATTGCATACTGCAGGACCACCTAGGCCCTGCAGTGATTGATATACATGTACTGTAAGTTGTATATGGCACCTGGTAACCCTAGCCTCATCCTGATTTGTCAACAGGCAAATTTTGCATGCAGGTGGGTCTGTTGGCTCTATCTTAATCCATGATTTCTAGTCTGATTTCAAACCTCTTTAAGGCCCCTTTCACACTGGGGCGTTTTTCAGCTGCTACAGCGCTAAAAATGGCGCATGTATAGCGCCTGAAAAATCTCGGCCCCTTTCACTCCAGTGTGAAAGCCAGAGGGCTTGCACACTGGAGCGGTGCGCTACCAGGACGGTAAAAAAAAAAGTCCTGCTAGCAGCATCTTTGGAGCGGTGTATTCACCGCTCTTAAACCGATATTACCCATTGAAATCAATGGGGCAGTGCGTCTATACCGCCGGCAAAGCGGCTCTTTGCGGGTGGTTTTGACCCTTTTTTTGGATGCTAGCGGTGGGGTTAAAACCACATCGCTAGCAACTGAAACCCGCCGCTAAAACGATAATAAAGCATCGCTAAATACGCCGCTCCTGCCCCAGTGTGAAAGGGGCCTTAGGTTTAGCCTTCTGTGACACAATTTCACCAGTGCTAGAGGTATCGCCAGATTGCAGCTGACACCACACTAGCGCAGTACAGTTGCTGAGTCAGAAGATTACGAATTCAGTGGTGCAGGATTGGGGTTAATCTCACCTGCACATGGCCCAGGTGGGGCTGGGGCTTTCTAAATGAATGTCTATATACTATGCTAGTCATTTTGCTTGAATACTTTGAGGCACTAACCCATGACAAAAGAAGTTACAATTTTGACTTCCGTCCCATTTTCCTGATCTGCAAACCTATTCCAGGTCAGCGACTCGTGTGGGGGAATTGAGTGGTGCATGAGTTTACAACTTTTTATGTGTAGATTGTGGATAACCTTGCCTCCAGGCACAAGGAAGAGAGAACAGTTACTGTGATAAAAGGTATGGGGCTGGGGTTATATAGGCTCACAGAAGTAGTGACTAAGAGCAAAATCCTCCCTGCATAGGTATAGAATGCAAACATTGTAATGTTTCAAACAGCCGATATACAACTCCTGAGGTTCATTTCAGGACAAATTCCCGAGCAAAGGTAAATTTTTCAAGGTATGGCTTTGGCACAATTAGCATTTCTCAATGATCCTGATAATACATGAAAAATCGTGATCTCTGGTACACTGTAAAGTCTTATGTGATTGTATACTTCAAGTTATCTTCCGAGCCACAACTTGTATATAGTTTAATCTACAACAGAGTGATATTGCATATAGCCAAGCATTGCTCACTGAAAGTACCACATATCATTTTAAATATTTACACTAAAACAAAAAATTGTTGGTACTACTGTGGACTGTGCTAGTAGTCAGGGTGTTTTAAGGGACAGAGGGCTGCATCCACAAAAGCAGATTGCATGCGGTATTTAGGCTCTACTTTGGACATTTTTGTTTTGGATAAAGGACTTGTCAAAAACTGTTTGTTTTTTACTTTGTTCTTTATTTTGGTGAATGAGTAGGGGTACTACCCGATATTCAGCCACATGGGGGGTGGTGGGATCTGGGGGACCCCTTGTTAAAGGGGGCTTCCAGATTCCAATTTTCCCACCCGCAGACCCTTGCAACCACCGCCCAAGGTTGTAGGGAAGAGGCCCTTGCCACCATCAACATGGGAAACCCCCCCCCCTCTCCATTGTTGAGGGCATGTGGCCTGGTATGGTTCAGGGGGGTCCAGAGCACTCGCTCATCTTCCCCCCCCCCTCTTTCCTCGTCTGCATGTTCAGATAAGGGTCTTATGGATTTTTTTTGGGGGGGTGGCAAATTTTTTTTTTTTTTTTTTTAAGGTCTGCAATTTTTTTTGTTTACATTCTGGTGTCAGCAGCGGAACCCCACTGACAGCTGATGAGTCATGACTGTTAAGGAGCAGATAGCCTTTGCGTCCTTAACAACCATGATTTTTACTGGTTGTTGCAGTATGCAGCTCTGTGTTCCAGCAGTGGCACTGGAAGTTGGCGTAAGCACAGCCATTTATGAGAAGCTTTGTACGCTATAAATTAATGCAAAGCTTCCTCTGAGTTGGAGACTGATGCTATCTGCCTGCCTCTGCCAATCAAAGTTTTGTATTCAATCATAGAATACAAAGCTTCCCATGAATGGGTGACTGGTGCTCAGCCCTACTATTCTTTGAGGCGGGAAGTACCCGTACTGCTGCCAGAACACAGCACTGTATATAGCTGAGGCTACATACAGTGCGCACAGCAAGTTCACCTGTTAGTGCAGTAAATAGTTCATTTGAGCCAGCTTGGCCCACATTTAACTATTTAATGGGACATTAAACTTGAAGATCAGCGTTAATGGCACCACTGAGGGAGATACGCATCCACTACAATGGTGGAACCCAGCACTATAGTGTTCCATTTTGCTCCTCCCCAAAAGGGCCTGTGGGGATGTGTGGAGGTGCTGTCAGACCACGCAGTAGACACTTGGAGAAAAGGATTTGTAAGGCGGAAGGGGGCTATGCTATGAAACTGAACTGGTCAAACTTGCAAGTGATTAAAAACTTATTTATGAAAAGTAAAAACACTGCAAGTAAGCATTTCTAATACTTAATTTGAGCTGTTACCCGCAAGTGTGCATGTTAGTCTCCAAGTAGAGAAATTGGCATTTTGCGCGCTCGTTAGTCTGGGCATATTTGTTTCCATTTATGCAAGAAGATATATTTTTTTTTCCTTTTTTGATTTCCAAAAGTTCACCAGATGTGTTCTCTACATTTTTAGAAGCTTCCTTTTAATCTTCTTTTGTTATCAATTTTGTGGCTTTATAATACATTAGTACACAGTCAAAACCACAAGAAATATCCTAAGAGGAAAAAAAAGCCAATATGAGCACCTTATGCAAGGACTTTATTGTTCAATTTGGTAAGAAAATTAACTGCTTGCTGACCAGCTGCCACAGTTATACTGCAGCAACATTGCCCGGCTGCGTGAATAGCCGTTGTTGCATTCTTTTTTGGCCACTAGGGGCGTGCATGCTCGCCCTTGGAGCTGATGCGAGTGCCTGTGATCACTCGTGACACGGCGAGAACAGGGATCTCTGTGTGGAGAAGAGACTGATCGTGTGTTCATACAAAGTATGAACAACGATCTATCTCTTCCCCTAGAAAGTTACACCCCCCCTTCAGTTACAACACACACATAGAGAACACAGTTAACCCCTTGATCGCCCCCTAGTGTTAAACCATTCACTGCCACTGACATTTTTACAGTAATCAATGTATTTTTATAGCACTGATCGCTGTATAAATGCCAATGGTCCCGAAAATGCCAATGTCCGATGTGTCCGCCATAATGCTGCAGTCACGCTAAAAATCGCAGATCGCTGCAATTACTAGTAAAAAAAAAATAATAAAAATGCTATAAATCTATCCCCTATTTTTTCGAAGCTATAACTTTTGCATAAACCAATCAATATACGCGTATTGCGATTTTTTTTTTTTTTTTTTTTTTTTATTACCAAAAATATGTAGAATCCATATCAGCCTAAACTGAGAAAAGTGCTTTTTTATTTTTTAAATGGGGATATTTATTATAGCAAAGAGTACAAAATATTGTTTTTGTTTGTTTTTTTTTTTTTCCAAAATTGTGTTTTTTTTTGTTTATAGCGTAAAATAAATCCACAGAGATGATCAAATACCACCAAAAGAAAGCTCTATTTGTGGGGATAAAAAATACGTCAATTTTGTTTGGGTACAACGTCGAATGACCGCGCAGTTGTCAGTTAAAGCGACGCAGTGCCGAATCGCAAAAAATGGCCCGGTCATTTAGCAGCAAAATCTTCTGGGGCTGAAGTGGTTAAAGGAAACCATTGCTTTACATCTTAATGGCACATCTCAGATCCTTCCAGTCATCACAAGATCTCTAAACTGTTTTCAGATGTGCATTTTTCACCCGAAGCCAGCCTACCTCCATGTCTTGAGATAATTTCCTTTTATTAGAACAGCTGGAGAATCCCCGCTATGGTTTGGCTTTTGGAATTTGAAATTAAGCCTTTTTATGAGAGAAATATCTGTGCTTCCATTTCTGAACTGCTCTTTAAAATAGTAGCAGCTTGGTTGTTTCGCTAACTCACTGTTCATTACTTTGTCACAGATAACGAACAATCAAAGCATTGAAGCCAGAGAGTCAGTTTGAGAGCCAGACAATTGGCATTTGCAGAGTGGTTAGTGATAGGAAGCTTCCTTTCACTTTTAGAATCAAGCTGACAGAAGGTAACTTGTGCAAGACTAAAAACCTGGTTCACATAGATGCAATTTGACATGTCAAATTGGCGGCAATTGGAGTGCCCGAAACGGTACAACACCGCATTTGCGGTGCGGCACATATTCCCAAAAGTAGTTTCTGTATTATTGCCGATTTTGGGGTGCGATTCCCATTGACATCTGTACAGAAACCCACACAGATATCTCTGAAATCGCCCCCAAAGTCAGACATGCCTTGCGGGAATGAAATTGTGAGGGTTGATTTCATTCCTGCAGTCAGTGTGAACCAGGGCTTAAAGCGTTTATTAACCCCCCCAAAAAACAAAAACAGATCCTGTTTCTTTAAAGCATGTTATACAGCACAGTGCTTGAGCTGTGTAATTTGGCCCCCTGTAGCGCCTGAACTACCTGACTGATCCTGCCAGTTTCTGCCCTCCCCTCTGTACGATGACCATGATATATCAGGGCTGCTGAGCCCTGACACTGTGGTCAGAGTACGTGCCTCCATCTGCAGCATGCTATCTGTCTACTCTGTGCACCTGTGTCCTCCCCCCCCCCCCCCCCTCCCCTCAATGCCTGTCTGCTTGTGACAGTCCCTGCCCCTCCCCCCTGATCCTAATGCTCTAATACATACTTAAAAAAATCCTCCCATCCCCTCTGTTACATAATACGTGTGCCTGTGTTAGGTACCAATGAACATATTTTTTTACATATGTGAAAGCGGCTCCTCAGAATTTATGATTTCTTGGTCATTTTTCAGAGAATATGAATGATAACACAAAAAACTTTTCTTCACTCATGGTTAGTGTTTGGCTGAAGCCATTTATTATCAATCAACTGTGTATACTCCTTTTAAGTCATAATCAAAATAGAAACTACCCAAATGACCCTGATCAACAGTTTGCATAACATGGTGATTTTGGTCTGATAACATGCACACAAGTTGACACAAATGGGTTTGAATGGCTGACTGACGTTTCTGGATTCCGAGTCATGGGGAAAGCAGAAGAATTGTCAAAGGATCTGCCGGAAAAGGTAAATGAACTGTATAAAAAAGTATACTCAAAGACACGCATGCCAAGTTACTTAAAGTTTGGGAGCCTTGGCTGGCATATGCCTTTCCCGAACTTCCTCTGGCAGCATGGATCGGCTCTGACTGGTTTCCTGGATGTTCCCTCTCTTTTTCCCTTTCCCCCCCTTCCCACTTTCTCTTATTCTCCCTTTCTCTTTTCTATTTATCTCTGTTCCTCTTCTCTTACCAGGGCTCCTAGCCCTTTTTTGATTACTAACAGAAACCCAAGACGATCTTAATGCAGAGTCAATGCATTATGTTCTGGTCTTTTCTGCACTTCTGGGCGTCACCCCAAATTACGTAAGTTGCAATTAGGATTTCTATGACTGTTAATTAGGAGGCTGCCCTCGGTTTATGTTGTATTCTCTTTTGTTGTTTTTGTCTCTTATGCGCCAGTTCCAGCCCCTGCGTGGGAGATCTAGGTGCCTTTGACATTGCTGTATGTATCCAAGGAATTGAGAATGCCAATCGGCAGTGTTCAAACGCTAATCAAGAAGTGGAAAATTAGGGGTTCTGTTGAAACCAAGCCACAGTCAGGTAGACCAAATACAATTTCAGCCACAAGTGCCAGGAAAATTGTTTGGGATGCAAAAACCCACAAATAACTTAAGGTGCAATACAGTACTCTCTGAAAACATGTGGTGTGGCTGTTTCAAGATGCACAATAAGGAGGCACTTGAAGAAAGATAGGCTGCATGGTCAAGTCGCCAGAAGAAAGCCATTACTACACAAGTGCCACAAAGTATCCCACTTACAATATGCCAAACAGCACAGAGGCAAGCCTCAAACCTTCTGGCACAAAGTCATTTGAAGCGATGATGCTAAAATTTAGCTTTTTGGCTACAACCATAAACGCTTCATTTGGAGAGGAGTCAACAAGGCCTATGATGAAAGGTACACCATTCCTACTGTGAAACACGGAGGTGGATCGCTGATGTTTTGGAGATGAATGAGCTACAAAGGCACAGGAAATTTGTTCAATATTGATGGCAAGATAAATGCAGTATGTTATCAAAAAATACTGGAGGAACATTTGCATTCATCAGCCAGGAAGCTGCACATGGGACGTACTTGGACATTCCAACATGACAATGATCCAAAACACAAGGCCAAGTCGACCTGTCATTGGCTACAGCAGAATAAAGGGAAGGTTCTGGAGTGGCCATCTCAGTCTCCTGACCTCAATATCATTGAGCCACTCTGGGGAGATCTCAAACGTGCAGTTCATGCAAAACAGCCCAAGAATTTACAGGAACTGGAGGTTTTTTGCCAAGAGTAATGGGCAGCTTTACCATCTGAGAAGATAAAGAGCCATATCCACAAATACCACAAAGCTGGCTAGTTTCTGTTGTCATTATGATTTAAAAAGAGTAAACACAGTTGATTGATAATAAATGGCTTCAGCCAAACACTAACCATGAGTGGAATAAAAGTTTTTGTGTTCTCATTCATATTCTCTGAAAAATGGCCAAGAAATCAAAAATGTTGCCAGGGTATGTAAACTTATGAGCACAACTGTATATATACAGTATCTCACAAAAGTGAGTACACCCCTCACATTTGTGTAAATATTTTATTATATCTTTTCATGTGACAACACTTAAGAAATTACACTTTGCTACAATGTAAAGTAGTGAGTGTACAGGTTGTATAACAGTGTAAATTTGCTGTCCCCTCAAAATAACTCAAAACACAGCCATTAATGTCTAAACCGCTGGCAACAAAAGTGAGTACACCACTAAGTGAAAATGTCCAAATTGGGCCCAAAGTGTCAATATTTTGTGTGGCCACCATTATTTTCCAGCACTCCCAAGGGTTACTCTTGGGCATGGAGTTCACCAGAGCTTCACAGGTTGCCACTGGAGTCCTCTTCCACTTCTCCATTTTAGGATGCCCCACAGATGCTCAATAGGGTTTAGGTCTGGAGACATGCTTGGCCAGTCCATCATCTTTACCCTCAGCTTCTTTAGCAAGGCAGTGGTCATCCTGGAGGTGTGTTTGTGGTTGTTATCATGTTGGAATACTGCCCTGCGGCCCAGACTCCGAAGGGAGGGGATCATGCTCTGCTTCAGTATGTCACAGCACATGTTGGCATTCATGGTTCCCTCAATGAACTGTAGCTCCCCAGTGCCGGCAGCACTCATGCAGCCCCAGACCATGACGCTCTCACCACCATGCTTGATTGTAGGCAAGACACACTTGTCTTTGTAATCCATCCTCACCTTGTTGCCACCACACACACCTGACACCATCTCAACCAAATGCATTTATTTTGGTCTCATCAGACCACAGGACATGGTTCCAGTAATCCATGTCCTTAGTCTGCTTGTCTTCAGCAGACTGTTTGCAGGCTTTCTTTTGCATCATCTTTAGAAGAGGCTTCCTTCTGGGATGACAGCCATGCAGACCAATTTGATGCAGTGTGCGGCGTATGGTCTGAGCACTGACAGGCTGACTCCCCACCCCTTCAACCTCTGCAGCAATGTTGGCAGCACTCATACGTCTATTTCCCAAAGACAACCTCTGGATATGAAGCTGAGCATGTGCATTCAATTTCTTTGGTCGACCATGGCGAGGCCTGTTCTGAGTGGAATCTGTCCTGTTAAACCACTGTATGGTCTTGGCCATCGTGCTGCAGCTCAGTTTCAGGATCTTGGCAATCTTATAATAGTCTAGGTAATCTTTATGTAGAGCAACAACTCTTTTTTTCAAATCATCAGAGAGTTCTTTGCCATGTGGTGCCATGTTGAACTTCCAGTGACCAGTATGAGAGAGTTAGAGCGATAACACCAAATATACCACACCTGCTCCCCATTCACACCTGAGACCCTGTAACACTAATGACTTTGGGAAGGGAAAATGGCTAATTTGGCCCAATTTGGACATTTTGTCTTAGGGGTGTACTCACTTTTGTTGCCAGGGGTTTAGACATTAATGGCTGTGTTGAGTTATTTTGAGGGGGACAGCAAATGTACACTGTTATACAAGCTGTACGCTCACTAGTTTACATTGTAGCAAAGTATCATTCCTTCAGTGTTGTCACATGGAAAGGTATAATAAAATATTTACAATAATGTGAGGGGTGTACTCACTTTTGTGAGCTACTGTATATATTGTGTGTAAAAATAAATAGTGGTTAAATCTTTTGAGGTGTGCCTTCAAAATTTTTAGATCTTTATGGTATGGCGCAAGACAAAAAAGTTTGTTAAAGGCTCTGTTCACACCCAAGCAATTTGAAGCACTTTTCTAGACCCACTTCAACGCTCGACATGAGGATTGCTGTTGTATCCTATACAGTAGTGCATTTTGGAGCTCTGCAGATGGGCCATTGCTTCCACACGTTCCCTTTTGCAGAATGCTTTTCCGCTCAGGTTTCTAAGAAAGTAAACTTTGAACACCTTTTGTTTTGTAGCTTGAATGAGGTCAGCAGATTTATGCTATACCTTTAGTTGGACCTTAAAGTGGTGTTTCCCCCAAAATTACAAGTTTTAATGTATGTGCAGCAAATGAGCTAATAAAAATTAATTGGATAAAAAAAAAAATTCACTTACCTATTTCTCCCTGTTGCTAGGTGGTCCCACGAAATCTGCCTCTTCCATAGCCTAGGCTAAAAACTTCCCTTCCCCTCGGCGCAGTCAGTCATCTGGGACACGTGATAGGTCCCAGATGACTGCGCGGCGTATAACGGCGTGTGGCGCCGCTCGCGCATGCGCAGTGGGTGCCCGGCTGTGAAGTCACAGCCGGGTGCCCACAGTAAGGATGCCGGCACCGCAAGTGGATCGGGGAACGAGGGGGGGCTTCGTTCCCCTGCATCGCTGGACCCTGGGACAGGTAAGTGTCCGAATCTTAAAAGTCAGCAGCTGCAGTATTTGTAGCTGCTGACTTTTAAAAAAAATTTTTAAGGGGCACACCACTTTAAAGGAATTCTGTGTTAAAAGTATGAAGGCTGACTTTTCTAATGCTAATCAGATGGTTGTTATGCCGATCTAGTAGTATCAGTACATTCTGAGCAACTGGCCAAGAACAAGTATGCAGATCAGGAGCTCTGACCACATAGTTGTGTTAGGTCAGTAACCACGACCAATTAGCATTTTCAGAATGTCTCACAGGATAGGTTACTTTTAAAGAAAACCTGTCATGAGTGATATATGGGGAACTACCATTGCTGAGCTTCCAAAAAGAATAATTACATGGCATCGATATTTTCAGAGTCAGTACATTACCTTGTGATTTGCGTAGAAGGTCAGTCAAGGTCAGTGAATGTATGGTAGCTAGAGGATTGGTGTGACAGCCAGGCAACTTGCATTTTCAGAAGTAGGTTAGCAATGACACTCTACATTAGTCTTATCTCAGATTTGCTTTAAGCAGTTGATGTGTTCTTGTTTTATTTTTGTTTTGTTTTTTAAGAACTTTTGAGATGATTTTTGGAAAGAATACCTGATGTGCAAAGAAGCTTCTTGGGGTCTGTAAGGAAGGTAACATGTTAAGGGCTAAGGCTATACATTCCAATATTGCTATAAAAAAAGGATCAAAGGTAAATCTTGAAGATACAGATTATAATAACATACATATGGGTTAGAATTAGTTCAGTATGCCTGTACTACAGAAGGTCACATGACAACATTCCTCATGAAATTAAAGTCAATCGTATTAAACTCTGGTGTTTTATTGAAATCAACTGGCCATGGATTATTACAACCCATTTCTTCTATAGATTTCCACAGGTATATAGCCAGATGTTGCGGCTCATGAGCAGCTGTAGTAAGTTATTACTCCTGTTTCTAATGTAGTGTTATTATTATTTATTATTTTTGCTGCTTTCTTCAGAACAAAAGTGCTTTAGGGCTTATTCAGATGGGTGCTGAGGCCCATTCTCCATGCTGAGCCAATTATTGCTGCGTGTGCATCCTCTTCAGAGCTGTGGGCACTGGGCAGGCAGCCGATAGAAGTGGGTGCAGATGCAGTGGTTGCACGAACACAGTTGCATGTCAAAATCTGACATGTGGGTGCACAGATTCGAACACACTGGGGTTGATTTACTAAAACTGGAGTGTGAAAAATCTGGTGCTGCTCTGCGTAACCAATCAGCTTCCATTTTTTTTCTTTCAAAGCTTAACCACTTGCCTACCAGGCACTAACACCCCCTTCCTGCCCAAGCCATTTTTCAGCTTTCAGCGCTGTCGCACTTTGAATGACAATTGAGCGGTCATGCTACACTGTACCCAAACAAATTTTTTACCATTTTCTTCACACACATAGAGCTTTCTTTTGGTGGTATTTAATCACTGCTGGGTTTTTTTTTTTCAAAAATATGTTTTTTCCTTTTTTTTTCTGTCAATATATTTTGTAATTAAGTAAGTAATTTTTCGCCTTCACTGATGTGCCCTGATGAGGTGGCACCGATGGGCACTTATAGGCTGAACTGGTGGGCATTAATGAGGTGGCACTTATGGGCATTGATGAGGCGGCACTGATAGGTAGGCACTGATGGGCACTAATAGGCAGCACAGATAGGCGGCACTAGTGGGCATCGATAGGTGGCATGGATAGGCGGTACATATGGGCACTGATGGGCATTGATGGTGGCACTGATGGGCGACACTGATGGGCATTGATAGACAGCAGTGATGGGCAGCACTGATTGCCAGCAATGACTGGCAGGGCTAATGGGCACTGATTGGTGGCACTTGTGGTCACTGATTGCTGCCACTGGTGGGCACTGTATGCTAGCATTGGTGGGCACTGTATGGTGACACTATATTTCTTTATTGTAATCAGGGCACTGATGATCAGTGCCCTGATTACATTCCTACATGTCCCCCTGTGAGGAGATGCCGCTGATTGGCTCTCCTCTCTTCACACTCTGTCAGTGTAAGGTGAGGAGAGCTGATTACTGGCACTTTCTTGTTTACATGTGACCGGCTGTGATTGGACACAGCCGACCACATGGATAAAGAGCGGCGGATGCTGATCGGGGTCGCGATGTGTCCTAGCAACACGGCGTGGCCACGATCGCCGCGCTGCGTGCACCCGTATGCGCGCAAGAACGGCTGTTCTGGGACGCCATCACATGACAGCGTCCCAGAACAAGAGCTGCACCGCCCCACCGTTATTTGACGGTGGGCGGGCAGCAAGCAGTCAATTGACCAAGCTGAAGTTAGAAGCTCATTGGCTACCATTCACAGCTGCACTAGATTTTGCACTTTCCAGTTTTAGTAAATCAACCCCACAGTGTCTGCTTTCAAATCTATGCACCCGATGCGTCTGCATCCACTTCTATGGGCTGCCTGCACGCAGCTCTGAGGTGGATGCAGCAAAAAGCAGCTCAGCAAATAGGATGAGCCTCAGCGCCTGTCTGGCAGAGCCCCTAAATAATGTGTGTGTGGCAGTATTTAAGCCTGGAATTGGGCTTTAAACTACTAATGTCTCAAAGAAGGACACACACAGACCAAAGAAACAAGACTAGTATCATTCAACGCACAACCTGAGAACCCAGGTAGCTAAGGACACACCCAGGGCCGCTGATAAGCCAGTACAACTGGCCCTGCTGTACTGGGCCCAGCCACCAGGGGAGGCCCGAGCAATCTGAACAGATTGCAGAAGAAAGAAAAAAAAAAGTCTTTCTCCAACTCCCCCCTCCTCTGCTCCTCCCTCATCAGCTGCTCTCAATGAGCACTCACTAACATCTCAGAGGCAGAGAGGTGGAGCCTGACTGAGATCCTGTAGTTTGAGTGGGCGGAAGGGGGTGTGGCCGGCTTCCAAGATGATCGTTCCTGGCTTCTTCTGGTGTGCACTGTGCACACATGAGCTGCATTATGGTGGCATTGGATCTGGATTCTCGGGGGACTGCAGGTTAGCCCAGTCACATTAACTGCAATGTAAAGTCTAATGTCTGCTTTTTCATGTAGCACAGCCGTCCTGACTGTGAGAAATTGGATTTTAAACTGCACTGCCATATTTCCCACAAGTGCTACATAAAAAAGAAGATGCCATCAATGTCAGCAAACCCCACTTTTTATTACTTCTATTTACATTTTTAGATCACTGGATCGCACCATGCCTGGAGCTGAATCACATAGGAATGCACTGTACATTTATGTGCAATTCACATGCGGGTCTGTGCAGTGCAATTTCAAGCTCATTCATTTTGAATGGGCTAAAATTGCAATGCACCAAAAGTAGTATATGCACTACTTTTTAACATGCGCTGCAACCAGATCACATGGTGGGCTGGCAGGTGCAGGGCAACCACTAAGTTTGCGACCTGCGTTTGAGGTTTCATTAACTTTTTATTGACACCCGCTGCAGATCGCAAAAGCAGTGCATTTTGCATGCAGGTTGAATTGTAGAGGAATCCACAGCACATTCCTTCCCAATTCAGATGCAGGCATGGTATGAACCGGCCCTTATGCCCCGTACACACATTTTTTTCCGACGGATTTTGTCCGACACTGGTGTTGCATACACACGGTCGGACAAAGTTGTCGGAAAATCCGATCATTCTGAACGTGGTGACGTTCGTTGCGTACGACGGAACTACGTAGAGGCTATTAGCCAATAGCTTTGGTCTCATAATTTGATCTGAGCATGCATGGCACTTTGTCTGTCGGAGTTCTCTACACACGATCGGAAAAAGTCAGATCGGATTTTGTTGTCGGAAAATTTGAGAGCAGGAAAAAGTCAGATGGAGCCCACACACGGGCGGATTTTCCGACAACATGGTCTGATCGGACATTTTCCGTCGAATTTCCGACCATGTGTACGGGGCATTAGACATAATATTACTTCTCATTAAAAGTTTAGAACATTTTTTTTTTTTTAAAAAAGTAGGCTTAGCTGACATAAATGGCATCTTCATCTTTTTCATTTAGAACTGTTTGACTGTGAGAAATTGGACAGTGCAGTTTTGAACGCAGCATAGTATCATCTGCATCCTACACACAGTCATCTTAGACTAACCACACCCCTGTAAGCCATGCCCAATAATTAAGTGGAATTTAAACCATGTCCATTTTCCAGCTCCGTGTAGCGCATATTTTTAAATTAGCCACACCCACAATTTAGCCTTTATGTATACTCTAGCCTCTCTGTATAGGGGTGGGGCTAAAGGGGGCCCCGTCAGGTAGGCTGTACGGGGCCCCATGATTTCTATCAGCGGCCCTGGACACACCCACTGAAGGTGCAACATCATTGCAGCCTGGACTCACAAGAGAAAGGTGAGCATTGGGTGAGATTTCTCTGGCTCTGCAGCAGCATGATCGCTCTACAAATGTGGAGTAAATCTGGAGGTGAAACCAGTGCTCCCACATACACTGTTGTGGAGGCAGGACAGCCCAAAAATGCACAGTGCACTCGGCTATGGTATCAAGGTGGAGCTTGGAATAAGCAGTTGTAGCTGTAGCTTTGCTTGCATTTCTATAACTGTGATTTAAAGGAGAATATCACACACATAAATGATAAATGCACCTATTTAGCAAAAAGCAAAAATGTGCTTTTATTATTCTTTTGCATTTGGGCTTGCAAAGCATTGCAACTATGATCAATGAGTTGCAGGTTTAACGTTCTGGCCCATGCAGACTTTTCTTCCAGCCCCTGGTCCATAATGTAGTAAGGACCTTCAGCTATGGCAGTTGTGCTTTATTGAGAACTAAATGTTCTCTGCCATCGTGGTTGTTTTTTTCATTCACAACTTCCTGCGCTGCACTGCCATGCCATGCCAATTTCAAAAATGAAGGATGCTGCAGGGAGAAGAACTTACACCCTAAACATGGGTGTACCATGAAGCATGGTCTAAAGCAAGGGTATTGAATTAAAATTCACAGAGGTCAATTTAAAGTAAATTTTCCTTCCAACAGAGATCTGAATCTCATGACTCAGATCCTTCACATCACAATTCCCTCCACTTTACATCAGTGTCCTGAGTTCCCCTTTCGGATCACAATCCACCCCCTTCATGACAGTCCTGCTTTTGCATCACAGCCCCCCAAAATCATAGCCCCCCTTACATTATGCCCCCCTGTCATATACATCAGTATCCTCAGTCCCTCCTTCAGATCATAGTCTACCAATTTACGTCACAGTCTACCTCCTTCCTTACAGTCCTCCCTTCACATCACAGCTTTACCCCTTTACATCAACTCCTCCTCCTTCCAATCACAGCCCCCCTTTACAGTCCTTACACAGCAGGACAGAGGGTGAGAAGTGGATGATTAGCTGCTAGGACTGCCCGACATCCTAGGAACCAATCAACCACTTGAAAAATTGGATAGTTCCTACCCTCCATACAGACTTGCCACACTTTCTACCCTCTGCCCTGCTGTAGGGGTGACAGGAGTAGTGGAGGGGGACTGGTAGAGGACACCCGTGCTAGTGCAGCCACTTTTGAATAGAGTAGGGAAAGGTTAAAACCACTTTGTTTGTTTCTTTGACACTCTGTGTCCCATTTGGAAGATTTCTCTTCACCTCCTTTTACAGAAACATAGTAAAATCCTGACAGGGGTTGTAACATTTTCCGTCTCCATCTAACCTAGATTAAATTTGTATCTACTTTAAGACTGGGTTCACACTACTGCAAATTGGATGTCAGGAGATTGTGACCGGCTCTCTATGGAGCCGGTTCACACATCTGCGGAGCTGCGAAGAGTGTGAATTGCACAGGAGTCCTGTGCATCTTCAGGTCCATTTCAGGTCTGAATTCAGCCAAAAATTCAGTCTGAAATCGGACCTGAACTGATGAACAAGGATGTATGGGACCACTGCTGTGGGCCGCTCTGTGCTTCAGTGTGAACCCAGCCTAAGACAGGTTTCTGAACTATGATTGGGGACTAGGATTATTACGAGAATTGATCCTTATTTGTACATACAAGTGCTGAATGCAAACCCAGATCTACAGTCGAAAGAGTCATGTAAAAAGCTCCCCTTGTGTTTTGCAATCTAATACACAAACTGTGCCTTTAAAGCTATCATTTTGCTGATCAGGTAAATATATATTGTTGCAAGAAGTGAGTTTGTGTTGAAATTGTAACCAGACATCGGGAAGTTACATGGGCGTCATAAGATGGTCTGCAATTATATCTGTCAGTGTAACATAATATAATGTGACATAATGAGTTATAATGATGAAGAGTAAATGACTATGACTGGTTGAAAGTATGTTAAAAGGAAATGTGTCATTTGGATATGTACCCCTTGTTGGTGGAAGATGGTCGGTGACTCCTATATTTTATCCATATTTAAAACCCTGTCTGGGATAATAAAAGTGAACAGTGTATGAAGCACTGTGTTGTGTCAATTATTAATATACGCTGTCCCCCTATGCATAGAGATATATTTTGGTATGGAAGCAATGGAATCGGCCAATAAGGTAATTATAATTAGATAATAAGATAATAGTCAGGACTAGTGGTTAAAGGTGAAATTTCACCTTTCAACAGTAGTAGCTGTAGCTTTGGTTCCTCCACCTGTGGGTTGAAATCTAAAGTTTTCACACATAAGATACCACCATTCTTTAGACAACAGGTTATTATGGACTTTATATGAATCACCTAAACCCCAAACCACTTACCATGCCATCTAAAAGTGAATATCTAAACTTAAACAAAATAATTAGGAGAAATTATTATTTTTTTTTTTTTTTACAGAAGTTCATAGCTTACAGTCCACTTGTTTGTGATGTCCTTCATGTGGGACCCTGGTAGCGAGGGTCCCAAATCTCACCAGAATATACAGTGGGGAAAATAATTATTTGATTCCCTGCAGGATTTGGAAGTTTGCCCACTTACAAAGAAATGAAGGGTCTATATTTTTTTTATCATAGGTGTATTATAAATGATAGAGACAGAATATCAACCAAAAATCTAGAAAAAACACATGATACAAATGTTATAAATTAAGTTGCAGTCTAGTGAGTAAAATAAATATTTGATCCTCAAGCAAAACATGACTTGGTACTTGGTGGAAAAACCCCTGTAGGCAAGGTAAGACATTTCTTGTAGTTGGTTACCAGGTTTGCACACATCTTAGGAGGGATTTTGGTCCACTCTTCTTTACAGAACTTCTCTAAATCCTTAAAGAGGAGGTCCACCTAATAATAAAAAAAAAAAAAAAAAAGCCAGCAGCTACAAATAATGCAGCTGCTGACTTTAATAAATGGACACTTACCTGTGCCAGGGACCAGCGATGTCGGCAGACGAAGCCGATCAATCCCTCGACAGCTGCCGCCACCATCCTCTGTAAGGGGATCAGGAAGTGAAGCATCGCGGCTTCACTTCCCGGTTCCCTAGTGCGCATGCGCGAGTCGCGCTGCAAGTCCTAACTGGTCCCGCTATCTCCTTGTGTTTCCCAGGAGCCAGCGGGGGGGGGGAAGGGGCGTGACTCCTGCGGGAGTCTACTCAAATAAACAAAACATATGAGGATTTGGTCACACTATATGGCCACATAGTGCTTAAGCCCACTACTGCGTCAAAGTACCCCATTATCAGTGGTTCCTACACTATTCATAGAATGAAAGATCCTGCTTCTCAACCATGGGAGAAATACACTCCTCTATGTGGGAGAACTAAAGCACTCCCCCCTATAACACAGATAGACACTAATAGGAGGTAATGGCGGGGGATGGGGTGCTCCAGCCCAAGGAATTTGGTCAGGAACTTTACAATAGACAAAGATAGACTTGGGGGGCACACCCTAAAAATGCATGTAGCACCCTGGTATTAGGCAGGGTTGCTAACAAATTTAGTTATGCTAAGTGGTAACTAGCTTGGTTAATTGGTAGTTGTATCCACTGACTTTTTGCCCTAAGCCTGAATCTGTTGCATTTCTCTCTTCTGTCAATAGATGGCACTGCTGCCTTTGGCATTAGAATGGCAAGACCACAGTGAGTTCAGGTTGTGAATAGAAATAACTTTTCAGCCAATCAGCTACTTCGCATGCTGGGATAGTCTATTTAATGGGAATGAGTCAGGTGATCAGTGTTCTTTTAGCCCCAGGCTGAGGCGTGTGTGAAGAAGCACCTGAAGGGTAGCGTGGGTGACGCTTGGAGTGTACAGCGGGTTAGCGATGGAAGAGCTCAAGGGATCCACAGGGACGGTTGGGATCTAAAGGTCTGGTGAGAAGACTGGGAGCTCAGTGAGAAAATTTACAGTAAGAGTCTGTGAGATGTGAGTGAAGATCTGCAACCGGGGACACTGTGAGTTAAGTGTGTGGATCTACATTGAACTTGGAGAGTTCAGTTGCCATTGGAGACAGCAGTTCTACAAATACAGTGCTGCAACCAGCTTAAAGGCTCTCAACCTGTATAGCTGTCTGCCTATTTTGTCTGAGAGACTCCCAATTGCTATTGCATCTGCCTAAGGGTGTTTAGGCCCTAAACCCCCCCCCCCCCCCCCAGTTCTTGTTAAGAGACAATAAATCTCTTTTGTTTGCATTCAAAAAGTGACTGGCACCCAATTCTTTCTGTGACAGGAGTCACTTTGGGTGGGGGACTTGTGGAACCCAGCTTACCTTGGAGGGCTCTGGAAACTCTGCGTCCAGCTCCCCCAGCCCTCCGATGTGTAAATCATCCTGTGTCCATGAACCCCAGTCTGATTTGTGCTAGTCGGACTCGCCGGAACAGCCTCACTGGAATGTTGTATATATGTATATACAGTATTGTGTGTTGTCTCATGCTGTTGGACTCTTTGCTGGGATCATTTGGGGTGTGGCTGTGTCCCATTGTTCTGTTGTGTCTGTCTATCTTAGAAGAAGTGTATTATGGAATGGATGTTTGTATTGGTGTTCCTGGCATGCAAACCGGGGTCAGGGCAGAGAGAGGAGGGGGAGAATCCATCCAACAGACCTAAAAGGTAAAAAGACTGCGCTAATCAGACACAAATTAACAAATACATTTTAAAGACTCTAAATATAGCTGCAATGATTGTGGGATAAACACAGATATAATATAAAGGGGAGAAATTGCGCTCTTAGGGTCCTTATAAGAATGGAGATGTTATCTACTCCAACAGAAAAAAAGTCTCTCTTAATGGGAATAATTTCTCTCAGCAGTGTTGACTCATGTTCTTATAGAAAACATGCTTACCAGATGTAAGCCATAAAATCGCATATGGCTTTAACCCAGCCTGGGTTGATGGTCCGGGTTTTTAGGAGAAAATGTGGCAAGGAATGCAGTATATTATTCGATTCTTCCCAAATATGATGCTCACAAAGTACAGTTGCACGTTACCGGGAAAGAAAACAAAAACACACCATAGCATAATACTGCTACACTTTGAAAAAATGAATCACTAAAAGATTAGGTGAATGAAATAGGTGTCAAAACAGCTGAAAGGCACCCGTGACAAAGGGTTAATTAATATGTGCACCACCACCGTTTAAAGGGCCTCCTTACCAGATGCCAAAAAATAAAAAAGCATAAATCAATAAAGATATCCTTTTAAAGATCTTTCCACTTATTCAAAACAGTGAAGGTGAAGTGCATCCATATAATCCGTGAGCAATCAACTTATGGGGTGCCTCCTTACCAAAAAGAAAGCATCAACCAGCAAATAGTCATGCACAGTCACCAGCTAAGCTGTCTCCTTACCAAAACCCCAGATTGGGAGAGCATGTACAGCAATCAGAAGCGAAAAATCCTCCACAGCCTGAAGTCATGCAACGATCGCTGATGAGGAACAACTGCAATCAATAGGTGGCCTAGAGCAGACCAAAACAGAAGAAGTTCTTCTTTTTTGGTCTGCTCTAGGCATTTCTGCTGAGGAAAAACAACCTAGTGAACGTTCAGCAAAGAGCTGGTATCATTCTACGGACAGGAGATGGTGCACCTCTATCCCCAGACACCAGTTATAGAGATAGACTTTTCTGCTGAGGAAGAACATGGGTAGCAGAAGAGCTGGTATCAGGGCCAAACCTCACTAAGCTCTGCCCAGCACCAACAGCAGCATCTGTGGAGTTACAAGAGACTTCTCTCCAGATGAAGCACTGGCCACTGGACAGAGGGTCCAAGACCTCTGCCACACATGCAGCAGTTCCAGGGGGTCATGGTGAGAAGGTGACGGTCACTCCCCAACTGTTAGCCAGAGTGGATGAAGTGGGGTCCTCAACTGAAGTGTGAATAGTACAGAATGCTACTGGCCTCTGCACACAACTGCAGCTTGAGTTGATATCGGTGGAGGGGACTGCGGTCTCCACTGACACCAACCCAGCAGAAGAGCTGGCAACAGAGCAGAGTGCTGCTGGCCTCTGCCCTCAACTAGCAAAAGAGGGAGTTCCTGTGAAAGTGGATGGGATTTCGGTCTCCACTGACACAACCCCAGAAAATGGTGTGGCTTTGAGACAGGAGGATGTCAGCCATGCTTTGCAAGCACTGGGGGATTTTCATCTACCAAAAGTGGATGGGACTTTAGTCTCCACTTGTATACCCCAGGGATGCTGGGCAATTTGCCCAGATCTGCAACATCATGGTGGAGTGAGTCCAGTGACCCTTTCTTCTCTCGCCTGACGTCCTCTTTATCAACTAATCTCATTGGTAGACCAGCAAATATAAGGTTGTAATGGCGCACAATGAAAACCTGTGGCTTTTTGTAACTAAAAGGCAGGCTTTATCCACCCTCTGGTGTGTATATAATTTTTGGGCAATTTTTAGGAGCTTTTAGGAGTTTTGCCAAGGCACCCCTGAAGATACCTGAGGGCACCCTGGTTGAAAAAGACTGGTTTAGCCTATTCTCTAAGTAAACTCGTTTTAAAACCACTTAAGGCATTTTAAAGTGGTATACCAGAGAGATGCCTGCATTACAGGCATCATCCTGGTATTGTTTTTTCAGGAGGCAATCATCTTTTTTTGTTTTTGTAAAAGTCATCCTAGCAGCTAATTAGCAGCTGGATGGCTTTTACAGGCAGCGGAAAGGGTCTCCCCCCCCCCCCCACCCGCTGGTGCCTCTCCATGCTTTACTGCCCCAGCAGCAATCCCAGAATGAAGACGGTAGTTCTGCTGGCTTACCTTAGAGCTGATCGAGGACCAGAACGTCCCGATCATCTCTATGGCATAGGAAACAGGAAGGAATGAGTATTTTGTCACTTCTGGTTTCACTGGATGTAAACAGCGCCGTAGATCTTAGTGTCATAGTTACATAGTTAGCTAGGCTGAAAAAAGACACAAGTCCATCCAGTTCAACAATAAAAAAAAGAGATAATAAATAAAAAAAAAAATATCGTACAATCCAATGTACCCCATTCTATACCCACAGTTGATCCAGAGGAAGGCAAAAAAAAACCCCAAAAAGAGCATGCTCCAATCTGCTACAGCAGGGGAAAAAAAATCACTTCCTGATCCCCCTAGAGGCAATTGGATTTTCCCTGGATCAACTTTACCTATAAATGTCAGTACCCAGTTATATTATGTACATTTAGGAAAGTATCCAGGCCTTTCTTAAAGCAATCTACTGAGTTAGCCAGAACCACCTCTGGAGGGAGTCTATTCCACATTTTCACAGCTCTTACTGTGAAGAAACCTTTCCATATTTGGAGATGAAATCCTCTTTTCCTCTAGACGTAAAGAGTGCCCCCTTGTCCTCTGTGTTGACCGTAAAGTGAATAACTCAACACCAAGTTCACTATATGGACCCCTTATATATTTGTACATGTTGATCATATCCCCCCTTATTCTCCTCTTCTCAAGAGTGAATAAATTCAGTTCCTCTAATCTTTCCTCATAGCTGAGCTCCTCCATGCCTTTTATCAGTTTGGTTGCCCTTCTCTGCACGTTCTCCAGTTCCCTGATATCCTTTTTGAGAACTGGTGCCCAAAACTGAACTGCATATTCCAGATGAGGTCTTACTAATGATTTGAACAGGGGCAAAATTATATCTCTCTCTCTCTGGAGTCCATACCTCTCTTAATACAAAAAAGAACTTTGCTTGCTTTGGAAACCGCAGCTTGACATTGCATGCTATTATTGAGTTTATGATCTACCAAAACCCCCAGATCCTTCTCCACTACGGATTCCCCCAGTTGTACTCCCCCTAGCATGTATGATGCATGCATATTCTTAGCCCCCAAGTGCATAACTTTACATTTATCAACATTAAACCTCATCTGCCACATAGTCGCCCAATTAGACAGAGCATTGATGTCGGCTTGTAAATTGGAGACATCCTGTAAGGACGTTATTCCACTGCATAGCTTGGTGTCATCTGCAAAGACAGAAATGTTACTTTTGATCCCAGACCCAAAATCATTTATAAAGATATTAAAAAGTAAGGGTCCCAGCACTGAACCTTGGGGTACACCACTGATGACCTTAGACCATTCAGAGTAAGAATCATTAACCACTACTCTCTGAATTCTGTCTTTTAGCCAGTTTTCTATCCATTTACAAACCGTAATTTCCAAGCCTGTAGACCTTACCTTACACATGAGCCGTGTGTAGGGAACTGTATTAAACGCTTTTGCAAAATCCAAGTATACCACGTCCACAGCCACGCCTCTGTCCAAGGTTTTACTTACCTCTTCATAAAAAGAAATCAGGTTTGTCTGATAACTTCTGTCTTTCATGAACCCATGCTGTCTGTTGCTTAAAATGTTTTTTTCCAGCAAGAACTTGTCTATGTGGTCTTTTATTAATCTCTCCAGTATCTTCTCAACTATAGAAGTTAAACTAACAGGTCTATAGTTACATGGTAAAGACTTTGTTCCTTTTTTAAATATAGGCACCACGTTTGCCCTGCGCCAATCCAGTGGTACTATTCCCGTCATTAATGAGTCCCTAAAAAATTAAATACAATGGCTTTGAAATTGCAGAGCTCAATTCTTTTAGGATCCGTGGGTGGATGCCATCTGGTCCAGGTGCTTTATCCACCTTTATTCTGTCTAAATATTTCTGGACCATATCACCTTTGAGCCATTGTGGATCATTCGGAGCTGTGTAAATGCCACCCCCATTATGGACATGAGCTCCCCCATGCTCCTTTGTATACACAGAGCTGAAGAAAGTGTTTAATAAATTAGCCTTCTCTTTGTCCCCAGTCACCCACTCTAAATTATTTTGTAAATGGCCTACATGCTCAGACCTGACCTTTTTACTATTAATATATTTGAAGAATTTTTTTGGGTTTGTCCTATCTTTTGCAATCTGTCGTTCGTTTTTAATTTTTGCATCCTTGATTTCCTTTTTACATATTCTGTTAAATTCTTTGTAACATTTAAACAACACTAGTGTTCCTTCACTTTTATATTTTTTAAAAGCTCTTTTCTTATTGTTCATAGCTTTTTTAACTTTGACCGTGAGCCACATAGGTTTTATTTTAAGCCTTTTAAACTTATTGCCCATGGGAATATACTTTGTAGTGAGGTCCCAAACAGTCTTTTTGAAGAATTCCCATTTCTGTTCTGTGCTCATTGATGCCAATATTCCCTCCCAGTCCAAGTCCTGGTGAGCAGCCCTCATTCTTGGAAAATTTGCTCTCTTGAAGTTGAGCATTTTTATCTTTCCTGTATGTATTTCTTGCTTACAGCTAACATCAAATGAAATCATGTTATGATCACTGTTACCCAGGTGTTCCTTTATCTGAACATTAGTAATAAGCTCTGCATGGTTTGAGATTACCAGATCCAGCAGAGCATCATTCCTAGTTGGGGCCTCAATAAACTGGACCATAAAATTGTCCTGTAATAGGTTTATAAATTTTTGCCCTTTAACTGTCCCAGCAGTGCCATTACTCCAGTCAATTTCTGGGTAGTTAAAATCCTCCATTATTATCACCATCCCAGCCCTTTCCATCTGTGCAAGGAGCTGAGTCTCCACCTCCTCGTGAACATTGGGTGGTCTATAACAAATCCCAATGATTAACTTAGAACTACGCACATCTATATGCAGTTCCACCCATAATGCTTCAGACTCATCACACTCTCCATCAACCAGGTCCTCTTTCACGCTTGCTTTGAGATCACTTCTCACATAGAGACAGACCCCGCCACCTTTCCTATTTACTCTGTCTCTCCGAAAGAGTGCATAGCCAGGAATATTAATAGCCCAGTCATGTGAAGATTGAAGCCAAGTTTCAGCAATGCCAATTATATCATAGCTCTCCTCATGCACCAGAGCTTCCAACTCACCTATTTTGCTTGGCAGACTTCTGGCATTGGTGAACAAACACTTTAATGCATTACTACATTTTGCTCTGGTGTTTTTCATATAATTTTTAGTAGTACAGATGGCACTATAGTTTCCAATGGCAGTTTGCAACATGGGAAATTTCCTGTCGCCTGCCATATAATAAGGCTTACCTGTAGATAAAAAGAATATCTCCTAAACCTGTACAGTTTAGGAGATATTCCCCTCGCAATGAGCCGCTGACTGCAGCGGCGCATGCGCACAGGGAATTCTCAGCTGAAAGCCGGCAGATGCCGGAAAGAAGTCTCCCGCGCACATGCGTGGGAGTGACGACATTGCGGCTACAGCCACTCACAGCGCTGGAGCCGCGATACCGAGAAGACATGCTGAGGCAACATGTCATCTCCCTCGGCGTGGACCAGGTGAGTTACCGACACCTCGTTCTAAGGTAAGTATTTCATAATGAGCTAGTATGCGGTGCATATTAGCTCATTATGCCTTTTGCCTTACAGGTGTAGAAAAAAAAATGTTTTAGGGGTATACAACTGCTTTAAGATCCCTCTAGGAATTGCACTCACCAGAAACAATATCAATCAAAGCCTCGTAGTGTATGTGAAGTAGCTACGATCGCTGCCAAACGAACCTCCGTCCAATCCACACTGAACGATCAGCAGATATGAAGACCGACACTCACGTATATGCTCGGGCAAATAAGGAGAGAGGAAGCCTCATAGTGTAAAACTGTAAAGATTTTTATTATCCAACAAATCCCCTTCCCTTAATACATTACACTTACAAACAAATAGTAAAAAAAAAGGCATCCAATAAATAGTAGCGTGGTGCATTCAGTTCTGTCAATCTCACCACCTGTCGGAGAGCTGTAATCGTCCGTGGTGGTTCCCGGGGAGAAGCCATAGCCAATGACCTGTACGCCCCCGTACACACGGTCGGAAATTCCGACCACAAAATCCGTCTGATTTTTTACGACGGATTTTGTCCGACACTGGTGTTGCATACACACGGTCGGACAAAGTTGTCGGAAAATCCGATCATTCTGAACGTGGTGACGTTCGTTGCATACGACGGAACTACGTAGAGGCTAGTAGCCAATAGCTTTGGTCTCGTAATTTGATCTGAGCATGCGTGGCACTTTGTCCGTCGGAATTCTCTACACACGATCGGATAAGGTCAGATCGGATTTTGTTGTCGGAAAATTTAAGAGCAGGATCTCAAAATTTTTTCCGTCGGAAATTCCGATGGAAAAAGTCAGATGGAGCCCACACACGGGCGGATTTTCCGACAACATGGTCCGTGTGTACGGGGGCTAAGGCAAGCCGTGTGGTACATCTAGACGCGTTTCGTGAATCCGTCTTTATCAATAGGCGTGACCCACACGGCAAAGCTTGCTAATATATATCCTCTTAAAATTGTGTGCATTTCCTTGTTTTGCCTAGTGACATGACAGGGATCTACTATTCCCTGTCATCTGGAGCAGTGATCGCTGTCATGTCAGTGGAAGCCCATCCCCCCCACAGTTAGAATCACTCCCTAGGACACACCTAACCCCTTGATCGCACCCTAGTGTTTAACCCCTTCCCTGCCAGTGTCATTTACACAGTAATCAGTGCATTTTTATAGCACTGATCGCTGTATAAATGACAGTGGTCCCAAAATAGTGACAAAAGTGTCCAATGTGTCCGCCATAATGTCGCAGTCATGATAAAAATCGCAGATCGCCACCATTACTAATAAAAAATGCCATAAATCTATCCCCTATTTTGTAGACGCTATAACTTTTGCGAAAGCCACTCAATATGCGCTTATTGTGATTTTTTTTTACCAAAAATATGTAGAAGAATACATATCGGCCTAAACTGAGGAAAAAATATATTTTTTGGGATATTTATTATAGCAAAAAGTAAAAATACAATACAGATGGAAAGAAAAACTTGACAGGATAAAGGAACACTATGGGGGTTATTTACGAAAGGCAAATCCACTTTGCACTACAAGTGCAAACTACAAGAGCAAAGTGCACTTGAAATTGCACTGAAAGTGCACTTGGAAGTGCAGTCGCTGTAAATCTAAGTGGTAGATCTGAAATGAGGGTAAGCTCTGCTGATTTGATCGTCCAATCATGTGCAAGCTAAAATGCTGTTTTTTATTTTCCTTGCATTTCCCCCTCGGATCTACAGCGACTGCACGTCCAAGTGGACTTTCAGTGCAATTTCAAGTGCAAAGTGGATTTGCCTTTCGTAAATAACCCCCTATGGCCAGAAAATCATAGAGGTAGCATATGAAAATGAGAAGAACAAATTATTATCTACTATCACTTTAGCAGAAGTCACTTCTGCTTTTTTGCTAATTTAAAAAATATCGCATCAATCTTAAAGCCTGACCACACAGGTGTCATAAGCTCAGTCAGGGTTTAACTAGTACAGGGGGTCCCCGACTTACAAACATCCGACTTACAAACGACTCCTACTTACAAACAGAAGGAGACAACAGGAAATGAGAGGAAATCTACCCCTAGGAAGGGAAATTCACTCCTGTAAGAGTTATTATGGGAAAAAGGTGTCTCCAATGATGCTTTATCACCAGTCCATGTTAACCTAACAACCCAAAATTTTCAAAATCCAATTGTCATTTGGACAGAAGGTGAAGTGAAATCTTCTGAACAGGGGCACAGACAGCAAAACAAATGTTACAGGGGTGATAACCCTTCTCTATGTTATCTAAAAAACTTAAAAATAGATTTTTTGGCTGGAGCTACACTTAAAAAATGTACCTGTTCCGACTTACAAACAGATTCAACTTAAGAACAAACCTACAGTCCCTATCTTGTTTGTAACCCGGGGACCCCCTGTACTGATGTTTATTACTTTCTTTAAATTGTTTAAATATGCAGTCTTTTATACAGCCTCTAGTTCAAGGTGAAAATGAATGCAGCAATCATGATTACATTTGTGGAAGCTAGATTAAGAGACATCATTATTGCCATTTCAGCTCTGATTACACCAACAAATATGGTCAACTACTCCGCAAATGTGTTTGTCAGTTAGTAATGTAAATAACAGACATATGGCACTTTTATGACGATGGTTTCTATGTGGCCTGCCAGATGATTCTCAATCACACCTGCCCCATTAATAAATTGCTTAGTTACATAAACCGTGTCATAAAGCTGATATTAATGAGCCTTACCTACAGAAATAATTTATGTTAGAATGATACTAATTGTGCAGACTTCCTCAGTCCACAGTAAATTGCACAGGACCTGTTTGGTAGATTGGATTCTCTGTTTTTCTGTCTTGATTCTGAGAACAATGTCGGCCCCTTTTACATGCCAGGTTAAAGTGGAGGGCCCACAAAAAAAAAATAATTAAAAGTCAGCAGCTACAAATACTGCAGCTGCTGACTTTTAATAATCGGACACTTACCTGTCCCGGGGTCGTTCCCCGCTCCGCTCGCGGCACTGGCATTCTTAATGTGGGCACCCGGCTGTGGCTTCACAGCCGGGCACCCACTGCGCACGCTTACTCATCTGGGACACATGACAGGTCCCAGATGACTGTGCGGCGCCTAGGGGAAGTGACGTCATTGCCCGGGCAATGAAGGTGGCAGACTACGAGGGACCCCCTAGCAACAGGCATTTAGAGGTGAGTAAAAAAAATGTTTTTTTCCAATTATTATTTTTTTTTTTTTTTTTTTATGATTTTTAAGGCAAATTTTTTTTTTTTTGGTGGCAACACCACTTTAAGAAAAGGGATAATGCACTTCTACTGGGAGCGCAAATAAAGATACCCTGCACACAACTAAGGTTCAGTATCAAAAAACAAACATCAGACCGGTTAGTGGTAAAAGAACCCAATATATTGTCACAGGTTGTAGTAAATAGCAGTATGCACATAAATAAGTAAAGAATTAGGTCAATCACAGTTCAATAGACAATCATCATAATCTCAAGACATGGGACTTTACTTATGCCTTCGCTAGTGACACATACAATAACTCCTCAGTATTAAAAAGGTTTACAATTTTATTTCAAAATGAAATAAATCCATCCCCACAATAGTTTTAAATACATATAGGGGGTCATTTACTATTGCACCGATAAATGATCCTGCAGTCCTGGAAAATAGCGCCCAATTAAGGCCAATTAAGACTTCAACTCTCAGAAACTGGGCGCTAATGCAAATTGAAAGCAGCGCTATTGCTGGCAAACATGCCTGTCAGATCACATATGTGGGAAAAGTGGAAGTCAATGGGGCTCGAACCTGCAAAAATACAAAGTTCTCACTGAAGGCTTATATGCAATTTCTTTTCCATAAAAAGTGTATGGGGACCTGGGTCCTGCCCAGGGGGCATGTATTAATTGGAATTTTTTTTTTCAAATGGACGTTTTTTCAGGAGCAGTGATTTTAATAATGCTTAAAGTAAAACAATAAAAATTTAAAATTCCTTTAAATATCGTGCCTGTGGGGTGTCAATAGTATGCCTGTGAAGTAGCGCATCTTTCCCGTGTTTATTACTATACCACAGCAAAATGGAATTTCTAAAGGAAAACATTAAATTTTGTCCCGGCTGTAATGAATTGCCGGTTCCCAGCAATATATAGAATAAAAATCAAAAAAAAAAAATGGCGTAGGTTCCCCCCACCAGTCCATACCAGGTCCTTCAAATCTGGTATGGATATTAAGGGGAACTCCACGCCAAAATGCAAAAAAGAAAATGGCGTAGGGGCCCCCCCAAAATCCTTACCAGACCCTTATCCAAGCACGCAACCTGGCAGGTCAGGAAAGGTGGGGGATGAGCGAGCGCCCCCCCCCCCCTGAACCATACCAGGCCACATGCCCTTAACATGGGGAGGGAATGCTTTGGTGTCCCCCCCAAAACACTTTGTCCCCATGTTGATGGGGACAAGGGCCTCATCCCCACAATCCTTGCCCGGTAGTTGTGGGGGTCTGTGGGCGGGGGGCTTATCAGAATCTGGAAGCCCCCCTTACCAAGGGGGCCCCCAGATCACACTCCCCATGTGAATGAGTATCGGGTACATTGTAGCTGTTTTTTGACAATTCCTTTATTAAAAACGTCTTCTTCTTTCCCCCGCTTCTTCCTCCGGTCTTCTCTATCTTCCTCCGGCTTCTTCTTCCCCTGTTTCGTCCTCTGGTCTTTCTCCTCCGCCGTTCCTGCTGAACATTCAGAAAACAAACCTCCTCCGATGCTGTGATGGGGCGCATTACGTCACTCCGGGGCCCCGCCCCTTGTGACATCTGGCGGCCACGCCCCATAGTTATATATGAAATGTGCGCTATGGAAGCGGACAGATCGACTGGCCGTAGCGTTGGAGGAGGGTCGTTGTTTTCATGTTAAGCAGGTCGTGGTGGGAGCAGCGGAGGAGAAAGACTGGAGGATGAAGCGGGGGAAGAAGAAGATGGAGAAGACCAGAGGAAGAAGCTGAGGGAGATGGAGGAAGAAGAGGGGGAAGAAGCAGCTGGAGGAAGAAGGAGAAAACCGAAGGAAGACCGGAGGAAGATGGAGGAAGAAGCGGGGGGAAAGAAGACATTTTTAATCAAGGAATTGTTTTGTCACATTTCACTGCTTTTTTTAGGTGAAAGGTTAGGGGTACAATGTACCTGATACCTATTCACATAGGGGGGCCAGGATCTGGGGGCTTCCAGATTCAGATAAGCCCCCCACCCGCAGACCCCCACAAAAACCGGGCAAGGGTTGTGGGGATGAGGCCCTTGTCCCCATCAACATGGGTCTCTCTTGCCGCCATCTTCTGTCACCGTCTCTCCCGCCACCACCTACTTTTTCCTGTGTTCTTCCTCGCCACCGTCTTCCTCCGTTGTGTTGTCCTCCGCTGTCTGGCGTCTTTTACACAACCAAGGGGCGTGACCATCTATTGACGTCACATGGAAAGCCTGCCCCCTTTTTTCCAGAAAATCAACGTTTTTGCTTTCATTTGATTTGTTCATTATTATTTTTTTATAGACACAAAATTAAAGAAAAAATAAAATAAACTTTGCAATGATATGTAATAGAAACATATTTTAGGGTATTGTGAATAGTACAATTTCTAGAACAAAATTTCTATTTTTTTTTTTTTTTTTTTTGCAGTAACACTGGTTGTTTTAAAACTAACATTTATCAAACTAAAAATAAAGCACATTTCTTTCTTTATAGATTTATACCTATAAAATAATTTTTTTTTGCAAGACGGCCGCACCAATAGAAAGTCTCAAAAAAAGTGTTACTTTATTATCAAGTAATGATGAGCTTGTACACCAAAGTCCACAGCAATTAATGTGTGCGCAGTGTATATGGGTGTGCCCAGCATTTTGAACCACAGCCCTGTAATCTGGTGAGTGATATCTCACTAGATCGGGTACAGGTGAATATAATCCTGGGGTTGGGCTATCATACGCAGTCACGTGACAAAGTAAGCATAAACCATAAAAAATGTGTAAACTTTTTTAAGATATTTAAACAGGCAATTTATTGAAACAGTGTCTACAGATAAAGGTGATACACTTGTAGTGCAAAATGGATTTGCCTTTTCGTAAATAACCCTCCTTGTGTATAGAGTCACCTCGTATTTGCAGTTTCTCTGTATTTCAATATGGCGTGTTGTAGTTTACACTGATGTTGGATAATAACACGTTTTGGTATCGCAAAAATCAAAAAAAATGTATTGATCCATAAATTAGGAAAAGTTATTGTTTCAAAAGTATGTACATCGCCACTTCTACACTTCAAATGTATGAAATTTAAATTACAACTTTACATTAACCTAGGTTCATGCTGTACCAGGTCCTGCATGCTGCATTTGCAAGGGCACAGCAGCCCACTCATTTGAATGGGCTGCTGAAACACAGCGAAAAAGTCCCTGACCCTTTTTAAAAATGTGGCTGTGTGGAACTGCATGGTGCTACGGCACCATGTGGTTTCATGCACCCGAAAAAGTGAAAGCACCCCCAATGCATGGGGGTGCCATTGATAATTAATGGCACCATCGTGTGTCTGCAAAAGAGCAGCACATTTTGTCTGCCAGTTGGGGAACACGTGCGATTTACCTGCGTTCCCAGACATGATACAGAGTGATTCCAGGCTTAGGGAGTATTCAGGTGAAATATGTTTCATTTAGAGCCTAACTCCAGGTTTACTTTTAATTAGTTAATTTTGGACAAGCTAAACCCAAACTAACTATTTCCTTTACTAATTGCTGTGACTGCCATCAGCACTGTATAAGCTGTATGTAGCATCAGCTATATAATGTATACAATGCTGTGGGTGTGGGATGTCACTACTACCTGTACATACAGTGTATGCAGTGGTGACAGCCAGGGCTGGGACTAGGAGGGGGCCGAGTGGGCAGCTGCCCCAGGAGCTGTGTTGAGGGGAGGCGGTACTGCCGAGTTGGCCACTCCCCCCACTCCTTACTGACAGAAGTGAATGCACTATCACTCCTGTCAGAAGGAGCAGCGACTGATAGCTGCTGCTGGAGAGATGATTCATCTTTCTCCTCACCTCAAGCCTGCATAGGGTGGAAAAGAGCCAGCGCTGAGACAGAACTGTCCTTAGACTTAGTGCTGCACTGCTGAGGAAGGAAGGCAGACTGTGTCCTTCTTCCTTTCTCCCCGTCATGTGAAATGACCGAAGAAAGGAAGGAGACAATGTGAGTACCGATCTCCCAGTACAAGGGCAACAGCTCAGGGGCATAGGGACACCTGATGTAAAGGGAGACTCTACTGGTGACCCCTGAAGTAATAGGGGAATCTCTTGGGGACACCTGATGTAAAGGGGGACTCTACAGGGGACATGTGATGTAAAGAGGACTCCACCTCGCACCATCTTGGCTGGATGACTGGTGATAGCAGCCACAGTACTTAGTACAGGAAATTGTTTGCTTGACTCCGCTTTGCTCAAAAACAAATTTTTTAAAGTAAAAAAAAACATGGACTTAGGCTTTAAATCTCAGATATCTAGGGTCTAGCTCTTTAAGGTCCTCAGAATGAAAGTTGTGAATTGTGTTTGGCAGGGGATTTATTGGAATCACCAAATTAGTTGAAATAAAATGAGAACTAGCCCACCCTGCAAGTTCAGCTCAAAAACTGACCATTTAATGCAAAAAAGTTCTCTCCATGACCACGACATAGTGATGGTCATAGTGGTCATAGTGAAATCTGCAGGAAAAAGCCTTTGCTGTCCAAAGTAAATTATAGCAAGACTACAGTTTGCCGTTCAACATATAGGCAAAGAACAGGCCTTCTGGAACATTGTGATGTGGATTCTTCAAGCAAAGAGCAGTTTTCCAACAGTAATAGTAGACATGTTTAGCACAAGACAGAATTTCAGGAGCAGAACCACATACCAACTGTGAAGCATGGCGGTGAAAATGATATAATTAGGGGTTCCTTTGCTGCTTCAGGGTCTGGGTAGCTTGCAGTCCTTCCAGTCCACTAAGAACTGTACATCAGGGCTCAAAATTTTAAGTCCTGAGCCACTAGCCAGGCCTTAAGAGTTACTCGCTACCAGTTGCCCCACCCAACCCCTACCCTGCCCCGCCCCTAAACACGTCCTGGTAAACTATCTCATGAAATGACACTGTTAAATGTTTTATGCAGAATTAAGTTCCAAAAATAAATATTAACAACTTTAACAATATTAATATTGCAGCCTATCAGTGCCCATCAGTGCAGTTCATCAGTGCAGCATATCAGTGCCCATTAGTGCAGCCCAACGGTGCCCATCAGTGCAGCGTATCCGTACCCATCAGTACAGCGTATCAGTGCCCATCAGTGCAGCATACCACATTTTTACAGGACATCAGAGCGGCCCGGGGGGGGGGCAGGGAACCCCCCCCTCCGGGCTGCTCTGATGGCCCCACCGCCTCTGCCAGAAGCGATCAGCCAGGAAACTGTCAGCCTGGTCCGCCCCTACTCCTCACTCGCCCTCCGCTAAATTCCACTCGCAAAATGTGAGCAGGCGAGTGGAATTTTTGAAGGGTGCTTTACATCATATTAAAGTGTGTATGATGAGAATGTAAGGCTACAGTGCCTTAGTGCTCATACCCCTTAAAATTTTCCACATTTTGTCATGTTACAGCAAAAAACGTAAATGTATTTTATTGGGATTTTATGTGACAGACCAACACAAAGTGGCACAGAATTGTGAAGGGGAAAGAAAATTATAAATGGTTTTCAACATTTTTTACAAATAAATATCTGAAAAGTGTGGTGTGCATTTGTATTCAGCCCCCCTAAATCAATAGATGAAAAACAAACAACCACCGCTCCAAGACTCTCCTTACAAGCGAATGCTCCTGCTCCTGTGTGGGAGCCCCAGGTGCTGGCTAATAGCACAATGATTAGAAATCAAAAGGAAGAACTCTGGACAGCCGCACACCGGGAAAATAAAATCCAAAGGGTTTATTTAAAAGCAAAAAGACACTACAATCCAAACACGGCAAAAAGGGGGGTACAGAGCTGACACGTTTCGCACTGTATTTCAGTGCTTACTCATAGCTGTGAGTAAGCACTGAAATACAGTGCGAAACGCGTCAGCTCTGTACCCCCCTTTTTGCCGTGTTTGGATTGTAGTGTCTTTTTGCTTTTAAATAAACCCTTTGGATTTTATTTTCCCGGTGTGCGGCTGTCCGGAGTTCTTCCTTTTGATTTCTAACCCCTAAATCAATACTTTATAGAACCACCTTTCACTGCAATTACAGTTTCAAGTCTTTTTTGGCATGTCTCTACCAGCTTTGCTTTGTCACTCTAGAGAGAGTGACATTTTTGCTCATTCTTCTTTGCAAAATAGCTAAAGCTCTGTCAGATTGGACGGAGAGCGTCTGTGTATAGCAATTTGTTGGTGTATCACATAAAATCCCAATAAAATACATTTACGTTTTTTGGCTGTAACATGATAAAATGTGGAACATTTCAAGGGGTGTGAATACTTTTTCAAGGCACTGTATGTGCCTGAAAGTTGAACCAGATGTGGGTCTTTCAGGATGATAATAACCCCAAGCAAAGTAGTAAGTCCACCAAGTATTGGTTTGGAAGTAAGAAATAAAGGGTTATGGTCTGGCCTAGTCAAAGATCTGATTTGCATCCCATTGAAAAGCTGTGGGGTAATTTGAAATGCGTAGTTCATGCAAGGAAACCAACAAACATCTGAACTGAACTGCAACTAAAATAATTTTTCATGGAGAAGCGGTCAAAAATTTGATGTCAGAAACTGGTGGGCAATTACACAAAACACCTAAAGAAATAATTTCTGCATGAGGGGGCCAAACTAGCTTCTGAGGCCAAGGATGTTCATTTTATATCCACAATAAACCATTTGATCTATATTTTTTAAAATAAAATTATTGAAAAGGCAAGTTTGACTTGTGTTTCTACTGACATATCATCTTTATCTGTAGGCACGTTTTGAATGAAGTGCTATTCTTTGTCCATTCAAATATGTTTAAAAAAGTCAACAGTTTCCATGGAGTTTACTTACTTTTTCGATTGAGTTTAAGTGTAACTCAGGGCACTCAGTAGTTTACAACCACTTTATGCCTTATGCACACTGAGCCTTTAGACCCTGTGCATGGCATTTTCATACAGGCAGAAGGCTTAGGTGAACCATCCTGCCCCACTGCTGGCAGCCTGTAAAAATTTTGAGAGGAAGAAAGCTACAGCATCTGGATGGGGCACAGTGTTGCCAACCGTCAGTATTTTTACTGGCAGCCAGTAAAAAACAGGCAATTTTTTCCTGCCAGTAAATGCCAGAAAAGGAAAAGTTGCCAGTAAAAAATATGGCTGTGATGTTTGGCTCGGTCCAGAGCCGGTGTTCTGACAAGAACAGTCCGGCTATCACCAAGTGTCCGCTGTGTACCACGCATGCGCAACGCATGCGCAGTACGGAGCAGAAGGATTTTCGGAAAATCTCCGAAGATGAACGGCGCCTGCGCCGTGAGTCGATGTGTAAGCCCCACCATCCAAGTGGACATAGGGCTACACAAACTTAGAGGGCCCCTCGCGGGCTCGCTTCGCTCGCCACGCTTCGGGCACGGCCTCGCTGCGCTCGGATGGTGGGGATTGAAAGTGGACTCACGGCGCAGGTGCCGTTCATCTTCGGCAATTTTCGGAATCTGGTAGTCCTGTGTAATGCGCATGTGCAGTACACAGCGGACACTTTCTGATGGGGGACAGAAAGTGATAGTACACCGGCCGAGACCATCCGAGTCCCTGCTACAGTGTGATTGGGTGGCTCTGGCGGAGGCAGTGCCTGAGCGTGTCGTGTGATGTCTTGGTGCAAGGGAGCCAAGCAGAGCAGCCAGAGCCTCGTGTGTGGGTCTGCAGGACAGGAGCAGGGCAGGTCGGAAGCAGGACTGTCGGTGCTGTTTAGATTGAAGTGGACTGAAGCGACCAAGAGTCAACGTTATGGGTGTGTGTGCCTTCCTATTCTAATTTCTTGCCCTCCCTGAGTCCTGTTCCTGAGCTACTTACTATATCAAAAATAAAATAAGAAATATTTTTTTTGCCCTAATATCTACCTTAAATCACATTGCTAATTGCATATTGTACTTGTTTGTAGCCTAAATACTAAAATTTGGACTTAAAACTGTAATTTTGTAACTTTTGGAAATGCCAGTAAAAACTTGGCTGTCGTGTCAGTAAATTTCAATCTGGTAGGTTGGCAACACTGATGCGGCAGGACAGTGTGCCAAGAAGTACTAACATTTAGGACAGGGGTGTCCAAACTTTTTTAAAGAGGGCCAGATTTGATGAAGTGAACATGCGTGAGGGCCGACCATTTTGCCTGACATTCTTTGAACCATTAAAATTCGGTCTAAGTGTGTTCGTTCGAGCACTAATACATTGCCCAACAAGAATTCTCTTGGCTGTGGCTGTGTGTGGTGAAGAGATAAGCTCTGGCGTATTATTTTGATATACCGTATTTATTGGCATATAGCACGCACCTTCCCTTTAAGAGGAAAGTTTCAGGAAAAAAACGTAAAATTTTAAATAAAGAACTGAAGCAAAATAAGGGTCAGTGCCCATCTGCAGACCCCCAATTGCAATGAATGCAGCACCCACCATTGCTAGGAATGCAGCACCCACCATTGCCAGGAATGCAGCACCCACCATTGCTAGGAATGCAGCACCCACCATTGCCAGGAATGCAGCACCCACCATTGCCAGGAATGCAGCACCCACCATTGCCAGGAATGCAGCACCCACCATTGCCAGGAATACAGCACCCACCATTGCTAGGAATGCAGCACCCACCATTGCTAGGAATGCAGCACCCACCATTGCTAGGAATGCAGCACCCACCATTGCCAGGAATGCACCCACCATTGCCAAGAATGCACCCACCATTGCTAGGAATGCAGCACCAACCATTGGGTGCATGCAAGAAAGCATCCCTGAATCCTCGGGCACATCCAATTCTTCAGTTCCGGGGAATCAAGTCTGACTTTCCTCCTGTGACGCGGGAAATGGCTTTCTGTAACCTTTCTGCAAAGAGTGATTTACCATTAAAAAAAAAAAGGGTATTTATATTAATTTTGTTTTGACACAGTGTCAGCTGCCCGTAGTTCTGACCACAATACCCATATGGCTATCACAAGTAGTGACATTGATCTTGCGAAGTAACGAATTGTATGCATCACTGTCTCACCAGTGAAGTTTGCTGAGAGCCATAATTCATCCAAAGTCTTGACTATATTTTCCCTAGGAGTATTTTGATGTATCACGGTTTACATATTTTTGGTCCATGCCCACAGGGCTTTGGATACAGATAAGGCAATTGCTGACTTCCAGGCGTTTACCCGCCATGTGGTAAGCTCCTTTAAGTTGGGGTCTATTCATTTGTCTAAAGGATCCTCAATTGAGGCTGAATTATCGACTGGTGAGATGAAATTCTGCCGCGTCTACCTCCGGCGGACCGTCTGGAATTGCAGAATCTTGTTCTGACCGTAGATAACGTTTTCCTAGGCAAAATCATCCATCAGAGTAAGCCTATGTGTCCACTATTGTGACCTGAAAGTTGCATGATTTTGATGCAACTTGAAACAATGCCTGTGTATTCTTGAGGTCTATGGACCTCAAGTCACATCAAAGTGGGACCAAAGTAGTGCAGGGACTACTCTAAAGTCACTGCGACTCGAAATCACAAAAATTAAAGGTAGTCATTGGAAATTATGGGGTACAACATGTAATGCAACCTTGCAGCCCCAACTCGCATAACAAGACGCACTAGTGGAAACCGAGCTTATTTAGAAATGGGAAGTACATCTTATGACTACTCAGATGAAGTGTCAGCTTCCTCACAGCCAATAGCTGGCTTTACACCCTGGACATAGTTGAAGTTCAACAAAAAGTTGAAGTCCAAGCTCTTCTGAGGCATCCTCAGATGGCCCACCATCTGAGGATGCCTCTGGAGGAGATTGAGCTAATTGCTGCAATGAAACTGCTGTTGCTCATTACGCTATGTATCCCTTGCCCACCTTTTGAGTAGGACAGCTTACCTATTAACCCTCTGACTCTCTGTCTGCTGCATAGACGCTAACACAGCTTTTGCAGACCAATTGGCTGGTAATGGGATGACCCCGCATGCTCAGCATTTAGGGATTTGAGAGTTGGTGAATGTGAAGAACTATGTCTTTTCACTAGTGGTGCAACGGATCATCACCGATCCGTGATCCGAACGGGTCAACCTGTTATATTGTGTAAGGGGTGGATGGACCCGCCCCTTGGTTACACGATATAACAGTAATAATATACCCGCCCCTTGCAGAGTAGCACGAGCATCGGGAGCGTGCGGCATAGTTTGGTATAATGTCATGTTAATTGCGCATGAGCGGTGTAGAGTTCACTCACAGCTCTTTATGTTCGGCAATTTTCGGCAGCTCTGTAGTCTTTCGTACTGCGCAGTACAGGGGGGTCCTTATCCGCTGGGGGAACTTTTTCGGCAGGACACTGGCTTCTATTCTGGTGAGGCAAGACTAAACACTAGTCTTCCTATACTGTATACAGTGGGGGAGATGTCTGTGGATATTACAGTGAGTGGGGGAGATGTCCATTACAGTGGGGGAGATTGTGGATATTAGTTTTTTTTGCTGATCCGAAAAATTATCCGATCCGTGACTCTGATCCGAGGAACGATCTGAACTGTGAGTTTTTTGATCCGTTGCACCCCTACTTTTCACGGATGAACCCTTGCGGCTTGCATGGCATCCTGATCTGGTTGGGGCCGCTTGGATTTCTTCTGGCGTACATGGCTGAAATACATAAATGTACCAGCATAAGTGATCTCTTTGTTTTTTCTTACTCACCTGGACGACAGTCCCTGCCTGAAATGTTGGAGAGGGTCTTGTTCGGGTGGCGTACTGCTTATTTTAGGCAACAGACAGAAAATGCAGCTAGAGAAAGATAAAAGGAGTTAGCGACTGATATTTCAACTGGAGCAAGGAAACGGTATTCCTGAGTAAAGAAAAAGAAATAAATTACATTTACAGTTGGCAAAAAACAGGGTCCCCTCCAAGAGCTCCCCACATAGGCACCCTCCTCAGGTGACAATAGGCTGCCATGCTGAAAGCCCCTAGTAATAAACAATGGAGAGGGGGGACATCTGTGGAAAATACAACCCTCTAAAAAAAATGGTTTTAACAAACAAGGGCAAAAAATAAAAATAAATTTAAAAAAAGAGTAAAATTTTCCCTTATTCAAGAGGGCCACCACGACCCCAGGTCAGACCGCGCATGCGTGGCAGGCAGCACTAGGATCTATGTGGCCCGCCCGACTCACTGAGCCAGGTCCTGGCGTCCGCGCATGCGCAGAGCAGGCAGGAAGATGCTGAGGGACTCAGAAAATCTGGCGCGAGGTGCACGCCGCCCACTATAGTAACCAAGGATTACAATATTACAAGGAGGGGAAGGTGGTGGGGGAGGAAGAAAGTGAAAAAGAGAGGAACGCAAGGAAAGGAAAGTGAGAGAGAATAGATGACTGGAGTGAAAAATAGATATAGCTGCTTTCTCTGCTGCAGGCTTGAGCAAATGCCAATAGGAGCTCATAGTTAAGAGACAACTGATGTCCCAAAGAGCCCACCGAAGGGACTCTCTATCTTATCAGCACATTTAGCTACCCAAGAATAGGGACTACACCTGGGAGAGGCTTGAACCCAACTGGAAGCTGCCTACTGCAGAGGTAAGGGATGTTCGACCACCATTCACTGACCATTAGGGAAAAAGGAGAATGCTGGGAATGCACTAATCCTTTTCTTTTATACTATTCACTGGTCCTGGGGGAGGAGCCAAGGCGGAGCTTGTCACAGGTAAGCTGTCATGGAGGCTCCAGGAAAAAGTTTTGCCTTCTACTTTAATGTTGTGCTGAAAAGAGGGGCAGCGGAGGGGGTTCTGAATGAAAGAGAGAGTGTCACAAAACAGACTTTATGTGTCAGGCTAACATGTGATGATTATTGTATAGTAGTATTACTATTACTACATGATTTATTATTATATTATATAAATTTGGTAAACAAATATCACACAACATAAAATATATTTTATTGTTTTGTTTTATAGAGTGGAGAGGGATTACAACACTTGTCAGGTTTTGTTTTTTGCTGTATGTGTCCGCATTAGGCCCCTTTCACACTGGGACGGGAGCCGCGGCGACGGTAAAGCAGCGCTATATTTAGCTCTGCTTTACCGTCGTTTTAGCCGCAGTATTCCGCCGCTCGCGGGGTGGTTTTACCCCCCGCGAGCGGCCGAAAAAGGGTTAAAAACTCCCGGTATTGCCGCGGTATTCCATTGAAATCAGTTGGTGGGAGCGGTGAATACACGGCTCCTATACCGCTCCAAAGATGCTGCTAGCAGGACTTTTTTTTACCGTCCTGCTAGCGCACCGCTCCAGTGTGAAAGCCTGCAGGCTTTCACACTGGAGTGAATGGGGCCGGTTTTTACAGGCGCTATTTTTAGCGATGTACCGCCTGAAAACCGCCCCAGTGTGAAAGGGGCCTTAGGGTGATATACCCTCTCTATTTGTCTTGTTTACTGTCATCACCGAGAATAAAGCTGCACCTGACTGGGCTATCCAGCCAGGAATCTGTTGATGCTCACTGCCAATCATAAGCAGCCGAGGTATGAGACTCTGGGTCGGGAAATGCCATGACCGATTATGATTAGCTTAAGCACCTAAACTCATCCCTGGTGGTCACTGGAACAGGAAGAGAGAGGGAATCTTATAATGGAGACACGAGTTCTGGTAACATTCAGGATTTCCCTTATTTTGGGGGGATTCCCTCACTTCCTGTTTTGGCTATGGGACAGGAAGTAAAAGGAAATCTCCACAATGGGACACAGATGTCAAAACAAATAAATCTGTCAGAGGTTCTAACCCTCCCTTACTCTAGCCACACTGAAAAATAAAGTTTTGTTTTTAGTTAGAATATTTGCAGTACATTCTGGAGTTCTAAGTAATGGTAAGACTGAGGCAGGCTTGTTCCTGCACACGTCATAGAGGACAGCTGTCAGCCTGCTGGGATGTTTCCTGTGAAGTGTGAATACACGATGTGAAACCATGGGATGTGGGACACAAGTCACACGGCAATGACAGCTCCCTGCACTCCCCGGGGACACATTATAGGAAGTCCTGTGCTGATCACACTCCGCCCCGCCCACCTATGAGGGTGTAGCTCCTGCACGGCCTTTCATTGGCTGCCGGGATGTTTTTCGTTCACGACATATCCACCGATAGAGGCAGCTGATTGGCTGTAGCGCGGTGTGACGGCGGAAAGCAGTGTGTGTAGCCACCCATAATAAAATAACAGGGATTGCAAGGAGGACTAAGGACAGAAGGACCGGAGAGGCACTGAGAGGCACTGAGAGAGCAAGAGGACACCTTCACATCTTCAGGTACATCTGTCATACAGGGAGGGAGAGGAGTGTGACCGGGGAGGAGGAGAGGCCGGGAGGGTGAATGTTGGGGATGATGAGTGATGTGCTCCCCTCTTCTCTCAGCAGATCGGAGGGATCCGAGGTGTCAGACATG
>CM053034.1:93544125-93576625 GCA_028564925.1 Lithobates sylvaticus
TGGCCTAGTGATGTTATGCGTGGATTTTTTACGATTAAAGCATTTATACTTCTGAGGATTGGAGTCGCCTCTTTTGCAAATACTTTGACAGTCTTCCAGTTCACGGACTGGACCAGCACCACATTTCCAGTACAGTTATTGTATCACCTGGAGTGGTGTTGCAGCCTCTTTGTCTTGTATTCAGGGCTGATCATCCCCATGTAAATGCTGCATGACGACTTCCTGTAAACAGCCGAAAAATAGCTGCAAGGGCTCTCGGCCTCCTATTTATTTGAATTGGGCAGCTGCACTGCAAAGGAGCGCTTTTTTTTTTTTTCTTTCAGCTTTAAAAAAAATTAAGTGTCAATTTTTGCTTTAAAATAATAAATGTTTAGTTTAAACAGGTGGACCACAATGTGGTCTCGGAGAAACTTTTCCAAAATACATTTATTGGGGGGAGAGTGGGAAGAATTGTCCCATATGATGATGGTCAAAGGAAAAAATACCCAGCAATGGCTCAGATCATTGGTGCCATGCAGCTGGCTTTGCCAAGTGGTATTGGATAAGGAACTATCCAGGCAGCAGATGGGAGGTCAGGCAACCAAAGTGCAAGGAACCTCCAGCTGGGTGAACCTTAGTTGAGACTGGAAGACATTTGTAGACTTCATAAATATTTACTCCCCTATGTCCATACTTTCTAGAGCTGCAGGTCTTTTGGGGTGAGTCTCTACCAGCATATCTGACCTGCTTGTAATTCTTGTTTATTCCTCATGGGAAAAATTTCCTTTGCTCTGGCAGGCTGTTTGTTAATGTTAATCTGCTCCGGTGTAACTATGACTCTTAAGGTTAATGTCCTGCTGATAGGAGAACCTCCTCTGCATTCACAGATCTCATGTAGACTTAGGCCCCTTTCAAACTGGGGCGGGAGCCGCGGCGATGGTAAAGCAGCGCTATATTTAGCCCTGCTTTACCGTAGTTTTTAGCCACAGTATTCGGCCGAAAAAGGGTTAAAATCCGCCGCCGTAGCGGCGCTTTGCGGCGGTATTACCGCGGTGTCCCATTGAAATCAATGGGTAGGAGCGGTGAATACACCGCTCCTATACCTCTCCAAAGATGGTGCTAGCAGGACTTTTTTGACCGTCCTGCTAGCGCACTAAAAATAGCGCCGCTTTACCGCTGACGCCCAGGGCGGCACAATGTGAAAGGGGTCTTCATTTCTTTGTAAGTGAGCAAACTTACAAAATCTGCAGGTGATCCAATTATTATTTTCCCCACTGTGTTTGTCTACCACATACCTTCTAGCAATGTATTATTGTGGTGTTTGTTTTGGAGAACTTTATGGAGCATCCAGGGTATACTTGTCCAATGGACAATTTCTTCAGCTGATGATCTCTACAGATCCTTTAGATTTAGGCCCCTTTTACACGGCCATTCCGTTTGTCCGTTTTTCATCCATCTGTTAATGGGTAAAAAACAGACAAACAGACAAACATCAATGTATTTCTATGGAAAAAGGGAAGGTCATCTATTTACATCCTTACTTTTGTCCTGTGACTAATGCCATCTTTACTTTGTCAGCGTTTTGGTGAATGGCTTTGCTTAGGTAGTTTCTTTTGGTCTAATCGCACCAGAGACCCTTTTTCCATATGTTTGTCTACCACAAGTCTTCTGGCTATATTTTTCTTGTTGTATTGGATATTTACCTATGAATAATCCCGTCCTTACTCTGTCACAGAGTTTCAGTGAATGGCTGGGTTAAGGCAGTTCATGTTGTGCCATTTGTGTTAATTTTTTTCAACAATTGGTTTAATGGTACTGCAGGAGATGTTCAAAATATGAGATTTTATTGTAATAATCGGCCCCAGTTGTTGCTATTCCAGAACTGCTAACATGGACTTTTTTTTAATTATTTTTTATTGTTTGTTTTCACAATGCTGTTTGTATAGTCCAGGTTTATTTATTCCGTGATCATATGACACGTGTGTGTGTGTGTGTGTGTGTGTGTGTGTGTGTGTGTGTGTGTGTATGTGTATAGGTGAA
Source organism: Lithobates sylvaticus (assembly GCA_028564925.1). Lineage (NCBI taxonomy): Eukaryota > Metazoa > Chordata > Amphibia > Anura > Ranidae > Lithobates > Lithobates sylvaticus. The sequence goes on from CM053034.1 coordinate 93,546,145, forward strand.
ATGTACTACATTTTTAAAGCTGAACTCCAGGTAGGACATCGTTTGCTCCTCCCCACCTTGTCCAGTCAGAAAAAGCCATGTATTCATTGAAAAAAATAAAAGATGTCCTCTGAATGGTGGAGTTGCCAAGCAAGTGGCTCCCTGTGTCCAGTATAGGGATGGCATATTGCTGCATCCCCAGTGGCTCTCCAGATGTGAGATAGAAAGAATTAGATGTAACCACACTAGGCAAATGTAAGTTTTAGAAACATAATTCCTGTAGTTCAGCTTTATTCTTAACTGATTATGAAAAGGAGCACTGTAAGCAAGGTTTGAACAGGACTTTGACACTGGATATTAATTCAAAGTTCATTCAGATCAGCAAATTTGAGGTGAACTGGTATCTGCTCTGTCATTGTGTCACATTGGTTAAGCACTCTTGCCTTATGCTATTTACTCCAGTTTAGGTTCCTACAAGGGACTGTCCATGTTTGGGAGTCTATTTGTTTTGGCTTTCCTTCCATAAGCTGGCACTAGCTTGTAGTGGTAATTGTTTGTACCCAGCAAATCCTCTGAAAATTCTAAATCTTGTTAGGCTCGTGAAAACCATTAGGCGCACTTTTCAAAGCATCCTTCAACCACAGACAAGCCCCCTAAAGGAGCTCCTAAATAAATTTTAAGAACAAATTGTAAAAAAATAATCTAATAGTACAGATTCCATCCACTGACACGTGTGTGTGTGTGTGTGTGTGTGTGTGTGTGTGTGTGGTGCATACCCTAATGCAATAGGCTGTGCTATGCTTGAAAGACAATCAGTTAGTTATTTTTTTTTTTATATTCTGTTCTTGAGTGAATGAGAAAAGTAATGGGAAGTTTTTCTATAGCCTCTATCAATGGAAAAAGGGAATAACATTACCAACCATTGTTAAAGCGGAAGTAAACCCATCGCTTTAATGGCTTCAAAAAAAAGTTACGTTCACGACATGCCGTAGAATGCTAGCTGTCACAATGGTTGTGCTCTCAACCAATCTGTCGAACCATCCAATGGCTGGTGTCATAACTGATCACATGTGCAGCATCATGGCAGTTGAAGATTAGACAGAGACCAAGATGGCAGCTTCCTTGGCTGAAAAATGATAGGAGGGTTTACTTCCGCTTTAAATATGCCAGGGTCAGTGTTTTACTAGAATCTATAAAAATCTACCAAGATTGCAAATTTGAGACAGAAAAAATTTCAAGTAATATACAGTAGTTTTGGTCCAGTTCACACCAGAACATGCATGTTTTCCCTCAGCACACTTTTTTTTTTTTTTTTTCTTTTTTTGACAGCTCATTCATTTCAGTGGGCTGCCAAACGCATTTGGGCACATGCAAAATGTACAGGAGGCGTGACTTTTAAAATCGCGCTGCACCAAACCACATGGGACTTCGGTATCGTGTTTTGGTGGCCACAAATACGCCCACATTTGCTTGATGTGTTTGGGGTGCTATTAACAATTGATGGCACGTGCTTGTGTCTAAAGAGTGCAATGTGTTCCCATGTGATGTGGGAAACATGTGTTTTACACTGCACCGCAAGGGATGTGAACAGGACCTTCAAGTGTATTTAAATTCAGTAACTAAAATCTTTTTTTTTTTTTTTTTTTTGAGTGGAGAGGGATTAGCACGTCTGTCAGGTTTTTATTGCGTGTGCCAGTTGGGGAGATTTACCCTCTCTCTATTTGTCCTGGGAGGGAGAGAAAATCCCAAATTCAGAGTTGTCAACAGGAATAAGGGTGGATTCACACCTATGCATTTTTTGTGATTTTTGCATTTTGCAGATTTGCACTACAGTCCATTTACCATGGTTTCCTATGGAACACATTCTGTAGTGCAAAATGCAAAAAGCACTAAAAATGCATGGGTGTGAATCCAGCCTAAAGGGGAAATCTTCCAATACACAAGTTCTGTGGTCAACCTTGGATCTCCCTCGCGTTGGAGGAATTTTCTCCTCTGGCTATGGTGGGACATGGGCGGCAAGAATCTCATGGTATTGGGTTCCCAACTCTTTTAATAAAGTGATACTAAAGTCTTGTTTTTTTTTTAAATGTTTTTTTAGTTTATACTTCCCTGCCCTGTGTAATGGTTTTGCACAGAGCAGCCCAGATCCTCCTCTTAGGTCCCTTGTTGGTGCTCCTGGCCCCTCCCCCACTGTAGAGTGCCCCCACAGCAATTGGCTTGCTATGGGGGCACCACAGCCAGGCCACAGCTCCTTGTGTCCACTCAGACATGGAGCCATGGCTCATGACATGGCGCTTCCCCGCCCCCTTTATCTCCTCATTGGCTGACTTACTTTGACAGCAGCGGGAGTCAATGGCACCTCGCTGCAGGCTCAGCCAATGAGGAGGGCAGTTCGAGCAGCTGAGACACTCTTGGAACATTGCTGGATCTAGATGGGGCTCATGTAAGTATTAGGGGTGCTGAAGGGGGATGCTGCACACAGATTTTTTTTTTTTTATCTTAATGCCTTTAAACCCACTTTAAATCAGCACAATTAAAGTCACGTTCCCCAGTGGGGACACAACAATAAAAGCTACCAGAGGTTCTAACCCTTTCCTACCAAAAAAAGGTTTTGTTTTTAGATATCCTTAGCCTTGCTGTTCAGGTGTTGCAGGCATTATGTGTTTATCTGAATCTCTTTTAGGGCCCCTTTTATCTCGTGCCACTGTATATTGCTCAGTGACACAGCATGATAAATGAGAATGGTCAGACTTTGCTCTGGGCCCCAGAAAGCTGCTGTCCTGAAGATTACATATCAGTTGCTTGGTAAAGTACATGGCCTTTTCACTGTGACGAAGGATGGGTGCCTACTATTAGAGAGGGGACAGGTGGTAACTAGGAACAGCAATCTCGCTTGTCACCTGCCTGTAACTTCATACCGGTTGTTCATAGAAGGCAGGTGACTTGCATTGCTATGATCTTTCTAAACCAGAAGAAATAGTGAAGCTTACCAGTATTTACAATCGGTAGATCAGTTCCTAGCCAAACAGCTGGTATTCAATTCATGTAAAGCCTAACTGAAAGGCATCTGCTAGAAAAGGTGTTTGCTAAAGCACTATGTATTGTAAACAGTTGCCGTTTTTTTTATTTTTTATTTTTTTTATGCAAATATGAATATTTAATACAATACTTACTGACTTTTTTTTTTTTTTTTGTTCATCCTTTGTTGTGCTCTAATCTCCTGCAGCCTCTGCTTCTTCCTGCCTACATACAAAACAGGGAAAGCACATAGACTAAGGCCGTCCATGCACGGTTCGAATCTCGGCTTGTTCAGCAGTAACCGGCTGATATCCGAACCGTTCATGGGTAGACTGATTGTACCAAGTTGAAGATCCATCAACTTGGGTACAACCAGCCTGCTGGATTCTCTTACGATTATCGCTAGCAGCTGATCTAGCCGCTAGCGAAAAATCTAGGCTCCCCCCCCCCCCAAATTTCTTATCTGCAGAAATTTATACTTTATATGGCCTTAGTGTATTGGGTGTATAAACGTTTATTAAAGGAAGACAATTGGCAACTTGCATGAAGTAAGACGAATTATGCTTGTGCATCTCAAAGATTCCAAGCTGGGGAGCTTATCAAAGAAACTGTCACAATGGATATGCTGGATATGGTCTGGATGGCACCTGCAATAGCTAAGAGACGACAAGGGGCACCAATCTTAAGTGCAGCAAGGTGAAGAGGTGGATACAGCACACAATAATTGGGCAACTCCAGTGTGCAGATAATCTCATGCTTTACAGTCATTGGTGCATCTGCAGCAGGGAGGAGGAAGCATCCAGGATCCCAAAATGTAGCTGCTGCTTCTGCTGCTGCAAGGGGTGGAGTGTGATAGTCAGGGTGGCCAGGCAGCCTCAGGACAGGAAACAGGAAGTAGCATGTGTGGATCGATGGAGCACAAGCGAGAACAGGAAGTGATGTCAGGGGGGTTGGCAACATGATTCGCGGCCCACACCTCTTTTCTTCTGTCTACGGGCATGGGCTCTAGCGATGTGTGCCTAGCATTTCTCATGCCAGGTTTCCTGATGGTGAGAACATTGGACCATGTCTGTGAAGGTTCTCCATTAATCCAGGTCATGATACATCTAGAAGTAGTTAGTCAAATCCAACTGGATGTTTTGTAGCTTGTCAAATACCCTTTTTCAGTTTTGAGGAATTCACTGAAGTAGCTTAGATAAGTTCTGAAATGTCTTCAGCATTGGAGAACAAGTTCATTGTGAGGATGTACCACACAATTCTGTGTAAGGGCCGGTTCACACTTGTGCGACGCCAGACATTGCATGTAATTCGCAGCGCACTGCTGTTCACATAACATGCAATGTCTGTGCACCACATTCCTTCCAAACACACACAGGACCCTCTTTTCTGTTCGGACCAGAATCGTATCGCATGTGTGTTCACACATATGCGATCCAATCCATGTCCGAACTGTCAGTTCGCAGTGCAATGTGCGAGCTGAAATGGGGTTGTCGTTAATATATAATGACACTTCCCAGCAGTTCGCATATGGCAGTGTGAACTGCCGTGTGTGTCGGGTGCGAAGCGGGAACCCGCAGTGGATTCGCAGGGTTCTTCCATCCGCATTACACCTGACCATGCCTGCACAGTTTGTTGGAATTGTCACTTAAAAATGAACAATCAAAGAACAAAAAACTAAAGAGAAAACCACACATGACCTCCATTGTGACCAAAAAATATTAGATAAACAAAGAACTACTGTCCTCAAAGTCAACCAAACGCAATTGCCACCTGAATCCTGGGCTGCACCTACCCCTGAAGAATTCTGTCCCTCACCAATTGGTGTGGTGCTAGGCCCGAAACATCCAGCCATGGTTGCCACATAGAGTAAAATGTGCACCGCACACTTCTGTGTTGATAAGTTAAGAGACGTATGGGGTTCTTATTTTTTTAATTTTTTTGTAGATGCATACTTGCCTAGGTGGATGCAGCATCAGACCGATGCTGCATCTGTCCCCCGCTGCCTCTTCACTGAGAACCGAGCCATCGAATTCCGCCGATGGCTCGGTTCTCTCACCTCCCCGAGCTGAGAGCTGCTGTTTGTCAATCAGTGCGCCTCTGTGCTCCTCCACGCTCATTGGGGCAGGAAGTGGCCGTCTCAGCAGCTCGCTGAGAGGCTGAGACTGCCATCAGTCCACTGATTCCAGTGACGTGAGCCGAGTTTAGACCGATCTCCGCTGAAAACTTGTCATGGGAGTGCAAAATGAATTGCACTCCTGTTAGCCATAGGAGAAGCGCAGCCAAACAAGCTCAGGCTGGACTTATCCTTTTTAATTTGTCACAAAAGCATATTGTTCACTTGTTCTATCCACTGTCCCCTGGTGGGCACCCTGGGAGCAATCCAATACTGAGCAATAAGTTTGCGGGCCATGTATAATTGTTATATGTGCATGGGGAGTAAGAGATTCCTCCTCGATCGCCCAGCAGACAGACAATAGGATCCCTCTGGAGTTTAAACATATACACCTGTGATATAGTGTCAATGACCTTGTTCCAATAGCGGGTGAGCTTAGGGCAGGGGTCTCAAACTAGTGGCCCTCCAGCTGTTGCAAAACTACAAGTCCCACCATGCCTCTGCCTGTGGGAGTCATGCTTGTAACTGTCAGCCTTGCAATGCCTCATGGGACTTGTAGTTTCGCAACAGCTGGAGGGCCGCCACTTTAAGAGCCCTGGCTTAGGGCATCTCCAGAGCATGTGCACAAGATCGCCGTGATCTCAAGCACATTTTGGTCAGATAGGCGTAGCTCTACGCCCCCATTTATGTAATTGAACTGGGGTCCGGTACTCCCTGTGTAGTAAATAAAGATGAGTTTGTATGAAGCTGATACTGAGACCAACGGGGCAGTAGATAAGCATAGCTCCCACTTTTCACCATCTATAGACTGGTCGCTTTTAACCTTCATCAGATGCTTACTGTATGTGACACACGAGCACAGTTGGGAGACAGTTTTCAGGGACTGAATCCTAAGGATTCTTTTGGAAAACAATTTGTAGGCACTTTTACTATACATTTTAGGCTTTAACTATATAATTATTTTAATGAAAGCTGCAAACTGAATTGTATTGAAAATTACTTTTTACATTACAATAGCATGTTAGAGCTTATATAAGATTTTAGCGATTGTGTTTAAATATGCTTGAAAACCTGAATGTTTTAGCCTGAGATTGATATTGACCCCAGCCCCCCTTCAGTCTTATTACGGGAAGTTTTTCGTCTGGATTAGTATTTTTGGCTGATGCTCTTTCTATTGAAATAAATGAAAGTGCTTCAATGAATGTCATTATGCACATCAACGTGCGTTTAAAGCCAAAGTGCATCCAAAATCAAAAAAACTAAAAATCAGTATAAGGGACATAACTTACAGTATGATGTGCCCCTTGTACTGATTCCTCATCAAGAGGGCCCCACTGTGCCTTTCCGTCAAGCTGCTCCATTCATAGAAGCAATTAAAAACAGCTTCCATGATTGAAACCGGATCTATAAATAGAGGTGCCGGAGCTATTAATCGCCTGTACTGCATCCTGTTTCACTCATAGACGCTGTAGTACCAAGGAGGATTACTACTAACAAATGGACTGTAAGTTTAAGTTCCTTGTGCTGATTTTTCTGTTGGTGATTTGGCTGCTTTTTTTAATTTAGGTAATTTTTATTGAACTTTTTCCTGTATAAAAAAAACAGTACATCATTTGTCTCATATTTCAAAAAGAATACAGAGCAAAATTCACAGAAAAATATTAAAGTAACACAAAGATTGTGCATTCCAGATGCTGTTTGTAGGACTTTTTTTAAACCTCCTGCCAGCGCATCGCCCCACTGTGAAAGCACTCTGGCTCTCACGCTGGGACTGCAGGGGAGGCGTTTTTCAGGCACTTTACAGGCGCTGTTTTTAGCCCAAAAGCGCCTGGAAAAAATGCCCCAGTATGAAAGGGGTCTTTAGCTAGACTGACCCTCCTCCAAGACTCCGCCCCAAATATAAGCCTATGATTCCAAACACATTAACAGACTGTGTAAGAATTAACTGATATTTCTATTGACTGACACGTTTTAAAAGGAATGATTTGAAAGGAAAGATTATTTTGTTCCGTTTTTGTCACAAATAGAGGAAGGAAAGAAGCTGTGAACTTGCAGCCACTTCCGCGTCCCATTGAACTTTGGCACACTTCAGCGCAACAGTGTTCTCATAAGTGTGGTGCCGGCCATTTCCCAGCAAGATTATTTATTTGGCTAAAAGTCATGTGCAAAATGCAGCCACCCTTACACAAGTGATTTCAAAAACAGAAGGTTGACTGGTTTCTATGGACTATTGCACAGCCTAGCTAAAGTGATATTAAAGGCAGGCTTTTTTTTTTTTATTTTTTTTTTTTTTTAAACAAACCTGTCGTACTCACCTTCTCTGTGCAGTGGGTTTGCACAGACCAGCTCCGATCCTCCTCTCGGTCCCCCACCGGCGCTCCTCCTCATCCCTCCTGCCGAGTGCACCCCATAACAAATAGCTTGCTATGGGGGCACCCGAGCAGGTTCACTCCCGAGCCGCTGTTCTGTCCATTCACACATGGAGCTTGGCTTGGCACCTCTCCCTGCTCTCCTCAATGGCTCACTAGCTGTGATTGACCATCTCAGCCAATGAGGAGGAAGAGAGCCACTGCTCTCGTGCACATTGCTGGATTGAGATGGGGTTCGGGTAAGTATAATGCCGCGTACACACGGTCGGACATTTCGGCAGAAAGAGTCAGAATCTTTTCATCGGATATTCTGATTGTGTGTGTGACTCATCTGACTTTTTTTTTTTTTTTTTTTCGAAAATTCTGCTGGACCTAGAAATAGAACATGTACTAAATATTTCCGATGGAACCAATTCCTATCGGGAAAACCGCTCGTCTGTATGCTGTTATGACGGACCAAAAACGACGCATGCTCTGAAGCAAGTACAAGACGGAAGCTATTGGCTACTGGCTATTGAACTTCCTTTTTCTAGTCCCGTCGTACGTGTTGTACATCACTGCGTTCTAGATGGTCGGACTTTGGTGTGATCGTGTGTAGGCAAGACAGTTTTAGTGGCACTGCCATTGAAATCAATGTGCAGCGATGCCAAAGCGGTGCTTTGCAGGAGCTGTCAACACTTTCCTCGGCCGCTAGTGCCCGAAAAGCGGAGCTAAAACAATGGTAAATCACTGCTACTTTTAGCTAACACAGCCGCGCTAGCAGTGTGAAAGGGGTCTTAGTAGCGCAGGAGTGGAAGCAGTTGCGGATTAAACTGCTTTCCAGATTATCCAGGAGACTATGCTATCACAGAAATAAAAATTCAGGACAAAACAAATGGCTACTACAACAGTATTTCTGAGATGAAAGCATAATCTTCTATCACCGACAAGCTATTTGCTACAGTGGCATAGCTCAACATTGGGCCCTGGCACAAAATATGAGCCAGGGGCCCAGAATTTCAATACCATACCCACTACTGCACACCCAACGTCCCTTTTTAACTACCTGGTAATTTTTATTTCCAAACTGTTTTCTATAACTAAAACCCAGATTTCTACTAAATTCTCTTCTGCAGTAAAACACACCAGTTCCAATAACCCCCCCCCCCACACTCCCCCCCCCCCCCCCCCCCCCCAGCAGAAAACTTCCTTTTGACTTCCCTGACTGAGCCAAATACTCCATTTGTGTCTCACACGTTCCCTCTCCCAGACACTGCAGCTCACGGAGGGAGGCTGTAGGTCAGTGGTTGGGGGTTCAACTGCCTGTTTTTACTATCCTCGCTGCATGAGTGAAAGAGGCCTTGAAGTGGAACTAAAAGGCTTTTTACAACAGACTGCCAGCAGGAAAGCTATTATCACAGGAGAGACATGAGTGGCATCTGCAATAAAATACACCTACCCGTTTACCGTCTTCTGCGGAATATAAACTGTGCTGCGCAGCTCAGCTTGCATCGCCGCCACTGTCCCCGTGTGCATACAGTGGAGTTGCATCATTCCGCGCCGACCAATGGAAATTACAAAAGACCAGCACCCAGGGAGAAAATGCCAGCATCGGTGAGGAACCTGTAATGTTGGAGAGGAGGTATGTTTAGTTCCACTTTAAAAAAAAAAAAAAAATAAATAAAAGTTTATTTTAAAGCGACAGTAAACCGCAGGTTAAGAGAGGAAAAAAATAAAAATAAATTCCCTGCAAGCCGATGTCACAATCTGCTAGTATGCATCGCATACTAGCAGATAAGCTCTAACGAACATGGCTCTCTGATTGCCCCTGTATTGTATTGTAATTGTACTGTCTGCCCTAGTGTTGTAAAAAGCTGCGAAAACTGTCGGCGCTATATAAATCTGTAATAATAATAATTATTATGAGAAACTTACCTTAGAACAAAGCCCTGCAGTGCCGCAATGTCACCGCTGAGAGGGCTGACCTCTTCCGCCCCCGGTTTTCCTTCTGGGTTCACAGCCTCTGGCTACATGAGTGGCTGGAGGCATGATGTCGCTCCTGTACGGCATGGGTTCTGAAGGTCCAGCACTGTAAGCTTGACCTTTTATAGCGCATATGCCGGTGATGTCATCGGCTGCATGCACTCTGAATATCTTCTAAACTGTGCAAGTTTAGGAGATATTCACAGTACCCACAGGTAAGCCTTATTATAGACGTACCTGTAGGTTTGGGTTGCCACCTCATCCCATTAAACCCAAACGCATATGAATTACACAGGTTCTGAGGCTAATTTATTGCAGATAAGGCACCAAGTGAGTTTAATTACCACCTTAATCAGCCACAGAACCTGTCTAATTGGTTTTAAAGGGACGAGGTGGCAACTCTACTGTAGGTACAAGTGGTGTAAAAGCATTTACTATCACTTTAATATTCTATAAGCTAGCATGCTTCAGCAATAGAGGAAACCTGTTACTACAAGTTGTGTACAAAGTACTTGATAAGATCAGTGGCCTCCACTCTGGAGTTAAATGTAACATAACCAGTGTTTTTTGAGCTGCATGTGAGCTATTGTGTGACCAGGATGGAGGTCTGCTCTCTCCTGTCTGCAAGGGTAACTGACGGTCATTAAACTCAAGTAACCTCTCTGGATATCCTCCTCCATACCTCTGCTACAGCCTGAGGTGCTGCATAACAGGCTGAGCTCTACAACTGAGCACTGAGGCTGAACTATACACAGCATGTTCTGAATCCCAGTTCCCAGGATCAGTTGACTGTATTGGAAATTGAGACGCAATGGATTCACACTCATGTGCTATTTTAGTCCGTCTATTGCTGGACAGTACCAAATGCTCCAATTCAATTGCATGGAGTAAAGTTGCTGAAATAATAGCATAGAGAGGACGCAATTAATCACAAGTTGTAATATAATCAAGCAATTTAATTTCAGTGTTTTTACCAATACAAATTATTTGACATTGGAAGCACATTAAAGGTATTCAATACCAAATTTACAATTTTGTGTCCCATTCTTACTATTTGATTACATAATGGTAATGTAATAGTTGTCTGTGAGCATGCCGGGGGGGGCCACAGTTTGTGCTGTGAACGTGGTGCATGTGCAGATGTGCCGTAGGGCTCCGTTGGTGCCTGAAGCCCCGTGACACATCTGTGCACGCAGAATCCAGGCAGGTGGGGCACAAACGTCCTTCTCGCCTAGGCCGGAAATGCAGAAGTGCTGCTTTGCAGCACAAAAACATCTTTTAAAAATGTATATTCAGTTGTGAGATGGGGAGGGGAGAGGAAGCCGGGCTAAATGAGTTAGTTTGAGGTTAAGGTCCGCTTTAAATTTCTTGCACCACTCGCTCCAACCCCAACCAACTCGCCCACCACCACCAAGATCACAAAATATATAAAACTGGTATATATTGAGAAACTTTTCCTACCGTTTCTTTTGTTTAATCTTAGGAAGATCAGTTTTAGGCCAAAAACTAAAAAAAAGTTAAAAATACGGAACATTTTGTTCAGAGGCAGTAGAACTTTTATCAAGATATGTAAAGCCTAAGATTAGGTAAAAGTTTTCTAAAAAATCAGCACTAATTTTAAAGTGTTCCTTGTGCTGGCCATAGTATAAATCTGTCCTCCCAGTGCTTGACCTGCGAAATCTGCTCCCGTCCTCCATTCATAGAAACTGTAATATAGCTTCCATAAATAAAAAGCGATTTATGAATGGAAGATGGGGGGGTTAAATGGCCACCTCCTCCACTCATAGGGGGGGACATGGGCAGACGAAACCAGCATAGTCATTACTCTTGATGAGTGCCTGTCACAGCTCTAGTTCTGGTAATAAAATATAACTAATGGCAAAACCTTTGTAGGTTTAAAAAAAAAAGTATTAAGCCTCAGATAACAAAATCATTGCCACATTATAAGCCAAACCACAGTATATTTCCTACAGCAGGAAATGCGATGCATGAACCATGAGCTTCTGCATATGTAATATATATATATATATATATATATATATATATATATATATATATATATATATATTATATATAAAATAAAAAAATAATAAAAAAAATGCTTTGTAAAAAATCAGTTTGAGCCTATCCTAAGTAATCTTTCCTTTTTTTTTTTTTGTAGAATATATGCATGTGTTGGAGTGCACATTGCGAAAGGTTATAGCCAACTAACTCTATGGGTGCTGCAAGATTTACTGTTAAGAACAATGTATAGTATTATCCCATAGCAACCAACGTTATTCCAATTTTTATGCTGGATATTCGTGTGGGTTACCCAGTTGAGATGAGAAAAATATATAGCTTGTTAGACAAGTGTTACAATAACCAGTTGGGCCAATAGGTTTTATGGACAAATAGAATAAACAATTTAAACTGATCTTATCTGGTAAAATTGTGTCATGAAATATCCAGGACATACATGGATAGTGTCTTAAAGGACTGTACCACAACGAAAATACATTTGTATCTTGGGTACATGGGCAGAACATCTACATTATCCGAGATGATAAAGATCAAACTTGTTTATGGGCTTTTAGCAATACCAACAACCATCAAGTAATATTTCTTCGATCCTCATATTCTAACCTGCAGAATGGTTGGTATAGATTACTTGGTTTTTAAATATGCAGTTTTGGAATAAATGTTATTTTAAGGTCGAGATTGCATTGACTAGACCCTTCTGCTCTCATCCCAAAAAAAACATGGAGAATTGATCTAAGCATGGAAGTTGGACTGTTACACATTGCTCTGTGTTCTCCTCTTGCCATTCCTTGGTCTTGAGTCATAAGCACTCCTTTGTGTAGTGCACTTGCAAACCTAAGTAGTTCTTCAACCCAATTTTTCTCAGTTGTTTTACAAATTGCTCCCAAGTACTGGAATTTATCATCTCGGATAATGTAGATGTTCTGCCCATGTACCCAAGATACAAATGTATTTTCGTTGTGGTACAGTCCTTTAAGACACTATCCATGCATGTCCTGGATATTTCATGACACAATTTTACCAGCTAAGATCAGTTTTGGCTTGTTTGGCTATTAGCAATGCATTAACTGTACCAGGAAAAGTTGAACATTTCTTGTCGGTACGATCACTTAAAGTGATACTAAACACACCCAGTTTAATTTACATTGTCCCTTCTATTTCCATATGTGGATGATGGCACTGTAATTATTTTAATGAAAAAAAAAAAAAATCCAAGTACCCTTTTCCTAATCGCTATACAACTGTCACATGACCCAGCTCTCTCCCAGCCTGTCGGCAGAGAAACATAAGCAGGAGGAGCTCCTAGTCCTCTGCTGATGGTCACATGTTAAAAAAACAAACACAAAAAAACAAAACCGCTTTTAGAATGCAGAGTAAAAATAAATCATATCAAACTGTTTTAAATTGTCACACAAATATACTGTTTATTTGGAATCAAGTCTTTATTATTTAGTGGAAATAACATGGTGTGGGTGAATTTCTGCCAGTCAGACTGTCACTCCCCTCCACCCTGTGTCTTAGAATAGGAGAGAGGTGAAGCCTCGATCAATCAAGATGTAATATCCCAACCCCCATTGTGTTTAGCTGGTTAGTGGGTAAGGGTGGAGGGAGGGAGAGGGGTTGTCATTTACCACTGTGTATACGATCACATATGTGACTTTAGTCTCATTGGCTGCTCAAATGTGATGGGGAGGAAATGCTCAGCATAGAAACTCACTGAAAACTAAGCATGTGCAGAGATGCCAACACTGCTCTGCAAAATCCTTAGATGCATTAGGGACATGAATGGAAGGTGGAGATAGAGAACAGCAGGATCAACCAGGTTTTTTTTCAGAATACACAAAACCAATCTCCTAGTGACTGAGTGAGTATGAACAGCATTTATTGATAGGTTGTGGGTTTAGTGATGTTTTAAGTTAATATGCATGTGATATTTGCTGTAATCTTTAATTTCACCCATATGGCTTTTTAGTGCTTGCATAGCTGACACTTAAGCCCCATACACACGGTCGGACTTTTTCATCAATTTGGTCCGATCGGACAAGGTTGTTGAAAAATCAGACCGTGTGTATGCACCATCGGACAGTGTTCGTCGGTTTGTCCGTCGGACAAAGTCTTATCTCCTGCTGGAAAGATTTCCCGTCAACCCGGTCCGATCACACCAAATCCGAGCGTGTGTACGCTTGTCCGACGGACAAAGTGCTACGCATGCTCAGAAGAAATTCTGTGACGGAAGCGCTCGGTCAGGTAAAACTACCTTTCCTAATCGACACAGCACATTCGTCACGCTGCAATGTTAAAATGTCTTTAATGCAGCGCATTCTCTTTTTCTTTAAAATGCAACAAGAATGACATCTTTTAGCTGCTCCTATTCACCCGCACTTCTCACAAACTTACTTCTTTATTACTTTGCAGCATTTATACACTACATGTTTATTTTTACTCAGATCGTAATACAATCTTTCTTATTTTTTTAACCAGATTTTTTTTTTTTGGGGGAATACATATTTGAAGGAGGTTTTTTTTTTTTTTTGGAGGGGGTTTGTATGTCTCAACTTAGCAAAACCACATTATTAACATTTGTATTTCTTGCTTACATTTACTAGGAGTTTGTTGGTTGTTGGTGCCCCTTGTTAATTCTAGGATTAGTGAAATGTACCTGCCTACTCAAAGAAAAACTGTCATTGTAGAAAAGTAAAACACAATAGTCAATGATTATTTCAAATCAAAAAAACCTTTATTTAGGTCTCAGCAACAGACCAAAGAGGAACGCAGCCATGGTGAAACTTGGGGAATTTGCAAAGCCTTGGACACCCATGGCAACCATCATTTTACAGACTTAAACAATTGGGGGCATGAAGACTACCTATCTAAATAATAAGGGAGCGCAATCTGGTCCTGAAGTCCAAAACATCCGGAACTGCAGCAGATGCCATCTAGGTCCCCAGGCTCTGGTACTACGAGAGGCTCCATCTTCTCTCAGACCAGACTGAGTCCAGGTTGTCACTCTCTTGTCTTCCTTGTACGCTTCCTTCCACGCCGTGGTGCTGGTGCTGGTGGGGTGGCAGAAGGAGGAGGAGGAGGCGGAGCAAGGTCACTCTCGCAAACATGTGTGAGGGGAGTCATCTCCCCAGCCATGCCCTCATTTAGGATTTTGAGGATGACCTCCTCACACATGCTGCGTTGCCCCGCCTCCATACCCGTAAATTTACTTGTAACCAAGGAGGCAAAGGCCTCCTCGTAGGTGGGTGTGGCATAGAGGGAGGCTGAGGCATCTTTTATCAGCTGGAGCGCTGACTCTCCCACCTCCCCCATGTTTTTCGCCCTTCTGTAGGGAAGGCGGAGGGGAGAGACTTGGGAGACAGTCAGGCTCCTACGCCTACCCCCCTCTTGGCTGCCACTACCCCCTGCCTCCTCCTGACTGCCACCTTCCACAGCCACCTCCTGGCTGAGGTCTTCCTGTGTCTGAAAAAGGGACATAGTTTCAGTTATTTGTTCATCAAACACACACAATTCTCATCTAGTGACTGTTGCAAAATGTTTTCAAATACAAAACCATACAATTCTCAGCCCTGCAGTTTAGATTCTTCCCAAAAATGTCTCCCACACCACTGTCTGTTGATATGTCAATCACGTTAGGAAATAAGCAATTGGGGATCCTGAATTAACTGAACATCATTCATTATTCAACAAACTGGTTCCAAAACTACTATACCTGGAACAAGCTGGGCACCTGCACATATTCCTGACTGGAAGGCCCAGGTTGGTCCTCGGAAGCCTCATCAGGGGTGGCGTGCGTGGAAGGACGCGTGCAAGGAAGAGTCGAGAGTGACTTCCTGACAGTAGCCTGGTCTTTGAGAAAGTGGAGCCTGTCATAGTACCAGAGCGTGGGGACATGGACATCAGCTGCTGCAGCTCCAGATGCTTGTGACTTCAGGACCTTATTGCGCTCCCGGAAATAGGTAGTCTTCATGTTGTTTATCTTCACTTTTAAGTTTGCGACGGTTGCCATGGGCAGGGTAGGCTTTACAAATGCCACCAGTTTCAGCAGGGCTGCGTACCTCTTTGGTCTGTTGCTATAATCCCTGTGTTTTGCCTGCCATAAGAGGGGGAATTGCCGGTATTTATCAATGAAGTGTGGGAGAAAGCTCACGTTGTAGAACGCCTCCATCACCTCTGCAAGACACAACGCCACACAAAACAATATAAATAATGTCAGCCTAAACACTCCTAATCTTCTCCATAAAGAAGCCTCAAGTTCTAATCAGTCTAGGCTAGTTATGTACCAACGTCAAATTGTACCTTCGTTTGTAGCGATCGTCTCGTGCGTGAGCTTTCTCTCCCCTCGTCTCCCAGATCGTGGCTACGACACAGGCGTGTGACGTTTTATATACAGTGCGCATGCGTCAAACTCCGCCCGCCCCTGACGATCTTTTCTCGTCTATTCCCCACCCCTTCTCTTTACGGCGCAGTGGGGAGAGCACATGGCGGGGACACAGCAGGTGCGCCCCAAATATCCCCCCAACGAGGAGGAGGACGAGGAAAGGCCGGAGGCAGAAACGTCCTGATCCCGGAGCCTGAAATTCAAGGCCTCCAATATGTCATTTGGAGAAATGTTGGAGATGGTGGACATATTAAAGAGGAGCGACTATGATGGGAAGTATGGGCCTTACCTCAACCCCAATGTCCGCAAGGCCAAGATCATGTCTAAAGTTGTGAGGAGGCTGTACAATCATTTTGGGGTACAACGATCCAAGGAGCAACTGAGGAAACGCTGGTCAGACCTGAAACTGAGGGAGGCCGATCAGTACAGAAAGATCAAGAGAATTCTTCTAAAAAGTAAGTAGTTGTGTTTTGTGTTTGATTTCTTGCTTGCATACTGCTCCATGTGGTTTGATTTTTACAAAGTTGTACATTCCAAAATGGCCACTTTCATGTTCGTCTGTGCATTCGATCGTACTCAGCCTCGATCTTTCTGCCACTGTCATGGTCGTGTGTGTGTCCATTCGATCGTACGCAACCTCGATCGTGCGGCCACTTATAATACGATGTTTGGTGTTTTTTTTGGGGGAAAGGAAGTTTGTTCTCCCTAGAAATGTCATCCAGAATGTAAAGGCAATTTATTCAATGTAAAGGAGAGGTCACCCAGTAGGTGTTTACCCATCTGGACTCGAGAGCACTAGTGCTGGGACACCCAAACCCCCTTTTTATTAGCCTTTTCCACACATGTGCTCCAGTGGATACTAGAGGGGGGTCTCCATCACACAAACTTCTACCAAAAAGCTAGTCAGTTTAGCACCTTTACAAAGTGACTACATTCATGTAGTTGACATTTGTAACTGGCCAAACTAAAATAGTGTCCGTCACTTTCAAGCAATGTTTGTCATTTCCTATTTCTGCCCTCAATAGTTTGTGTTGCTAAATCTTCCTTTTGGACATTCTCATAGGGGAGCGAAAACTTGGGCCGTCTGAGGAAACCCCCAAACCAACACCTCCCAAAAAAGGGGAAAGAGCAGAAGCAGAGGAGGAGGAGGAGGAAGGAGAGATCATCGAACTTGGAGAAATTGTCACCACAACAGGTGAGTGTGGGAGAACACAGCTACTGGTAAGCTAATCCATGTATGGCTGCCTCATTTCCAACACCCCATTTTTTTTGTTTGTGGTTTTTAGGTGACGTGGATGTTGTGGAAGAAAAATCGCACTTTACCACAGAGAGTGCCCACGTACTCATCGGAGAGATAATGGTCTGCAATCGAGATCTAGATTACATAAAGCAAAACATCAATGATGTTCAACAAAAATTGAAGAACATCATTGATGTTTTAGGAAAAATATGAAAAAGCACCAAGTAATTTACACACATTTGTGCCAGCTTCTGAACACATTTGCAACTTAAAAACTGTGTGAAATTTGGAACATGCACACATTGTGTCCACATGTGCTAGCTCCCATCATGGTGGATGAATGGCAACGTTTTTTTGGGGGTGCAAACACTTTACGAACTACGAAAGTGGTTGTGGTGAAGGGGTTGCACCCCCAAAAAACGTCCATTCATCCCCATGATGGAAAATGGCACTTTTGAAGCTTCTAGGCATGTGTTTTACCATCTAATGACCATTTTCAGAACCAAATTGTGTGCATGTTCCAAATTTCCACTTTTCGGGGGTGCCCCCCCCATGTGATGAAGGCAAGATCAAACACACTTTGAACATATAGTCATGTCTGATCTTGTCTTCACTTTACAAAGTTGAACTTTCCTACTTCATAGGTTCTGCTTAGCTCCATGCCTGGTTTTACAAATTGCGTAATCTTTGTAAATAATGTTGTAAATAACCAAGATGTTGTCAGTTTTGGCGTGAAGATTGTAAACGCACTTGTGAATGTTTTCCAAGTAAACTTTTTTACTTTTCAAAATGTGTGGCTTCCTTATTTAACTAAAACAATGCATTATGTATGTAAAATGTAAAGGATATGGGGGGCAATGGGTGTTATTTACTAAAGGCAAATCCACTTTGCACTGCAATTTCCTTTCCCAGGGAACTTTTTCAATGCACTTGTAGAGCATAGCGGATTTGACTTATGTAAATGACACCCACAGTGCTTTGTACGAAAACACGGAGCACAGCATTTTGGAGAATACACACATGTCACACCTGGTGCTGAAAAGGAGTATTTTGGGTGTCAGTTATGCAGGACAAACCTTCTCTAGACCAAAGATTAGGTAGCAAACACACATGAGAATAATCTTTTTGGGAAGAAGAGACTGTTACCTCCTTTTGCCCAGAAAGTGCATTACCACTGTCGAAGGCAAAGGGAAAAAATGTCAAAGTAAAATAAGCTAAAAAGAAGACTGAAATGACAAGAAATCAGAGGTTGGTTAAAATATCAGATTTATTAAAAAATGCCTCTCACACATCGTCAGGCAGAGCAATGGCCCCCCTACCCACAAAGTATTCCATATATTGGTCCCGGACCACGCGGGCATTGAGAGGGGGCAAGCCTGGACGTGCCACTCGAAGGGCTGTGAGGTCCGCATTTGGAGGGCCCTCCACATCTGGGCCAACGGGCACCACATAGTTCCTGTTATGTCTTTTGAGGAAGTTGTGCAATATGCAACAGGCAAGAACTATGTGGTTCAGTTTGTATTCCGCCAAGTTAAATGCCGTCAGGAACAGGCGGAAGCGGCTGGCCAGGATGCCAAAAGCGTTCTCCACCACTCTTCTGGCTCTGGACAGCCTGTAGTTGAAGACCCTCTGGTCCGGGGTGAGGGTCCTCATCGGGAACGGCCTCATCACATGGGGAGTCAGCGCAAACGCTTCATCTGCGACAAAGACGAAGGGGAGTCCTTCGGCATTCTCCTCTGGAGGTGGCAAGCACAGACTGCCACTTTGGAGACGCCAGTAGAACTCCGTGTGCGTAATGGCACATACATAAACTCGTATGTTGCCGACACCACCGCCAACATCACTACACTATTAAACCCTTTATAATTATAATAGTAGGACCCCGAGTTGGGCGGTGGGACGATGCGGACGTGTTTCCCATCAATTGCCCCTCCGCAGTTAGGAAAGTCCCAACGGCTGGCAAAGTGGGAGGCCACAGTCTGCCATTCCTGTGGCGTGGAAGGGAACTGTGGAGTGAAACAAGAAAAAAAAAATTAGTCACTTTGCACCTAAACATTGCAAGCAGATTAGACAATCAACATCTTGGAACAAGAGCATTGTATAAAATTGGAGGCTGGAAAGTATTTACACAGAAAAGTAGAGGCTCCCCTTCACAGATTACTCACCCCCCCATCAATCCCCCCACTTCTGATGGGACATTGGCAATAACTATGGTTTTGGGGGGGGGGGGTGGTGGACAGGTAACCCTCTGCACTTCATTGATTGGCAAATGGCTCAATAATGTGGCCTAGTTTGGCCAGACCCTCTGTACTTAACACTATTGGCAGGCCACAGGAAATAAAAAATAACATTCCCCCCCCCCCCCCCCCCAAAAAAGGCAGGCACAGTGTGACATTATTAAATTACCAAGCAAGCTAATAGGAGGGAAAGAAGACAAAAAAATAGGAAATGGAATGTATGGAGGCAGTCCCTTGCACTACATGCTTTGCTGAATTCATCCCTAAAGATGCGCACTATAAAGAGGTAGGTATATAGTGTGTATGGACCTTGGGAAAGCCAGCAGATAAAGGATTGGTACCATCTGACAGAGCAGTTGGGGGAGGGGGTTCCTAATGAGTTTGCCCCCCCCCCCACCAAAAGAACAAAAAAGGGGGCTCTACATGAAGTAAACCACACAGCAAACATTTGTGCATATTTTAGGGGGTGTTTGGGGGCAAACAATACTATGCAGCAGACAAAAGACATTGCTTAAGTGAGTACGCCATAGGTGTCTATTGGGGCAGAAGAGCATGCTGGTGAGGTAAGTGAAGGGAAAAATGCATGAAGGAGAAAAGGGGCACAGCATATTAGAACATATTGCAATCATGGTAATTAGGGAAGGAGGTCAAAAATACAAGTCATTAGCAAACAGAGCATACATAGAAGGGAATAGTAAAGTAGAAATGTTACCTTAATATAGTCCTCCTGCAGGACCTGAATGATGGCAGAACAGGTCTCTGGAATAATGAGTCCCAGGGCCTGGGGAGAGATACCTGAAGAGAACTTCAAATCCTGAAGACTTCTCCCTGTCGCCAAGTACCTCAACGTGGCAACAAGCCTCTGCTCCGGAGTAATGGCTTGTCTCATGCAGGTATCCTGCCGGCTGATAAAGGGGGTCAGCAAAGCCAAAAGACGGTGAAAATCGGGGTCCGTCATCCTGAGAAAGTTCCTGAAATCATCAGGATTATTCTCCCGGATCTCACGAAGCAAAGGCATGTGCGAGAACTGGTCACGCTGAAGCAACCAATTCTTGGTCCACATACTCCTCATCACTCTGTTCATGGACGGGTCTTGGGTCAAAGCTAAAAGCCCGACACCAATTCCGCGTACAGCACGAACTCGGCGACGAGTACGCACGGGAAACATCGCTCAGAAGGTCACAAAAGGTCGGCTGGTCAGAACGGACAAACAGAAAGCACCGATAAACAGCAAGGCCTGAAAGAACGAAGTGAATACCAGCAACGAGCAGACAATAAGCAGTGCAAATCAAAGCGTCCTATATCAAGATATAGGCCGCAATGACCAACAAATGCGAACTGACTACACGCACTAATAAACAGATACGCACGACAAGCACAAACTGAAGAGCAGTAACGATCTGAGTCAGAAAACTGAGAAGCGCGAATCTTAAGTCACCAAACTTCCACTAACTCTCGATAAACACGGGATCAGCAGAAGGAGCCCAACGGGTGCCTGACGTGGTGCTGAACTTCCCTTTTGTAATCTCGTGGACGACGACTTACGTCACGACGTTCTTCCGGACCGGATATTCCGACAACGTAGTCCGACCGTGTGTACGCAACGCCAACATCGGACAAAGTCCGACCGACCTGGTCCGCGGATTGTCCGAGCGTGTGTATGGGGCTTTAGTCTTGATGGTATCTAACAATTGCAATAATTATGGTCATATTCAGTTGGATATATTAATTTTAATAAATGTTTGGTTAACAGCGAGGAAGTATCTATTCATAATAATGCATCAAAATTTTACATTCAACATGGGATGCGCCATAGTTGGTATTGGCGTTCCAAACTTGGTGAAATGATACACTGGAGCTCAAGCTGTGCCTTTTTTGGTATCCTTACAGGTAACCCAGGGGCGGCTGGTGCTCTATTGGTCGGGGTGGGGAGGCGAGCAGAAGATAGACCTGACCCCACACTAGCCCCCCCCCTCGCTCGAGCCCGCCACCGTGCACAGTGCTCTGCGCCCCGAGCGCACCCCTCTAATCACAAAAAAAACCCTTGGAATCCATGCATCCGGAGCCCTGCTTGAAGCTTAGGGGCCGGGCGCATGGATTGGGGGGGGGGCGGCCCTAATGGGCGACCGCCACTGTAGGTAACCCATGAGTTGCCCCATGCCAATACTGTAAAGGCTCCATAGAAACCTTTTGAAATAGTTTCAGGTCTCGGGAAACCCCTGCTTTGATTAGTTTATCAGAGAGCACTGGGATAATGCCCTGCATATTCGTGGTCAGTGCAAAGAATGCCCTGGTTACAGTAGCTGCCAGAATGTCACCTTTACATGACTGATCTCATGCGTTTTGACTTGGCCAAGTGGCTTTGGACTATGCAGGCATTATCAAATGGACATCCAATCAGCCACAGCCTAAGGAACCCCTGGCAACCTCCTAGGGAACCGTGGTTGAAATTGACTGCTGTAGAGTGCCCTGCTTCCCAGCTTTAATTTAATCTGGTTACCTGTGCACTCATAACCCCTTGGTGGGCCTCCATGGAAAATTCCATTAATTTATTCTCACCCCAGCTTCCCCTTTCTGGAATCCTACAAGTCCACTTATTTCTCCCTGGGCACAAAGATCCTTATGCTTTTCTGTCCATGTCAGAATCCCAGGGATGCTTCACTCCATAAGCAGGTCTCTCACCTTTCTAAACTTAAAAGAAAATTGGTAAACTATATATATATATATATATATATATATATATATATTATATATATATATAATTTGCCAACAGTCAAACGATGGCCAAAGCCTGGAAGCAACCAACCCTAAATTTTTCAGGGGTATAGAAGAGAATGATTGGTACCATGGTGCAGGTGGTTGGACCCCATAACCATCCTCCCTTCTCCCCCCCCCCCCTTTTTTTTTTTTTTTTTTTTTTTAAATTTTTCCCCTAATTTCCTTTCCTCCTATTCCCATCATTTCCTCGCTCCTCTGATTACCCCCTCCCCCCCCCTCTTTCCTAACCTCCTTTTTTGTGCTTGTTACCTTTTTTCTTTCTTCTAAATATAGGGACCCACAGCGCTCTTTGTATTCTTTGCAACCTGAGGTTTGCCCTCCACTCTCTCTATGATCATTTTGTATATATGCGTCTACACGCTGTATAGTATTGCCTGATGTCCTTACTAAATGCCAGTCTGTGCCATCTTGCAGTGTTCTAGCACCTAATGTAACCCTTGGATTGCCCCCTTCCAATGCCCACTGCTTATTTTATTGCACTGTAACCCTATTTGCTTTTCCCTTTTCTCTTCTGTTGGTGTGCTTCGCACTTTCTATATATTCCTCAGAAACCAATTAAAGCATTTATAAAAAAGAATGTGCCATAGATAATGCAGAATTTCATGGTTGCAGCATATCTTATTCAGGAAATTTAGTGAAGGATTTTTATACAGGATAAGAGTCCTGAACGGAGGAGGAAGCCTTTGGTACATGGAAATGAAAGGCACTGCACCGATACTCATAATTTTCTGTCTATCTAATTACAGGGATTTACGAATGTCATTATTTTGCCTGTCCATAGAGTAATGTCTCACAAAGCCAGTGCTTCATCATACAATTACAACACAGTGACTAATTCCTTTGGGTTGGGTTTGCCCAGTTATTGGAATGCCGTTACATGGTGTTGTACGGTCCCTAATGATAAGAATTCATGAGTTGGAGGTTTGTAATTTTTATCCGTATGTTAATTTTTACATACTGACAAATCCACACTGAATAGAGCTGAGAATATTCTTGAGATACGAATGGTCACCCTGTGGTGACATTGGCAGAGAGAGATCCATGCGTGTTGTGACACACGGAAACTCCCGTCACCCTGCACTGAGAACACAATGTCTTGTACACAGTTGTGTTTTGCACATTTGCCAGGACAACAGACGGGAGGCACTTTAACTCTGTCATGCCAATGAAAATTCATATGCAGCAGAAATCTAACTTGCATGCATGTAATTTTATTTTGTATTTTTTTCTGAAATGAATATGCCTTGTATAGGCATGCATATTATTACCTGTGCAGTTAATAGGTTGGATATTGCCTGAGACTCCCAGTACATGTTCATCCTGGGGAAGAACTATAGCAGATGTAAAATGTAACTAAGCATAATGGTTTTTGCCTTGACATTGGTTATCTGGTAGTGTCTGGCTCAGGATATTGGTGCACATAGAGAGAGAGAGAGAATTCACCAAAAGCAAATATAAAGGAATAGTAGTGGTAAAAAAAGCACTTGTGGGTTTTAACCAATCTTGTTGTTTTTTATTATTATTGATTATTATTATAATTTTTTTTTTTTTGGTATGGCATGGCAATATGGGAACATCCATTGATGATTTGCTTTAGAATGCATGCTGTGTATTTTAATACCCCTACTTCTCAAAGAAATTGAGTTAAACATTTGTTTAGTGTGTAGAAAAGTTACCCCTTACATTGGGTCTTGAAAAACATCATTGGTGATCAGTCTAGAAGTGCCCCCGTCACATTGGTGCTCAGTGTGAGGAGTGCCTCCCCCCCCCTTTGTCACATTGATACTCAGTGTAAGGAGCGCCCCCCCCTGTCACATTGGTGCCCCCCCCTTCACATTGGTGCTCAGTGTGAGGAGTGCCCTCCCCCCTTCACATTGGTGCTCAGCGTGAGGAGTGCCCTCCCCCCTTCACATTGGTGCTCAGCGTGAGGAGTGCCCTCCCCCCTTCACATTGGTGCTCAGCGTGAGGAGTGCCCTCCCCCCTTCACATTGGTGCTCAGCGTGAGGCGTGCCCCCCCCTTCACATTGGTGCTCAGTGTGAGGCGTGCCCCCCCTTCACATTGGTGCTCAGTGTGAGGAGTGCCCCCCCCCTTCACATTGGTGCTCAGTGTGAGGAGTGCCCCCCCCCCCCTTCACATTGGTGCTCAGTGTGAGGAGTGCCCCCCCCTTCACATTGGTGCTCAGTGTGAGGATTCCCACCCCCCCTTCACATTGGTGCTCAGTGTGAGGATTCCCCCCCCCCTTCACATTGGTGCTCAGTGTGAGGGGTGCCCCCCCCCCTTCACATTGGTGCTCAGTGTGAGGAGTGCCCCCCCCCCCTTCACATTGGTGCTCAGTGGGGGGGAGTGCCTTTTTTCATGTGATGGTCAGTGGGAGGATGCTCACCCACATTGCTGATCAATGGGAGTAATATTCCCTTATTTGGTGGTCAGTGTGTATAGTGCCCCCCTCCCAGTGTTGGTCAGTGGAAGGAGTGCCTTCTCATGTTGGCGGTCAGTGGAAGACGTTGCGTCTCACATTGGTGCTCACTGGCTCTTGCTGTGTTGGATAACATCAGCACTGGAACTATGCAGGCTCTGTTGTGCAAAAAATCACTTGGCTCAGAACTGCCTGCAAGTCGGCTAAGATTTGCTGGACCCCAAAGCGTATGCAACAGGTGTGAGGGTCTATGATGCTCCTGGTAGTAACACACAGCTACCAATCAGAACTCCTCTTTCTTTAACCTGCTTACTCTAGGCTACTTACCACCAGCGTCTTGACTATACACGTTGTACTGTTAATAATTAATGTAAAATTGGCTTCTGTGCCTGTGTACTGCATAGTATAGTTTGTTGTTTCTTACTCCTGATCATATGAGCTCAGTTTACAGTGCTCCTCCAAATTCCTGAGGTAGGCAGTAGGGGAGAAGGCTAATAACGCATGCCTCTACAATGAGACATTCTGTCAATGAGAGGCAAAAGTAATGTTTGTTATCTTCTAAGCTGTTCGGACAGTGATGCCAAATATCTGGTTAATGAACATGGTGTACCTACTAGTTTTGTGTAGAGACTATGGAAAAATCAAACTTGAAACACCAAATGGTAATGCAGAGTATCTCAGATGACATCCAGTTTTGTGACGAATTAGCCACACAGTTTCAATAATTAATAATTCCACAAGGTATTGCATAATGGAATGGATTATCTGGTTTGGTTTAAGTGGCTTTACCTTGTTATCTGCTAAGAGGGGTGCTAATCTAGATTAGCCCCCCAGCTGAGAACCATAATGGAGCCATTCTACAAAGTATGCTGATCCCCTTCATTACAACTGCCTGATATTTGTAAATCGGTAGTTACAAAAGGGATATTTACTAAAGCTTGTGCACACAGAATCGGGTGCAGCTGTGCATAGTAACCAATCAGCTTCTAAGTTCAACTTGTTAAATTAAGCTTTGACAATTAAATCTGGAAGCTGATTGGTTACTATGCAGAGCTGCACCAAATTCTGTGTGCACCAGTTTTAGTAAATCTCCCCCAACGTGACAACTTTCAGAGTAGTCAGATAACACGGAGGGATTGATTTCACTAAAGGCAAAGAACTTTACAAGTTGCAGTTCATAAAGGATTTTTTTCCCAGAGCATAGTGAATGAAATGCAACTCGGCTGACTTTCATCACCCACACATGTGCAAGCAAAAAAAAAATAAATTTTATTTTCTTTGCACACGATTGTATATTTTTGAAGTAAAATTGCACCATACTCACTAAAATCTGGGGCAAGTCCAGAAAGTGCAATACCGTTTACAGAGTTAACAGCCTATTTGCCTTTAGTAGTCCAACCCCAGAGTTAACTTTTTGCAATGAGATCATTTCCTGCCTAGACAACTGGCTCATCCCCATGGATCGGTCAATATGACCTGTAGCATATACAGGTTTCCTCCAAGATGACAGGTGCACTTGAGTGTGTTCAAGTGGCATTAAACTCTCTCAATTAACATTATTTTAATTCTTTATGACGCTTGCATTAGTAAATAGTTGGGAAGGTATATTCTAGTTGCTTAAATGTATTATTTTTTTTTTTTTTTTTTTAAATGTTTCCTCAGTTGGTTTCCGGCCTAGGCCAAAATGTCATACACCCAAGGAGTTTTCATGGGCTTTATTTTTTTTATTTTATTTTTTATTTTTTTTTATATCCTATGGAGGAGAGGGGGAGGGGTTTTCTCAGCTAAGCACTCCTGCCTGCATGCCTGAGCTAAGGACAGATAGTTTCCAGGCAGTAAATGCTACATGAATCATCTGCCCTTACTCAAGATGGCCCCAGCTAGAAATTCTAGTTTTTCTAAGTTATTTCTCAACAACACAAAGCTTGCAGACATGGATGGATGAGTGAGTTTGCTTTAAATATTTAAAAATGAATTCCAGGAGCTTCGGTGTCCCACTAAAATAAATTAAAAGTCAGAAGCTACAAATACTGTAGCTGTTGCCTATTTAATATAGGGATAATTATCTGTCCAGGGGTCCAACACTGTCCTCACTCCCATTCTTCACTGTGCTTTGGGTCCAGGCTCCGGCATCCTAGTATTTGCACTTTGTAAGTGCAGGCTGCACTTTGTAAATGGTCCCGCAGTCTTCTGGGACCTGTCATGTGTCACATAAGGCTGTGGGTGAGGGGGTGAGCTCCTGCTTGGATTGGCATGGTGATCTGGGTGAAAGTAGGAGCGGGTACCTGTCAAAACCAAAATCAAAGTGCCAAATGTTAAGGGGGGGGGGGGGGGGGGGGGCAAATGAGCATAACTTTTGGGTGAAGTTCTGCTTTTAAATAGCATTTTCAGTTTGTGGTGGTCAGATACAGTTTAGTTCTGCCTTAAGTTATTGATGGTGCCAATAAATTATGTTTGGCGTTATGCCACATGTGACTCAGTGTTGCATAAGAGTATATACTGTATATATTCTTTGTTTTATTATTTTTATTTTTTTCTCTGAACTTCCATGTAGATCAAGGTCTGTGCATTTTAGTACAGCTCAGAGCAGGTTAGGCACTAAACATTACGCATTATAAAATGTCCTTTGATCAGATGTCAGCCATTGTTGGTTGATGAGTAGGACAATGACACTATATTTTGACTGGTCACAACAGGGAAAATTATTTTGATTGCTTGCTGTGATGTCAGTTGTCACTCATGTATAGTTTCATTTGTGGGTAGGAGACTATAAATGTGTTTTTACGTATGCAGACATATACAAATAATGTATGATCTCCAATATTCATATCGAATGTAAAAAAGTGCAATCTGACATACTTCTGTATATGAAAATTTTGTAAATGATAAGACAGTTATCTGTGGTCAGATTAAAGATGTGGTTTTAAATAAATCTCTTCTCTGCAATTAGATTAGATATTATTAGATTAGATAATATTATATATTATTAGATTAGATATTTGTGGAAATATTGTGTTTTTAGAAGTTTCCTTCCGATCACTATGGTGTAGGGTAGGTACGTTGTATTGGACGGGCTGGTAATGGCTCGGCTTCTGACTTGCTGGATGTTTACATTCAGTAGATCAGGTCTTGGATTGAGGCCAATGCAGGCGGTCACTTTCCAAGAACTCGGCTTCCTAGAAATGTTTACAGAGCATGTTCTGTCACATAGAATGGAAACCTTAACACTAAAAAAGACTGCTTATCTGTCCTCTGAGTTTACACTGTGCGTTATATGACTGTGTTGACATTAATAAAGTAAATGTGCTGAATTCTCCTGAGTGCATTTTTCACATATTTAACTAACCATTAGACCTTTGTAAAATACAACTACAATAGCTTTCATTTAAGACATTGGGGTTGATTTATTAAATGCAAATAGGCTGTTCACTTTGCAAGGGAGTTTCTCCTAATCCTAGAGAATGAGCAATGAATATCCAATAACCTGCAAGGAAAATAACATGATTGGATGATGGGAGTCTACAGATTTTCACATTTTATTCACTTTGGGCCATACACACTATATGATTTTCTTTTCTTTTTATATATTTTTTTTTCTTCTTTTTTTTGTTTTTTCCTTTTTTAGATTTACCAAAACCCATATGAGGTCAAACATTAAAAGTTTCAATTTGTATGCAATCAGTCAGGCCCTTGCTCTAACATGGTTTTGTAAATCTAAAGGAACTCAAACAACAAAATTTGTATAGTGTGTATCCAAGGGATCAAAGACAACAGCCTATATGCCTTTCGTAAATCAGTCACATTGTACCTCCTATATTCTTCCTTTTTTTTTTTTTTATTTTGTGTGTGTGGGGTTTTTTTTTTTTTTAAGTAATTTTAATGGGTAGAATCCAATGTATTGTGAGTTCTCATCAAGCTACAAATCTTTTCCTGCCCAGGCCAATTCTAATGCAGCGTACACACGGTCGGAATTTCAGATGGAAACAGTCCGATGGGAGCTCTTTAACGGATTTTCCGACCGTGTGTATGCCCATCGGTCTTTTTCTGTAGGAATTTCCAACGGACTTTGGATTGAGAACCTGTTCTCAATTTTTCCGACAGAAAACCTTTTCTATCGGATTTTCCGATCGTGTGTATGCATTTCCGACGCATGCTCGGAAACAATTCGACGCATGCTCGGAAGCATTAAACTTCCCTTCTATAGTGCTGTCGAACGTGTTTTATGCCGCTGTGTTACAGACCGTCGGAATTTGGTGTGACCGTGTGTAGGCAAGACAGTTTGGGCGAAATTCCGTCGGAATTCCGACGGGAAAACCATCAGAGCTTTTTCAGACGAGAATTCCGACCGTGTGTACGCGGCATAACAGTTCCCCCCCACATGTAAAAATCCTATTTTTTATTTTTTTTATATAGATAGATAATTTAGCAGAGATTCTAGAGCAGTGATGGTGAATCTTGACACTCCAGATGTTTTGGAACTACATTTCCCATGATGCTCATGCACGTGAGCATCATGGAAAATGTAGTTCCAAAACATTTAGGGTGCCAAGTTTCACCTTCACTGCCCTAGAGAACAAAATGGTGGCTGTTGCAATTTTTTTTTTTCTTTTGTTACACGGTATGGCGCAGCGGTTTTTCAAACGCTGTTTGTGTTGGAAAAAATACACTTTCAATTTTGCACACAGTACCCACTTCTTTGTTTAAAAATATAAAAGATGTTACGCCAAGTAAATGGATACTTTAACATGACAGGCTTTAAAATTGAGTACGCCTGTGGAACGGCGCCAAAAACTATGCTTTAAATGCCATTGCAGGTTACCAGTTTAGAGTTACACAGGAGGCGTGGAGCTAAAATTATTACATGTGTGGTGCAATCACCATTTTACATATGCATGCTGGACTTATGTTGTAGGGGTTAGGGGGCGCTTTTAAATTTTTTGGTCAACTTTATTGCTTTCACAAAGGATGAACAACATCCCTAGTTAAAGCATTGGCGATGACAGGTCCTCTTTATGGAGAGATCTGGGGTCTGTTAGACCCCAAATCTCTCCTCTGAGCTCCAATGTAGTGCATCAGACACAGATCGGTCCGGTTTGATCGGCTGCTTTCCAGGCCGGTAAGGACCAGGTAAACGAAGCATAAACGTGAAGTGACGAAATCCTCATCTCTTCTGGTTCCCTGGTTCATGGAGAGGGAGGAACAATGTCAGTTCCTCGCTCTAGGGTGGGATGGCAGAGCCTAGGAAAGGCGGCGGTGGAAGAAGGGGGGGGGGGGCCCTTCAGCTGCCCGCAGAAGTGATCCCATGGCTGTTTAGCAGCTCAAATCACTTCTGCTTAGAAGGGAATCGCCGGCATAATCCCAGTGTAACCTCTTCAACCCAAAGATGTATGACGTCATATGGGCGGAAAGTCGTTAAAAAGAAACTTAAACATGGCGTCCTCCTCCACTAGTGCCAATATTTTAGTCCTGGAGAAAGAAATGCATTGAAGGGCTCTGCCTTTGGGACCTAGCAGAGAGCTGCTGTGCTGTGCTTACTCATGCACAGGAAATTGGGTCCTGGTCCTCCTTTTACCGGGCTGTCCTAGGCTTGCGCATGTTCACTTTGCTTCCACTGACCACCAAGCCCAAAGCATTTTCTACTCTCACTGACCATAGTCAGGCCCTCCTAAAGTCTGAAGGACAGTAAACTTTGCATTTAGGAAGATAAAGGGCCTGGTTCACACTGCTATTTCTGCGTTCTGGATGCGTTGCTGCATGCATTCCCCCCCCCCCCCCCCCCCCCCCCCATCTCATTTGCTCTCATTCCAGATGCATTTTTGATGCAGAATAAAAACACACTGGATGGCAACTGGTGTGAACCAGTCATTAAAAACGTTTGAATCAATTTTGTCAGGCCACTTATGGTAATAAAACTGCTACAGTGGCATTAATAAGCCAGACCGAGTGAGTAGTTGTGATCTAA